>JANRMT010062798.1:2367289-2388581 GCA_026402145.1 Polypterus bichir lapradei
AGAGAGCGAGTGGCAGAGAGTGTGTGCCAGCGCTGTGTTTCAAGCATCTCTTGAAGATGTACTTGTTTAACATGACTAAGCATTTTTGCTCTTATTTCTGTTCAATTCTCCATTAGTGGCTTTTATCAGTAGAAGTGATTTAGCTGCTTCTTCTTTTTTTAGTAATAAATAAAGACCAAATACGCCCTCTAGAGGAAGACAAGCTATTTAGACGGTTGATTATTGAGGCCTAAAGACATTATTTCAGTAAATGGCCATTATTGACTCATTTGATATGAAATTGGACCCCACAGCTCCTTGGTAAGTAGTCAGGAAGACATAATTCAAGATAAAGCAGATCCAGCCTCGACAGAAGAGCAAAAAAACAAGATAAATAAGCAGATCAGGTAACTGAAAGCCTTTTAAAACTCACCTAAAAACTGAAGAAGAAAAGCATTCAGTTCTTTGGTTCCTCTGTTTGTGCTTTGCTTGTTTAAGACTTTTCTTATGTTTTGATTCCTGGGGAGATGGTTCTTTTTTCATATTATCAGAATACACTTAAGAATTCTTTTATACCAAGGGTGGATTAAAACAGCCCATAACAAGTGAATTGGTTCCTCACAAAATGAATACAAAAACAGCAACTTGCATTTTTGTTTTATGAAAAAAGTCCAGTAAGCACCATCTGACAACACTGTGTTAGACAGACTGAGGACAGAAAGCTGCTTCTTAGCACATTACAGGACATTTTAAGACTAATTGTATGTTAGACTGACGTCAAAACCTGAGTGTTGTGATTTCAGGATCGCTTAAACTGGTGGCAGAGTTTTCAGCACTGAAAATAAAAAGCAATCCGATGAGCAAATGTGGTGCTCTTTCAGCCACAGGATAAATACAAAATTCAAATTAATGAATATGCTGCAATAGGAAAAGTAGCAAAGTGCTGCTTACTTGGCTATAACTAGGGAGTCAGCTATTTCAGAAAGCCCTAATCATTACTGAAATGAGCTCTGCCACTTCCTGTCCATGTTTTCCGAACATCTCTGTATTCCCTTTCTTCATCTGTCTCCTAGACTGAGGCCTACTGTTCCGATCCAGGCTCAGGCGGGCGCCCTGGACTGCCCACGCGTTTGGCGCTCATGAAGGCGTGCATCCGCAAGGCAGCCTGCTCGAGATTAAGCTCCTCAAGCTGTGAGAAGGAGCGACTTCCATCTCCGCCAGCGTGCAACAACATGTACGGTAGCCCTATCTGTATTAATACTCCTCCAGCAAATATGTCAAGATGTTTTTTAGAGAAAACAAAAAACCGAGGTGCAACTTGTCTTGCTGAAAGGTCAGAGTGAGGAACAAAAGGTGGCCACTGCAAATGAAAAGCTGGAAGTTGGAGATGGAGACGGGACAGCAGGGAGTCTGTGAGATTTCTGGACGAATAAATCATGTTTACCGAGTAACCCGCATGTGGTGGACTGCGTGTTAGTAACAGACTGGACCCCACAGGCATACTCTGTGGACACAGTACAGCACACAGTTGTGTGTGCGAAACTTAAGCTGGAGCACGGCATTTGTAATCGTTATTTAATTTGAATTATTGTTGCAATAAATTCTAGGTGGGTGCTTGGCTATCACTCTTATACATATTTGTATTTTAAAGATTTCCATGACATAAGTTCTTTCGGACTTCCCTGCTTCGGATCAAGTGAAATTTTGCAATCAAGACAGAAGACTATGGAAGAATGAAGAACTTGCCATCTTTCTGGGTTTTGATTCAAGACTTTTGCTCTTTCATCCACCTGTCTGAGGTGGAATCATAGGGACTTCTCTTTCACATTCCTAAGTATACACTTTTAAAAAGTAATCATGCTTCTAATGTATTAACCTTGATAATCACCAAATGAATAATTAATGAAAGAATGAGGCATGCTGCATAAGGAAATATGTATGGTATGTGATGCTGCATGTTTCTATCTAGATACTGTCATCTAATGTCATTTAGCACAGACAGAGATCACAGCTCAGCCCTTCATACTGTTGGACCACCAAAGCTGATCATCACCATCCTAGACTTGGGCCTTAGTGTCACTCTCGGCCTCTGAATTTTGGTATTCCTACCTGGCAGAACTCAGTAAGATCCAAATGGCAAAACCCTCATCATTGTAATGTGGCATGTCTGCTGCTGTACTCCAATGACTGTGTGGAGAGGCAAAGCTCCAAGTCTATCATTACATTTGTGGATTTTTCCCTTGCTAACTCCTTTAACTTTTCACATTGCATGTCGAGATATTTTGCAGTGCTATTGAGGACACATTAAAATAATCTGTAGCAGTGTAATTGAAAGCGATATTCAGGCTTAACAACCATATTCATAGGCCTGATCATCAATAATGGAGATTTACCTTCTAACAAATTGGTACCATGAAATCAATGTCAGCAAAAGCAAGAAGCTGGTCAGACTTCAGAAAGAAGTCAGGCCACTTTCCTGTCTACATCTGAGGGGATGCTGAGGGCATACTGGGAAAGAGCTCCTCTCAGTTTAAAGCTTTTAGAAAGGCAGCATGCATTATTAAAGATCTCAGCCGCTCTGCACAGTCACTGTTTGTGAAGCCTGGGTTGACCGCAGCTGGCATTTCCAACTTGAACCCAGGACATTGATAGTCACAACCAAGGATGGACTGGGCAATGAGGACACATAACACAACAAGAAACAGTGCAGGATGTACTTTGTGCTTTTACTTCAAAATAATTACTGTCTAAAACAAATTCCAGTACAGATTCAATAAATTAATACATACATAATCCGAACAGTTTAAAACAAGTTTAAAATCATTACCAGGACCTGTCCATGAAACCCATCAATAACTGCAGTGCATCCATTCCAAACTGATATCTCCTCTGCTTACCCTTTAAAAAGTCTCCTCAGCAAGAGGAGGAATCCACTAGCAAGTGCCATCATCCTTCTGTTGGCTTGTGTTCCTGCCATCATCCCTCAGCCTTCAGCCTGAAACCCCTTGAGCTCTGCTCACTTCTCCCACCTCGGAGTGACCCTGCCCGGTGAGTGCCATCTGCTCACACCCTTTGGGGCCACTTCCGAATCTCTTACTGCCATTTCACAGCATTGTCTATTCCATAATCCTGTCTTTTCTTTTCTTCTCCTTTTCCTTTCCTTTAATGTTCAGACTCTCTTTCTCAATTCTTTTTCATATCTTTTTTTTCTCCTTGTCTAGCCTGCTCGGGCTCTTTTTTACCATATGTAAACATAGGGGCCTTGATTACAGACTACAGAACATTAATGAGGAAATAGGCAGAACGGCGTGCATCTGCACATGAATGCGTGCTCCACCAGTTCCCTCATCAACACCCCTGGGATGCTCCACCACGTAACTGCGCACACCTACACCTGCCCCTGAGGCAGAGCACACTGTTTTTATTTAAAACTAGCCGTTCCCCGCTGCTCCACATGCGTAGTAGTGAAATGGGACAAACTTTAAAAATCAAACAGGTATCGTTAGCTAAGCGGAGGCAAGGTCCGCTCCAAAACATGGCGAGAGATAGAGTGATTCGAATGGAGGCTGGTGCATGAGTGAGGAGGGCCCTGCCCGGCTCTCCACTCCTGACGTCATGCTTCCTCCTCCCTTCGCCCTGTAGCCTCTTTCTCAGATTAGCACGGATATACCGCTCCTGCAAGTGAACTATGATTCTTAGTGCGATGAGAGAAGTCACAAAATCAACCGGAATCTTCAAGTAAATTATAGAAAAAAAACCCGATCTAAATCCAGTAAGTAGTTCTCTCATGAAAAGCGGACAGACAGACAAGACAGACAGACATTGGATTTTATATACATATATACTGCACATCACCACAGACCCCTTACATGTTCTTCTTCCTCAATTCTTGCTGACAGTACAGGTCCATGCATACTCACACTATTGGACAGTTTTTATCCACAGGTCACAAGGTTACTCAATGGCCACTCATACTGACAAATACATTATTATTTTTTTGTAAATACATACAGTATGAGTTCGATTTAATGTATGGTGTTTCTATTGTATTACTGCTACTAGTCTGAGGAAGAATTTCATTGTACAATGTAAACAAGGCAACAAACATGAACTTGAATCTAAATATCCTGTAGCTGCATTCCCTTCTTAACCTGAAATTGTAACCTGTAAGAATGGTAACAATGCAGATATTTGGTTTCTAACACAGTGCTGCCATAAAAACAAGGTCAGCAAAAGCAAGAAACTGATCAGACTTCAGGGAGGATGCAGGCCACACTCTCCTGTCTAATCTGAGGGCTTGCTCTGCAGAGAGTCAGCAGCTTTTTAATTCCTTTGGGTGACCATTATTGACTGCCTGAAGCGGGCACAGCACATCTCAGCTATCAACAAGGCTCACCAACGCCTTTACGTCCTCACGTCTGAGGTAAAGTGTGTGTTCACCAGCTTCTACTGGTCCGCACTGTCTGGGTACATTACGTGCTGGTAGGGCTTCTGCTCAGCTCGGGACCACAAAGCTGGAGAGGGGTGAATTGGCACAGAATAATACTGGGAGACGGCTCCTTTCTGATCTGGGTGTTATTAAAGAGCTGAGCCATTCTGCACAGTCACTGCTCTTCGCCGTCCATTCCCATTCACACTTACACCTTTGGACTCAAACAGTTTTTATCCACAGTTCAGAATGTTACATGGTGGGCACTGATACTGACAAACATCTGACTGCTTCTTCTATATCTATACAGTTTATGTTACATTAGATGCGTGATGTTGTATCCCTTTTCTCTTTTTCCTTTGGTCTTTTGCTGGTATTGGTTTACTGCTGCTACTCAGGGGTAGACAAGCAAATAAGAATTTCATTGTACCAAGTAAACAAGACAATAAACATGACCTTGAACTAAATATCCTGCAGCCTCATTTCCTTCTTAACCTGAAACTGTAAACTGTAAGAATGTTAAGCTGGCTGTTAATGGAGACTCAAGAATTCCAAGGTGACTGTAAAGCCACCAATACGAATAAGAATATGTCTGACTGCTGAGATTAAATAAAACATGAAGAGAATCCAGAAATTTACAGCACAAAGTCAGGCATCGCTTATTATTGTGCAACACCTGCATTTAACTCCACAAGTCAGATGGATGATAAATTGGACTGGACTTGCCAATACTGACGCTCTGTGTAAGAAAGGTCAGAGCTGACTATACTTCTTTAGAAGACTGGCGTCCTTCAACATCTGCAATAAGATGCTGCAGATGTTCTACCAGACGGTTGTGGCGAGCACACTCTTCTACGCGGTGGTATGCTGGGGAGGCAGCATAAAGAAGAGGGATGCCTCATGCCTGGACAAACTTGTTAGGAAGGCAGACTCTATTGTAGGAATGAAGCTGGACAGTTTAACATCTGTGGCAGAGAGATGGGCGCTGAGCAAACTCCTGTCAATCATGGAGAATCCACTGCATGCACTGAACAGGACCATCTCCAGACAGATGAGCAGCTTCAGAGACAGATTGCTGTCACTGTCCTGTTCCACTGACAGACTGAGGAGATCGTTCCTCCCCAACACTATGCGACTCTTCAATTCCACCCGGGTTAAAGTCAAAAGTCCTAATGGACCAAAACGCCCGTCATTCTTTCAAGCAAGCAATAATAGAAATGCTAACTTGTCATTAATGAGAACATTATCATGAGCATGGAAAGATGAGATGCGCAATAACAAAAAAAAAATGATGCAAATTTTGTAAGAAAAAGGGAACAGTGACCTAAGAGGAGTGAGGACAAATAGAAAAAAGCATCACACAAAAAAAAAACAATTCAGAACAGAATATCACCGATATGATGGCTCGTGATGGACACACCTTATAGAAAATGTTCACTTTGACTTAAGCAAAGGTCTTCATTCATTCATTTTGTGGACCATTGAAGATCATTTGATTTGCAGAAAATTCTTGTGCTGTTTTATCATGAAGATCACTTTCAGCAGGACACCAGGACAATATACAGATTGTGTCTTTACTCCTCATATATGTAGATATCCCTGAGATGGACAGATGTTACACTTCAAGACTGAGGGTTGGTCCTTACTACAATTCCAAGGAGACAGCAAAAAAAATGAAAGTGGCAAGAGGCTGTGAGAAGTGCTAGTACTGCATACTGGTGAATGCTGGTAGACTTGAGATGCTGGTAAGGATGGAAAAACCCCTGGTAACAACAGCAAAGTGTAGCAGTGCTGGTATGGAGTATTGGCATCTACCAGCCCACTTTGAGCAAGGTTTCCATCTCAAGAAAACATTAGAACAACATTAGAACAACAGAAAAATGGGAATGAGGACAGGCCATTCAGACTCACATACTCATTCATCCTGTTCTCCTAGACTGTCCGAAATAACCTCAAGTTGTGATTTAAAGATTCGTAAGGTCCTGCTATCCCCACCACACTACTTGTTCACTTATTCCATCCAGCCACTGTAAAAAAAAATATCACACTGTTTCAGCATGGTGCTGAGATGTCACCTGTTGCATGGCTGCACTCGGGTCCCGATCCGGGTGGTTCATTGTGTGGTAGGTGCTGCAGTGCGCTGTAATCAGTGTATGCTCTCAACCTACAGTGTATCAAATATCATCAAGTTGAGATTTGAAGGTCCCTAAAGTCCTGCACTCCACCACACTTGTTTGGTCATATATTCCTTGTGTCGTTGATTCTTTGCATGCAAAACAAAAACTTTCTAACATTTGTGCAAAATCTTCCTGAAACAAGTTTCCAACCATGTAACCATTACTTTGTTACACAATTTATTTTAAAGTAACAGCTGCAATCTACAAGTACATGAACTTCTCAGATGTGGAGCCTAAGGGTGTTTTGCATTATCATTACTTTATTATCAGACCAACTTAATTTAGGGTTGTGGATGGCCCAGTCCATTAGATGTAGCACAGCAGTTAGTCCCAACTGCCAGCATATTCTTTTCACTTGCATAATGTATTATTGACATTATAGTAATGTAATTGAATTCATATTGGTTAAATAAGCAATGAAACTCAATGCTAAACTTAAACTTCAAATAAATAAATACAGGATATTTTTACTTTAATTATTACATACAAGATTAAACTCTCTCCAAGTTGAAAAAGCAAAACTACTTTTGACCAGGAGGTGGCACTAGCAGACCTCTTGAAGAGTAAAGAACGGCGTTCAGCGGCAAAGTCTTCACTCTGCAACATAGCATGAAGAATTCTGGGAGATATGCCGGGCTACTTGTACTCCACTTTGCCCCGATAAAAACTGCATTTCACCTGAAGAAGTACAAAGTGAAGGTGACTGTTGATACATTTTTGAATTTATTATTAGATTAAGCAGGTTGGAGAAATGTGGGTGCCAATGCCATGGATTAAGTCCTACTTCAAACTGCTAAGAATGTGGATTTGTATATATATATATATATATATATATATATATACAAATACATATGTTTACAGACAGCTTTAAGTGTGAAGTAGTTTTTGGAATAAAACTGGAAATGCTTGAACTGCTGTACAGCTGTAAAGAATGTCATTGTTTTTGATGGATGTAAAATGTTTTGTGAATGCACTTTTTTGTAAAGTGCTCCATAAGATAAGGTTTAACTGCTTAAAATGGTTTTGTTAAGATTGTCCAAAACAATTTTACAATATAAAAAGATTTAAATGATGTGCCATTTCATGTGTTCAAAATGCATTGTTTACCTTCACACAAAAAGCCATGACACAGTGGCTATTTAAGATGGGGAAATACTATATATTTCAAATAAATTAAAAAAAACAAATGTAACTAACCTTCTAATCTTATAGTTACTCAAAAGCACGTGTTTTTTTCTCCATGCTAATAATATCACCAACCTGTAGCTTAAAATACAGATAAAATGAGTGGCTGAGATTTAAAATAACACAGGGTATCTTCATTTGTACTTCCTGTTTACAAAAGGATGAAGAGACTTCCTTAAAAACAAAAAATCTTCAGTACTTTTTTAAAAAAAGATTTTTATTAATTTTTAGTTAAAAGTAAATAACGGGTGGCACGGTGGCGCAGTGGTAGCGCTGCTGCCTTGCAGTTAGGAGACCTACGGTAGGTTTGCTTCCCGGGTCCTCCCAAGTGGAGTTTGCATGTTCTCCCCGTGTCTGTGTGGGTTTCCTCCAGGTGCTCCAGTTTCCTCCCACAGCCCAAAGACATGCAGGTTAGGTGCATTGGCTATCCTAAATTGTCCCTAGTGTGTGCTTGGTGTGTGTGTGTGTGTGCCCTGCGGTTGGCTGGCGCCCTGCTCGGGGTTTGTTTCCTGCCTTGCGCTCTGTGTTGGCTGGGATTGGTTCCAGCAGACCCCCGTGACCCCGTAGTTAGGATATAGTGGGTTGGATAATGGATGGATGAAGTAATTAACAATCCATACAATCAAATTAAACTTAATAAATCAAAATTCAAACCCAGCCCAAAAGAAAGAGGAGAGAGCCAACCAACAAATCAAGTCTTTAAAAGCAACAAGGAAGGAAGGAAGAGTATCCTTTTCCCCAATACAGCAGCTTATTCTAAAATGTTATTTATGAGATCCTGCCATATTTTAAAAAATGTTTGAGCAGATGTTCTGAGTGAGAATTAAATTTTTCCAATTTCAAATAGAATAGAACATCAGTTACCCACCGACTTAAAAAAGGTGGGCTAGGATTTTTCCTGTCAAGCAAGATAAGTCTACATGCTGGAAGTGAAGTAAAGGCAATTATGGTTTATTAGTCCTCCTCCACTTCCACTCCAATTTATCAAACATAACTGTTAGTGGATTAGGAGGGATTGTGACACCAAAGATTAAAGATTTTGGTTCAGAATGATCTTAATTTGGTGCAGGCCCAAAACATGTGGCCCAGTGAGGCTGGAACTAGACTGCAGCATTTTCAGGTTGAATTTTGCCCTGCATACATTTTGGATAGTTTTAATCAAGATAAATGTGCCCAATAGAAATTTTTAAGTTGAATATTTGAGTGATTTGTGCATATGAAGCAAGAGTGTATTCTCTGCATGGCTTCCTTCCACTCGTTTTCTGAAATATTAAGTGAAAGATCTTTTTTCCACTGTACTCTGAGATCTTTGAAAGGGAGGGACTTTAAAATTGTTTTATATGTTAGAGAAATGCTGTCTGAGTCCTCAAGACTGATCAATATTTTTTCTGGAGTAGAAGTAGGTGAGAGGTGAGAAAAGTCGGGCAGGTTCTGTTTAACAAAGTTTCTAATTTGGAGGTAGTGAAAGAAATGTGTTGCTGGAAGGTTAAATATGGAGTATAATTGTTCATAGGATGCAAAGACGTTGTCTATGTACAGATCTTTAATTCCAAATGTTTCCCAGACATTAAAAGCTGCATACATTTGAGAGGGTGGGAAAAGGTGGTTCTCGTGCAAAGGTGCCACAGATAAAAGCTTCTCTATCTTGAAGTACTTCTTACATTGGTTCCATATTCTGAGTGAATGAAGCACAATTGGGTTGTTAGTATATTGACGATATCTTGTATTTACTGGGGTACAAAGCAAAGAATATAAAGAAGTGCAGCGGGATTTTATTTCTATTGTGGACCAAGCCTGTGTGTGTTCATCCATTTGTGTCGATGTCCAGATTTTTATAGCTTTTATATTTCCCACTTAGTAATAAAGGTTGAGCCATGCCACCTTCTGTCTTAGGACTTTGTAGGTTCACCTTATGGATGCGTGGATGTTTTGAATTCCAAATAAATTAAATATTAAGTGAAAGATCCTTTCCCCATTGTGCCCTTTGATCATTCAAAGGAATGGACTTTAACGTGTTTTTATAAATTGTAGAGATGGTATCTGAGTCTTCAAGACTGATCAATATTTCTTCTGGAATAGAAATAGGTGGAAGATGAGGAAAATTGGACAGGTTCCATTTAACAATGTTTCTAGCTTGAAGGTAATGGAAAAATTGTGTTCATGAGAAGTTAAATTTGAAGCTTAATTGCTTGTAGGATGTAAAGACATAATCAATGTACAAGTCTCTAAATGTTTTAATCCCATATATTTTTCAAGCATTTATTAACTGTGTATGTTTGAGAGGGTGGAAAAGAGTGTTTGTCATGTAGAGGTGCAACAGATAAAAGCTTCTCTGTCTTAAAGTGCTTCCTAAATTGGTTCAATATTCTGAGTGAATGAAGGATTATTAGTGTATTGACGATAATTTGACGATAATTTGTATTTAATGGGGCAGAGAGCAGGGAATACAAAGAAGTACTGCAAGATTTTAATTCTATTGCAGACCAGGCTTGTGTATATTCATCGATCTGTGTCAACATCCAGATCTTTATGGCTTGTATATTTGCTGCCCGCTAATAGAATTGAAAGTTAGGTAGTGCCATGCCTCCTTCTGCTTTAGGTCGTTATAGAGCCGCTCTTAGGATGCGTGGATGTTTCATATCCCAAAAAAATGAGGATATGATTGAATCTAATTTCTAAAAAAATGATTTGTTAATGTATATAGGGATGTTTTGAAATTGGAAAAGAAGCTTGGGAAGGTTGTTTATCTTAATAATTTTGATTCTACCTGCTAATGTGAGATGGAAGGTGGACCATCTATTCATGGCTTGTTTAATTTTTTCCATGCAGACAGCAAAATGTTTTTAAAAAAGAACTTTATATTTACTTGTGATATGTACCCCTAGATATTTAAACTGATCTGTTAAGAAAAATGGGAAGGTGTTCATTCTAGTATTGCGTGCTAGAATAAAGCACATTTTTATTCAAATTAATTTTGAGTTCAGATATCTTTTGAAAATCTGCTAATGCTTTCAGGACTGCTGGCATGGAATTTTGTGGGTCAGATGTATACAGTACCATATCATCTGCATACAGTGATATTTTTGTCTCAAGTCCTTCTTTGATTCATTTTAAAAGTAAACAGCCAATGTCAATTGCAAAAAGCAATGGTGACAGGGGACATCCTTGTTGTTAATACAAACTGTGGCCTCTGGACTAGTATTGAGTAGTCTGATCCATGCACATATGTTTGAGCCAAAGCCAAATTTGTGCAATGTATTGAATAGGTAGTCCCATTCAATCGTGTTTAATGCTTTTCTGCATCTAAACTCAGTAAAATCTTTGGGGTGTTAGATTTAATGGGTGAATAAATTATATTAAACAAATGTCAAAGATTAGAAACTAAATGTCTACCTTTAATAAATCGGTTGGTGGTGTGATATTATAGAAGGAAGCACTTTCTCAATCCTGCTGGCTACAACTTTGGTGAATATCTTAACGTCATTATTCAGGAGTGAGATTAGTCTATATAATGCACATTCTAGTAAGTCCTTATTTTTATTAGGAAAGATGGAAATTAAAGCTTGGCGAAATATACAAAATTCCACTGGGTAGCCATCAGGGCTGGCTGCTCTGAAGTGAGTTTATAGCATCTAGTAATTTTGAAAGTGTCAGAGGTTTATCCAGTTCCACAGCACTAAGAGCATCTAGCCATGGTATATGTATTGAGTCAAAGAACTCATTAGATTCTGCCTTATGTTTTTTAGACTGTGTAGAATACAAGGATTTACAGTACTCTCTGAATGTTTGGGTTATATTTTTCTGGTCTATGATTTTATCTCCATCTATGTTGGTAATTGCTGTTATTGCATTGCAGACTTCTTGCTTGTGGATTTGTTTAGTAAAATTTTATTGGCCCTCTCTCCGTGTTCGTAATAATAATGTTGCGATTTAAAGATGAGCTGTTCCATTTCTTTAGTAGTCAAGTGACTAAATTCTGATTGCAAAACTTGTCTTTTCCTATAAAATGCCTCATTTGAAGACCTGACGTATTCTAGATCTATTCTGGCAATTTTGCTGATTAACTCAGATGCCTTCTTGGTTTCCAATTTATTTTTGTGAGAAAAATATGAAATAATTTGTCCTCTTAAAAATGCCTTCAGAGTTTTCCAGAGTATACCGGCAGAGACCTCTGGAGATGCATTTGTCTCCAGAAAATAATCAATTTCCTTGGATATAGAATTCTGTACAGTGCTCATCAGCTAACACCAGGAGTTTAAGATGCCAGCCATAAGATGATTGTGAAGGACATAAGCTCCATGAACAGGGGGGCGTGGTCAGAGATAACAGTATCACCATACTTACACGATTTGATAAAGGGCAAATCATTATTGTCTATGAAGAAATAATCAATTCTCTTGTAACAATGATGAACTTGTGAAAAGAAGGAAACTGCTCTAAGGTTAAGATTTAAAAACCTCAATGGGTCTGATAAGTTCTGATCCATTACAAACTGTAATTATTTTTGCAGCATTAGATGTTATTACTGCTGTAGCTGAAATCCTAAAACTTTTCCGTATTACCTGTATGTTTTCATCGGTTTTTCCTAAACTTTCTGGAAAGGCTGTTGTAAACTTAGTACTTAAACATTTCTCCAGGGGTTTCATGTATAAACGGTGCATATGCACAAACATGTTGTGTAAGCTCATTTCCACGCTCAAATCTAAACTTGGCGTAAAGCCGCGCACATTTTCACGGTAGCTAAATGCTTGGCGTGCACAAGTTCTCCGCTCGGTTTTGCAAACTGGCGGCACCCAGCGTCAAAGCAGTGCTAGTGTTCTAGTGTGGTTTCCCTTTGTTTTTTAGATCCACATCCCTGACATGGCTTTATAAATACATTGAAATTAACCACATATTGTTTATTAGTTTAATGCATCTGATTGTAATTAACCTGTAACAACATAATGGTCCACAGAATGCTCAAACTATTCTAAATACCATAGCTGCTTTAGCGTTGTTACTCTCACTGCACCTTCTTCTTCTTCTTTCAGCTGCCCCGTTACGGGTTGCCACAGCAGATCATCTTTTTCC
Organism: Polypterus bichir lapradei; assembly: GCA_026402145.1. Lineage (NCBI taxonomy): Eukaryota > Metazoa > Chordata > Cladistia > Polypteriformes > Polypteridae > Polypterus > Polypterus bichir. Next base: position 2,380,130 of record JANRMT010062798.1, read on the forward strand.
AAATTACTCTCACTGTACCACTTGGAGTATTTATATCACTGTATCTGAGTGGGGAATCACAGCTCTACAGCAGCTGTTTGGAAAGAGAATTATCGGTATACAGCATCAAGCACATGCTGCCTCAGCCAAGCTGTCTATTGAACTGCTCTCATACAGCAAATGCTTCAGAGCCTTTCCTCGCGGTTCAGAAACAGTATTATCCCAAGAACTATAAATGCACTCAATCAATCCATCAATTGCTCCTTACAGAACTGTTTGTACTTATTAATACAATCACCTCATTGTAAACTTGCGATACAGTTATAATATTGCACAACCTGAGCCACTTTATAAAGCGCGTATTTACATATGATGACAATATCATTTTTAAGATGAATTGCAGCAAAATATGTTTATTATATTATACAGATATATGAGGACACGGTGCTGCAGCAGTAGCAAGGAGCTGGAGCTCCGTTCACGGATTGTTCCTGTCTTGCGCTGTATTCTTGCTGGAGCTGGCGCAACACTGGAAGGATAGATGGATAGAATAATTAAACATGTACTACGAAGATATTTCAATGTTCCTTAAACGTTTTGAAGAATCGCCGTTCTAAGCTTACAGATGGCTTAACGTCTATTACAGAGCTGATTGTGTGGCAATTGGGTATTTGGAGAAAGAAAAATAAGGACAGGAATTGGGGGTTAGTACGTTTGAAAGAGACAGTACTGCTGCAATAAATTATTTCATTGATCGCACACGCCGCAGCAAGCATCTTGTATGAGGCATGAACAATCACTGCGCAACCGTGTCCTAATGTTTAATAACATGCTTTAATTTCTATCATCATGAAAATTATATCAAGTATACATCTCAGTATTTAAATTATTCAGAGAGCTGTAACATCACGAATGTAATGGATTCTGTGTCCTGTCGGAGGAAGAGAAAGCCTGTTTAAGAAGCACGTAGTGATTCGCACACATAGAGCACATAGAAGATCAAATACAAAACAAAGCATTGAACGTGCTACTTTAGTTACGATGGGATTTGAGAAACTAGTAAATTAAATGATTTTAAGATGAAGTTTATGATGTTCTACTTTAATGACAAAATAAACTACATGGTTAAAGTGGAAATTTCGAGATTAAAGTTGACATTTTGTGCTTTATTCCCATTGTGTGCCCATTTTTTATTCTCTGTATCCTAAAAAGCTTTCATGTGACACTCAGACAATGGGCTACAACTCACCTTTTCACGGCGACTTTGATATCTGACAACTTCTTTTTTATTTAAGGCACTGTGCGACTTGTGAACTTGAGCTTTTGAGTTTCTCTGACATTGTCACTCGATCAACTTCCTTTTGTTGTTTATACCACTGTTTAAACAATCAAATAGTATGTTTTTTCTTGGCTCCACTTGGTATTCGCTGAAATTCTTTCATTCCCCCCGTGCTTTTGCCATTGCCTTTTCACAGAATGCTGAGTTTGAGGGCTATTTACTGTATATTGATTTGCATATATAAAGAGGCGTAATTCTGGGAGAAGATTGGGGAGTGGCACGTGCATTACTTTTTACGCTGACCGGGATTTATGGAGCAGAAGAACGTGGAAGTTGGCGTTCACACAGATTTATGCATCTGGATTTTTTTGTGTGTACGCACATTTCCACTTTTGTCCTTATACCATGTTTTAGTGTGAATTCTATGCATGGTGTTATGCATGAGGCCCCTGGTCTTTTATATCTAGATGCTTTTTCTCACTTTTCTTGTTTAGGTCCATTATTTTCTTTGTATCCTTTTTTATATTGTTATTTATATAATTTATGTTCCTCCCATGTGTGGCAATCATTTCCTTCAGCTCCTAAAGTTTGTTTTGATTTTCCCTGCACTCCGAAGGCAGAGTTGTAAGTCCGGTTGGGGTTGATGTGGCTAATGGGGTTGAACTATGGTCAGTTGACAACGGAGGAGAGGGAAACAAAAGCTCCAGTTAGCAGCATCTTCTGAGAAAATAAACCTCTGAGTGGTCCACAGCGAATTGTAAGAGGGAAAGTCAAAGACAAAGTCAGACACAGTCACAGTGCTGGAAACTTCAGCCGACTAGCCGGCCACCCTCTTCTATTCATTTTACAGTAGAGACTGTGCTCTGTCATTGAATCTGATGGCAGAATCTTTCCATCCAACGATTCCAATGCTACCAGTACCTGAGGTTATCCTTATGTAGCAATAGCTTGGCAGTAAAGCAGTGTCACCAAGTGCCACATTGAGATACCAAGAAGAGAATCAGAACAGAGGATGGCTAGTAACAGTTTGAAATAATTGTATTATTTACATTTTTTGCACAAATGACTAACAAACAGAAATGCAGAATACATAGTTAATCAGCAGTTCTTGTCAGGGTATGCTAGAGTAAAGCTGTGGATCTTCAGCAGGGATTTAAAAGCTGAGACTGAAGGGACATCCCTTATATTAAAAGGCAGATCATTCCACAGCTTCGGGCCTAAACTAAAAGCTCAGCCTCCCACTATAACTTTTTTAATCCTTAGAATCTAAAGTAGGCCGGCATCTTGTGAACTCTGTAGGTAATAATAAGGAAGATTTTGAAATCAGCCCTAAGTTCAACTGTGAGCCAGTGCAAGGATTTGAGAACTGGAGTTATGTGTTTGTACTTTCTAGATCTTGTAATGATTCTTGCAGCAGCATTTTAAATTCACAAAAAGCTGCATAAAGAAGAATTTGAACAGCCAGAGAATTACACATCGCAGTAGTCAATCCTATATAAAAAACTTTTTCATTTTCCCACATTTTTCAAATGGAAAAAATAGATTTTGGACAGTTTTGTAATGTATGTTTTAAATGACTAGTGTCAAAGTTAACATTTGAATAGATTCAGTAAAACTAATGATGAGTTACACAAGTAACAGGATATTGTTATAGTCAGCATCAGTTCCCATGATGAAAAGCATTTCTGTATTCAGAGACAAGTAATTGTCATCCACCCACTCCTTTACTCACTGACACAAGTAATTAAGGGTACATTCTGAGGAACCGAGGAACTAAAAGAAGAGTACAATTTGAATGTTGTCTGCATATGAGTGAAAATAAGAACTGTAAAAAATGAATTGAATTAGGGAACAATTGCTTGTTTGGTACTAAGGATTGGAAGAAAACAAAGTAGGCGTAGGAACCCAAAATCTTGATTGAAAATCACACTTCATTGCTTTATTTCGCAGAGGAGAAAAGCAGATACACAGTGTCTGAGCTCCAGGCTTCATGACAGTTGATGTGCCTTTTGTGTGGGGTATGAATTTATCAGTGTTGTGCATTTGGGTGACACCTTCGTCCAAGGCAACATAAAAGGTCAGGCTACTTCTCAACTATGTATAGATATTTTTTACAGTTTGAGCCCAGGCAGGTTAGATGACTTGCTCAGTGTCACACAGAGGTGGGTAGTGACCCAAACAAGTTGTGCTTTAAAAACCAGTGCCTTAGTCAGTACACCATAACGTACTTCTTTAAGTGTTCCTCCAACACTTGATGTTTCCCTTAGTCCAAAGAAATGTTTTCAAGTCAACTGTCATGGTGTATGTGTCTCTGTACACCCTGCACTTAACTGGCATCTGTCAGGACTCAAAAATAGGGACATTGGGCATAAAACTGAATAGACAGATGGGTATATTTTTTCAGATCAACTCTTTTGCATACTGCACTCCTGTATTTATTATGGCTGATCCTTACTCTGAAGATGCATTCTCAGTTTGCGAACTCAGATCTGACCCAGAGTCAGACGCATGTTTTCAGCAATACCACTTTACCTCTTCCTCTGTTTATTTTAGAGGATGGAATGAGGATCAATGAAACCTTTCCTTAAAGGTTCTGTTACGTTGTGCTTCTCTTCCTCCACTCTGTTTCAGAGAAGTGATTAATGTCTTTTTAAAATCTCATTTCTGCAGGTGGCATGAGTAGGGTGAGGGTTCGGAGTAGGCTTGAAGGGAATTTCTAAAGCAGCCTTTCCGCCCACACAAGTGCGTGTTCTAACACATGCATCCTCAAGCCTCGTTTTATATTATTTTTCTTTTGGTTCATCGAGACTGTGTTAATCTATTAAACATAAAACAGGGCCAGGCGTGTTGCTGAGCTCAGATAACACACAGGCAGTGATGGCATGAGCAGGTAATGGCAGCAATGCAAACTATTTCTTTTAAGCCTGTCTCACCAGACAACAACAGCAGAGTTTAACACTGCATGCCAGGTGTGTCAGCTGGAGACAGGAAGACAGCCTTTTGTGTCTGAGCAGAGGGACACAGTGACCACCATTAGTAAATCACAAAATGAAACACTGGTGGAGAATATTTAAAAGAAAGTGAACTGTAATGGAATATAAATTGGGAAGACAGATAATTAAATATCTATAGATATAGAGTCAGGTCTATAAGTATTTAGACAGTGACACAATTTTTGTAATTTAGGCTCTGCACACCACCACAGTGGAGTGAAATTAAGCAATTATTATGGGATTCAAGTGCAGACTTTCAGCTTTATTTTAAGGAGTTTAACAAAAATATTAGGAATGACTATCATTTTTCTACATTGTCCCCCATTTCCAGGGCTCAAAAGTTTAAGGATAATTCACTGATGAACTGTTGCATATCCAGGTGGGAGCAGGTCCCTCTTTATTTCATTAACTAGTAAGCAGGAAGAAAGTCTGGAGTTGATTCCAAGTCTGGAATTTGCATTTGAAAGCTGTCACTGTGAACTCTCAATACGAGGTCCAAAGAGCTGACCATACAAGTAAAAATAGTCCATTATTAGGCAAAGAAAAAAAAACAAAACCTTTAGAGAAGTAGCAAAAACACCAGAAGTGGTCAGATCAACCATTTGGTACATTCTTAAAAAGGAGGAACACACTGGCGAGCTCAGCAACACCTGGAAAACCACTGAAGACAACTGTGCGGATGGTTGTAGAATCATGTCCTTGGTGAAGAAGAAGCCCTTCACAACATTTAGCCAAACCAAAAACACTCTCTGGGAGTAGACCTATCATTGCCAAAGTCTACAACCAAGAGAAGACTTCATGAAAGTAAAGACAGGGTTTACCACAAGGTGCAAAACCACTGGTAGACCTCAAGTATATCCATCCATCCATTATCCAACCAGCTATATCCTAACTACAGGGTCATAGGAGTCTGCTGGAGCCAATCCCAGCCAAGACAGGGCTCAAGGCAGGAAACAAACCCCAAGCAGGGTGCCAGCCCACTGCAGGACCTCAAGTACAGGAAGGACAAATTAGATTTTGACAGAAAAAAAAATTCAAAGCTTCTCCAGTTCTGAAACAATTTTCTTTGAACAAAGGAAACTAAGATCAATATATAGCAGAATGTTGGAGAGAGAAGAGTATGGAGAAGAGAGGAAATGGCTCCTGATCTGATCAGTACCATGCCATCTGTGAAACATGGTGGAAGCAGTGTTATGGCATGAGTATGCCTGGCTGCCAATGGAAGTCAGTCACTATTGTTTATTGGCAATGTGACTGCTGACAAAGTTGCAGAATGAATTCTGAAGTGTATCGGGCTACACTGTCTACTCAGATTCAGCCAAATGCTGCCCAGTTGATAGGGCAATGCTTCACAGTATAGATGGACAATGAGCCAAAACATATTGTGAAAGCAAAACAAGTGCTTTTCAAGGCAAAGAAGTGGAATATTCCTCAATGGCTAAGTCAATCAACTGACCTCAACTCGATTGGACAAGAATTTCACTTGTTGAAGACAAAACTAAGCAGCAACTGAAGACAGCTGCAGTAAAGGTCCCACTAGGGTGGAAGCCCGGCACTTGGAGAAGGCCATGGATTCAGACTTCAGGCACTCATTAACTGTAAAGGATTTTCAACCTAATTTTGAATATGATCATTATATGTATGATTTTGTTAGTTTGTCCAAATACTTTTAAGCCCCTGAAAATAAGATGACCATGTATAAAAATGGCTATCTTTTCTAAATGGCTCATATTTTTGTTAAACCCCTTGAACTAAAGCTGAAAGTCTACACTTTAATCACATAATGACTGGTTTGTCTTCAAATCCATTGTGGTGGTGTACAGAACCAAAATTGTGAAAATTGTGTCACTGTCCGAATATTTATGGACCTGACTGCAAAATGCTAAGGGCTGTGTCTGTCTGTCACACAATTACTTACAAACCACTGCGACTTGAACCTTGATCTTGGTCTTAATTGAAATCTTATGATGTGACATGTGCCGATAAAGCAAAACATGTGGGTGGCAGCAACCCCCACAAAGTTATTGGGGTTCACGTCTCTTTTATTGCAAACTGCATACGGAAACTACTCAAGAAACAGAAGTGACATCTGTTGAGCAGGAAGCAATTTGTAGAAGCTGATTACACGTTAGAAAGAAGAAGAATGATGGCTCTGACCTTCGCTGCACACAGCCTGCTCGTACTTGAGAAACGCAGTGAGCGGCAACATCCATGAAGGCATTGGAGTCCGCGTCTTCCTTACAACTAACTGATCAAAAAGCTGATATGGCAGTGGCATCTGCTGAGTGTGTGGCAATTTATAAATGCTGATTACTGGATAAGAAGTAGAAGGAGAATGACAGCTCCATTATCTACTGTATTCAACCAACTGGTACTCGCAAACTACTGGGGCTGGAATCTTGATCTTGGGAGGACCGGAGGTCCATGAGTTTCTAGTATGTACTGTATATGTTACCACAGCTAAACATGGATTGGTGGCAAGTTGGGACATTTCTGAGTTAATTTTTTAGTAGTATACCACAGGAACTGGGAGATGAGCTATTGATAGTGTCTGAACAAAAGAGTGGTCAAAAAAATGAACAAGAGTGAGAAGGAAGAGCAGGAGATCATTAATACTGAATGACTAAGCCAAAACGAATCAAAGTTGGCAAAATAATGCAAAAATCTTCCTAACAATACCAAAGTTGTCATTCAATAATTTCTTTCATTGATTATTTACAATGTAAGTCAAAAACATGTGCATAGTGGGTGCACTGGTTTTAAAAATCATCAGTGTAATGATATAACATGTTGTGCCAGCAACCACCAGTGAGTGACTACTGATAACAACATGGAACCCATGAAAATTTACATCTATTCCCATAGCAGTCACTTTTATCTAAAATAAGTTTCAAAAGAGGTCAACATAAACATCTGTCCCAGGACTGTTTTGAAACAAGTGCTGCAGGACAAGGTTGCAAAATTGGCCATCACAAGTAAAGAACTCTAAACCAAGCAGATCAAAACAAGAATGGTTGTCATTTTAGATACTTACAGAACAAGAGAATCTTCCAATATCACTTGGGGAGTGGGCATTTCGGATGAACATGGATAACTTGTTCCACCTGCTAGGAAATACATATGAAAAGAATCTGGATTGAGATTTCATGCTACACAGAGGTGGTATCACCAGATTCCATTTATTACCAGACCTGACCTAAGTGGGGAAGAAGGAGCATTGGACCTCATGAGTGCCTCCATATACACAGGTATTGACTACTCTGTGGACAGATATCAAGGAGCTGAACTTAATAAGTGCTGCTACCAATGCCAATGAAGTGACCTGAAAAGAGGAGTGACATGTGCCCACCTTGGCTCGTTGAACACCAGACATGCTGCTCGATTTTAAATCATCTGTAATGGCTTGGTAGCACATGCAGGTGCTCGTGCCTATAGACAGTTAAAAATAATATCTTCATAAAAATATGACAAAACAATTGAAAAAGCATCTAAAAATACACATAGCTACAATAGTTATAATTAAAATAAAATAATAGTTTCAAACAACGATGAAGTCATAACAAATGTAACAGCAAAAGGGCCTTGGTCTGGGGACAGAAGAAAGCATTTTTTGACTTTCCAGTGGAGGACCCATGATGACGAACTTCTCTACTTCTCAAGGTTTTTATGGAATATGAAGAAGCAGTATCAAGGGCAATGTTATAAGAAGCTACATGCATTAGAGGAATTGATTATTTAAAGGGCACTAATCCATTAGATAGGTCAGATGAAAAAGGAAGACATGTTTCCTCAAACCACATGGAGGCAGCTTAGGAAAAGTCCTGCTTTAAAGGAATATTTCCACCAAAAATGGTAATATTTTTTACCTTTTACTTACTATTACTAGTTTTTAGTGATACCCAAGAAAAAAATGTAACCTCGTGTCTTTGTGAATGTTTCATAAATATCACGAGTGAGCAGCCTTTGTATATTACAGAGATGCTGTCTGAGTCCTTGAATCTGAGCGATATTTTTTCCGGAATAGAAGTAGGTGGGAGGTGAGGAAAATTGGGCAGGTTCTGTTTAACAAAGTTTCGAATTTGAAGGTAGTGAAAGAAATGTGTTGCTGGAAGGTTAAATTTGGAGTGTAATTGTTCGTAGGATGCAAAAACGTTGTCTATGTACAAATCTCTAAGTGATTTAATCCCAAATATTTTCCAGG
>JANRMT010062798.1:2388591-2434919 GCA_026402145.1 Polypterus bichir lapradei
ACTGTGTCTCTCCGGAAAATCCTTGGGTACCATTGGTTTGACTTTGTGTCGAATGAGCGGTTGCTCATGGAATGAGCACATTACCTGCATTGTGAGGGAGCGTCAGCTACAGCACTACGGCCATGTGGCGTGTTTCCCCAAGGGTGATCCAGCTCGTAAGATCCTCATTGTTGGGGGCCCAAGTGGCTAGACCAGGCCAAGGGGTCACCCATGTAACACCTGGCTGCAGCAGATAGAGGGTAATTTCTGGAGGGTGGGACTGGACTGCGTTTCTGTCTGGGGGGTTGCCAACCAGGATCTTGAGCTGTTTCCTTGTGTGGTGGGTGCAGAGATGCGCTGTACCAGTGCATGCTTTCCAACGTGACCTGACTGGAATGTCTAATGTTAATAGGGATCAATCAATGTTTCTTTTAAATAGTGTCTTTCACAATAATCTAAAACACTTGATTAGATCCATGCATCCATCCATCCTTTTCCGCTTATCCAAGGTCGGGTCGCAGGGGCAGCAGCTTGAGCAAAGAGGCCCAGACTTCCCTCTCCTTGGCCACTTCTTCTAGCTCTTCCGGGGGAATCCCGAGGCGTTCCCAAGCCAGCCGGGAGACGTAGTCCATCCAGGGTGTCCTGGGTCTTCCCCGGGGCCACCTCCCGGTTGGAGGCGTCAGGGAGGCATTCAGGAGGCATCCTGATCAGATGCCCGAGCCACCTCATCTGACTCCTCTCGATGCGGATGAGCAGCAGCTCTACTCTGAGCCCCTCTCGGATGACTGAGCTTCTCACCCTATCTTTAAGGGAAAGCCCAGATACCCTGCAGAGGAAACTCATTTCAGCCGCTTGTATTCGCGATCTCGTTCTTTCGGTCACTACCCATAGCTCATGACCATAGGTAAGGGTAGGAACGTAGATCGACTGGTAAATTGAGAGCTTTGCCTTACGGCTCAGCTCCTTTTTCACCACGACAGACCGATGCAGAGCCCGCATCACTGTGGACGCCACACCGATCCGCCTGTCGATCTCACGCTCCATTCTTCCCTCACTCGTGAACAAGACCCCGAGATACTTGAACTCCTCCACTTGAGGCAGGATCTCTCCCCCAACCCTGAGAGTGCACTCCACCCTTTTCCGGCTGAGGACCATGGTCTCGGATTTGGAGGTGCTGATTCTCATCTCAGCCGCTTCACATTCAGCTGCGAACCGATTCAGAGAGAGCTGAAGATCACGGCCTGATGAAGCAAACAGGACAACATCATCTGCAAAAAGCAGTGACCCAATCCTGAGTCCACCAAACCGGACCCCTTCAACGCCCTGGCTGCGCCTAGAAATTCTGTCCATAAAAGTTATGAACAGAATCAGTGATAAAGGGCAGCCCTGGTGGAGTCCAACTCTCACTGGAAACGGGCTCGACTTACTGCTGGCAATGTGGACCAAGCTCTGACACCGGTTGTACAGGGACCGAACAGCCCTTATCAGGGGGTCCGGTATCCCATACTCCCGGAGCACCCCCCACAGGGTCCCCCAAGGGACACGGCCGAATGCCTTTTCCAAGTCCACAAAACACATGTAGACTGGTTGGGCAAACTCCCATGCACCCTCCAGGACCCTGCTAAGGGTGTAGAGCTGGTCCACTGTTCCGCGACCAGGACGAAAACCACACTGTTCCTCCTGAATCCGAGGTTCGACTATTCGACGGATCCTCCTCTCCAGGACCCCCGAATAGACTTTTCCAGGGAGGCTGAGGAGTGTGATCCCTCTGTAGTTGGAACACACCCTCCGGTCCCCCTTTTTAAAGAGGGGGACCACCACCCCGGTCTGCCAATCCAGAGGCACTGTCCCCGATGTCCATGCGATGTTGCAGAGACGTGTCAACCAAGACAGTCCTACAACATCCAGAGCCTTGAGGAACTCCGGGCGTATCTCATCCACCCCCGGGGCCCTGCCACCAAGGAGTTTTTTGACCACCTCGGTGACCTCAGCCCCAGAGATGGGGGAGCCCACCTCCGAGTCCCCAGGCTCTGTTTCCTCATTGGAAGGCATGTTAGTGGGATTGAGGAGGTCTTCGAAGTACTCCTCCCACCGACCCACAACGTCCCAAGTCGAGGTCAGCAGCGCACCATCCCCATCATATACAGTGTTGACACTGCACTGCTTCCCCCTCCTAAGACGCCGGGCAGTGGACCAGAATCTCCTCGAAGCCGTCCAAAAGTCGTTCTCCATGGCCTTCCCAAACTCCTCCCATGCCCGGGTTTTTGCCTCAGCAACCACCGAAGCCACATTCCGCTAGGCCTGTCAGTACCTTTTAGCTGCCTCCAGAGTCCCACAGGATAAAAGGTTCCAGTAGGACTCCTTCTTCAGCTTGACGGCATCCCTCACTGCCAGTGTCCACCAATGGGTTCGGGGATTGCCTCCACGACAGGCACCGACCACCTTGCGGCCACAGCTCCTGTCAGCCGCCTCAACAATAGAGGCACGGAACATGGCCCATTCGGACTCAATGTCCCCCACCTCCCTCGGGACGTGGTTGAAGTTCTGCCGGAGGTGGGAGTTGAAGCTACTTCTGACAGGGGACTCTGCCAGATGTTGCCAGCAGACCCTCACAACACGTTTGGGTCTACCAGGCCTAACCGGCATCCTCCCCCACCATCGAAGCCTACTCACCACCAGGTGGTGATCAGTTGACAGCTCTGCCCCTCTCTTCACCCGAGTGTCCAAGACATGTGGCCACAAGTCCGACGACACAACCACAAAGTCGATCATCGACCTGAGGCCTAGGGTGTCCTGGTGCCAAGTGCACATATGAACATCCCTATGCTTGAACATGGTGTTTGTTATGGACAATCCGTGTTGAGCACAGAAGTCCAATAACAAAACACCACTCGGGTTCAGATCGGGGTGGGGGCATTCCTCCCAATCACACCCTTCCAGGTCTCACTGTCGTTGCCCATGTGGGCATTGAAGTCTCCCAGCAGTACGAGGGAGTCCCCAGAAGGTATGCCCTCTAGCACCTCCTCCAGGGACTCCAAAAAGGGTGGGTACTCCAAAGTGCTGTTCAGCGCATACGCACAAACAGTCAGGACCCGTCCCCCCACTTGAAGGCGGAGGGAGGCTACCCTCTCGTCCTTAGGGGTAAACCCCAATGTACAGGCTCCAAGTTCTGGGGCAATAAGTATGCCCACACCCGCTCGGCGCCTCTCACCGGTGACAACTCCAGAGTGGTAGAGAGTCCAGCCCCTCTCAAGGAGATTGGTTCCAGAGTCCAAGCTGTGTGTTGAGGTGAGCCCGACTATATCTAGCCGGAACCTCTCGACCTTGCGCACTAGCTCATGCTCCTTCCCCTTCAGAGGGGTGACATTCCATGCCCCAAGAGCCTGCTTCTGTAGCCGAGGATTGGACCGCCAAGGTCCCCGCCTTCGGCCACCACCCAACTTACACTGCACCTGACCTCCTTGGCCAGGTGAGGGATGAGACAAAGAGCGGTTCAGTAGATCTCAATAGACCTCAGGCCTGGAGGTGGGGCTCGATGGCGAGCGCGTGGTGGCCGGGCCTGCACCCATGGGGCTCAGCTGGGCACAGCCCGAAGAGGCAACATGGGTCCCCCTTTTCATGTGCTCACCACCTATGGGAGGGGTCAAGGAGGTCACTTGATTAGAAAAGAATATAATCAAGTAATCAAGACAACACACATTAACAATTTTAAACAAAAGAAAGGATAACTCACAAGCAAAATGAACTGGGAAGATTTTAAAAATGTTATGGCATCAAAATGAAATATTCCTTCCTGTGGACCGGCTTACCACAGTTCAGGATCACTGGGAACTGAGCCTGCTGAAACAGTGTAAGGTAAGAAGCAGCTCTCAATGAAGTGTCAGTTCTTCCTGTTTACAATCACACACATAGAAATTTACACGGCCAATTTAGAGTTGCTAACCTGAAAGGAAAATCAGATTGTCCAGGGATCAATTGACAATTTGGAGAACAAACATAGCAGACATCCTAACAGGCATTATGTAATATACAGTACTGTGCCAATGACAGACATCCTGTGAATTGTGAAATTGTAAACAATTAAGTATGTGTAATTCAAATCACTTTACACTTAGTAAATACCTACACTTTGTTAATCTGTGATTAATCTTCTTCTTTTGGCTGCATATTTCATTTTCTGTCACACTGACTGCCATCGTGCCCTTCCTCACCACATCCATAAACCTCTTTTCCTCTTGCTTGGCGGTTCCATCCTCAACATTTTTTCCCCAATGTACTCCTCATCTCTCCTCTTCACATGTACAAATCATCTCAATCTAGCCTCTCTCACTTGGTCACCAGACTGTCGTACTTATGTTGTCGCTCCAATATTCTCATTTCTAATCCTGTCTGCCCTTGTTACTCCAAGCGAAAATCTGTGATTAATCTATCATTTTTGTTATATTTGTATTTGTATACTTAAGATGATGATAATTCTTGTTATATGCATTGTGGCCGAGAGCAGGAATGACAGGCTCGCCAAATATAACTTGGGGGGGGGCACCCAGGGTAGTCCTATTTAATGAACAGAAAGAACAAACAAAAAGAAGAACGCTCATTAACCGTTATTGCCCTTGCCCTCAAGCTTTCAATAACATATTATAAAGCTTGGCTCTAACATCTGGTTGCAAGCATTCCCACACTTGGCTGTGATGTCCCTTTGCTTCTCTCCAGCCTGAATATGTACATATACCTGATTCTTATTGGGAATGAATGTTATCTTTAAAACCAAGTTAAATACACATATCCTTTTTTGTACCACATTTCTCTCTTGTAATTATTTCCACCATGGTAACAAAAGGGATGGTATTGGCTTTATTCTGTTCTGCATCAAGAAACACATCCCAGGGGAGAAACAGAGCCCCCTGATGGATACAAAGGGGTGCAGTTAGGTGCCCTCACTGGGCACTTTCTCTGTGCTACGAGGAGAGAAGGTCAAGACAGTTTTATCGAAAGCGTCCCCTCTCGTCCCAGCGAGTTATTGCATACCTTGACAGAGATGCTCTGATGTGCGTGCATGACAGTATATTTGTGCATTGTTTTTTGACTCCTGATATCACCCTGCAATCTCCATCAAGGTTAATAAAGGTTTTACTTATCTATTGTCACACAGGGTTTATTATACAGTAATTCCACTTGGAGTCAAAGGTTGGAACTGTCACTTACTGCCTCTCCATCCCTTCAATTCACAGACCAGAAGATTGATGGCATAAGGACAAGTCAAGTGAAGTCAAGTTGGGGAGCATGCACTGGTACAGTGCGTTGCTGCACACACTACACGGTGAAACAACTCGGGATCCCGGGTTGCAAAACCCCAGGCTGACACGCGGTCCAGTCCCGCCCTCCGGAAATGACCCTCTATTTGCTGCAGCCAGGTGTTACGTGGGTGACCACTTGGCCTGGTCCAGCCACTCGGGTCCCCAACAATGAGGATCTTACGAGCCAGATCACCTTCGGGGAAACCCACCACATGGCCGTAATGCCGTAACTGACGCTCCCTCACAATGCAGGTAATGTGCCTCATTCGGGACTCCATGAGCAACCGCTCATTCAACACAAAGTCAAACCAACGGTACCCAAGGATTTTCCGGAGAGACACAGTACCAGTTTTCATCTCAGGTCACTGGATAGCGTCCATGTCTCACAACCATATAGCAAGTCAGGAAATACCAGGTCTCTAAAGACTTGGACCTTCATCCTTTTGCATAGATATCAGGAGCCACACACCCCTTTCCAGCGACCTCATGACCCCCCATGCTCTCCCAATCCATCTACTGACTTCATAGGAAGAGTCACCAGAGACCTTTCAGCAAGGCCAGCACTCTCTCCGCAAACAGACACACTGCTGATGGCATAAGGACCACTAGCCACAATTCCATTAGCCTCGTTAATGTGCATTTTGAAATTGTAAAACAAAGAAACTGTAATAAAAACACGTGAATTTGGAAAAAAAAACTCTCAAAATTTGCAAAAAAGTTTATACACTCGCTTGAGGTGTCTTTTCACTCGATTCAATGAAGCAATAATTTGCAAGACTGCAATGGAAACACGTTTTTGCATTTAGGTCACACAATTGTCCCTGATCATTCATGTGTCATCAACAACCACCTGCAGAACAACAGATGTCCAGCCTTTCCTGTTAACGTAATCCTGATACCCGTCACTTGGTGCACATTTGTGGACCCTCGATTGCACCATATACCTGAGGTATTTTGTGTGTCTCATAATTGCACAGCGAAATCTTCCGGGCCTCTTCCACATCAGGTAAAGTGATGTATTGCCTCAGTAGTTTGGAGCATATAGCCTGACATACCCCATATGCACACCTGTGAACTGGTGGTTTTGCTCCCACCAAACGTCTCGACAAGTACTCCACACAAGTAGCCAGTTTATAAAGCGCAATGGTTATGTGTTTCTCGCTCTGGACTGGCTTCCTCATGCATGCTATGGCAGGGGACACAAGAGGGCCTATTGCACAGCATAATTCCATGAATGTTGAAGTGCTCATCCTGAAATTTTGTACCCACAGCTCCTCAGTAAGACCACTGTGAACAATTTCAAAGAAATCCCTAATACAGTATGTGGACTCTGTCAAGTATAGGGAGTTCGCCATCCTTTTATTGTATTCATTCAATCTCACTGCCTACAATTAAAAATGAACACGGCGATTGCAGATGCAATTGAAATAACAGAAGCAACACCCATCAGGTTGGCTGTCATTTTTAATTTCAGGTGATGAAACAAACTCTATTCGCATAAAATCACTCAATGGAAACAGAGAAAATTCGCATTTGTGTTTTGTCGACTTTTCAGAAGTTTCATTTCTATTTTGTACATAACTGCAGTGTAAACACAGCTACTGACATCATGTCTGGCTCTGGCAACCCTGAAACTGTCTCTTCCTGCCAGGACTTTTCAAACAGGACGTCACCACTATAAGTGAGCTGTCACGATTTTGACTTATGCTTGGAAAGACAGAACTGGCTATTATCTTGTTGCAACCTTTCATCTTGTGTGCCTGCCTTTGTATTTAGTGCAGATTATCTATCTATCTATCTATCTATCTATCTATCTATCTATCTATCTATCTATCTATCTATCTATCTATCTATCTATCTATCTATGTAACTCTACAATCTCAGATTCCTAAAGCAGTCTTAGAGACCCAATGACAACAGCACCACTTCACCACCACCCATCTTAAAGATAAAGCTACGTGCAAAGGAACTGATTAACAGTAAACAGCATGGTGTTGTGGGCATTACTATATTAGGTACAAAAAGTCAGAAGTAAAAGAAAGAAATAAAAAAAAAGGAGATCAGAACAAGTAGTGATGTGGGGGTTTAGTCAAGCAACTCAGACAGACCACAGTGAGAGAAATTTTCAAATGTAGTACACACCACCACTATTCTTAATACTGTAATTACCTCCATTTAAAAAAGCTGCCACACATTATGTTGCCTTTTCAATACAGCAAGAATTTCCAAGTGTTTTGTAAATGTCGTTTTCTTCTTTATTAATAGAAGGTAAAGCATATTGACTACTCCTTTACTAAAACAGTATGCTTTAGAAAGAAAAAGACCCCAGGATGATTCATCCATTTTCTTAATCTGTTTAATCCAATTGTAGGGTTGCAGGAGCCACAGCCCATCCCAGCATCCCTGAATGATTCAGATACATTAAAGTGCATTAAGTACTGGGTGCCGAGAGTGGTATTCTCTAGACATCAGCTTAAAGTTGTTCATTGCCTTTGGTGACTATTTGCCTACAATTATGTTTTAAAGGGATACTCCAGCCAAAACTGTTTTGGTTTTTTATACGTTACTTACCCCATGTAGCTTGTAGCAATGGCTCAGATTTTGTTTATCTAATTTTTCATGCAGAATGGAGAAAACAAACTGAAATTGAACCCAATTATGAATCATCTATACATTTTTCAAACCTGCTTTTCCAATTACCTTTTTAGGGAACCAGGTCTTGTACTGGTGGCACTGGGCAAAAAACAAGGGCTCACCCTGGAGTGCATGCCCATGGCCACACTAAACAGACATATGTGTGTGAGCTGGGGGCAAATGGGCAATCAAAGTGAGGACTGGCAAACACCACATAGACGGTGACCCAGTCCTGACAGTTAGAAGTACTGTGCCACTGTACTGTCCTATATAACTTAATCATACTGCATATAACAAAATGCTAAGATCTGTCCGTCTGTCACACAGTTACTAAACTACAAGGTTAGAACCTTGTGTGATTTCAGGCTATACAGGAAATAAATTGCTATTGTTGTAGATTAAATTTTAAATGGAAACATTTGCCATTTTTGCTCAATCTACACTCAATAACTCATAATGACAAAGTGAAAACATGTTTACAGATTTATTAAAAATCAAAAACTGAAATGTCTTATTTATTTTAATATTTAGACCTCAGCACTTTGTAGAAGCCCCTTTGGCAGCAATTACAGCTTTGAGTCTCCCCGGATAAGTCTCTACAGGTTTTGCACAACTAGATTTGGGCAGTTTATCCCATTCCTCCTGCAGATCCTCTCCAGCTCTATTAGGCTGGATATGAAGTGTCTGTAAACTGCCATCGTCAGGTTCTATGGGGTTCAAGTCAGGACTTGGGCTGGGACAATCAAGGAAAGGTAAGAGACTTTTCCTTAAGGCACTCCAGTGTTGTCTTGGCTGTAAACGTTGGGTCACTGCCATGAGGAAAGGAGAACAGTTGCTCAAGTCTGAGGTCCCATGTACTCTTGAGCAGGTTTTATTCAAGGAACACTCTGTATTTGGTTGCATTCACCCCTTCCCTGAATTCTCACCAGTCTCCCGGCTCCTGATAATGAGAAGCATCCTTAGAGCCACCATCATGCTTCACTGAAGAAATGGTATTAGGCAGGTGATAAGTAGTGTCTGGAGTGCTGTGAGTTCTGCCCAGGGAGTTCAGTTTATCTCATATCAGTCCTGAGAATCTTTTTCCACATGCTCTCCGAGTCCCTGACAAACTCCAAGTAGGCTGGTATATACCTTTTACTCAAGAGTGGCTTTTGCCTAATTGATGGAGCTTTGCGGCTGTTCTGACAGCTTCTCCCACCTCAGCAGAGGACTTCAGAAGCCCTATTAGAGTTACCTCCCCTGACCAAGACCCTTCTTGCCAGGTTACTCATTTTGGCTTGACAGCTAACTCTAGAAAGAGTTCTGGTGGTTCCAAACTTCTTCCATGTCACCATTTTGTGTGTTCCTTTGAAAACACAAAGCTTTACAAATCATTTCACATCCTTGCTTTGATCTATGCCTCACCACATTTTGATCGTGGATGTCTACATCAGAGTTCCTTGGACATCATATTTTGGTTTTTGTCCTGACATGCAGTGTGAATCTTGTATACACAGGTTTGTGTCTTTCTAAATGATGTCAGATCAATTCAGTTTCCCACAGGTAGAATCCAATCACGTTGAAGAAACATCACAAGGAGAATTAAAGCATGATGCACATGACCACAAGAAAGGATCTGAATGTTTTTATAAATAAATGAGAGATTTCAGGTTTTTTTTAAATATTTGCAGACTTAAATGAAAATATTTTTTCACTTTATCATTATCGGATCTTGATTGGAGATTAATGGACAAAAATGGCAAATTTAGCCACTTAAAATGAAATCTGCACACATTCTCTGCCCACTATAAATGTAAAAAGTAAACATCAAGTACACTCATGTGGTTTTAAATAGCTTAATAGAGAAGATAATCCTAAAACCCTACATTACAGAGCTTTAGTACAAGTGTTTATATGTTGTTTCTCTTTAGAACATTGGTAAGTTAAGATACAGTTGCAGGGTAACCCAATGAATCAGCAGTCAGGACTGAACTGTTAGCCTTGCAGCTCATTTAAGTGCAGTGGCTTAGCACGAGGCCACACAAGTGGGCTCAGAAGAGTATGCTCTACACACATCACCTGAAAGACGAGCACATAAGTTAGATGAGAGAAGGAAGCCAACACAACCATGAGTGGGGACAGGTGATTCTGAAAATATGAACAAATGAGGGACATTCAATAATTTATCTACCTCAGTAGGAAAGAAAAGAGTTTTCAAGAGTTTTCAGTATAGTCCCCTGATAGCTCCATACACATCACTTTTCCTGCAATCACTTTAACCCCTTTGAAAAAAAATTCTTCTGTTTGACCTGCAAACCAGGACATCACAGTTGTCTTGACGTCTTTATCACTTGAAAATCTCTGTCCACTGACAGATTTCTTCAAAACTCAGAAGAGAAAATAATCTGAGGGAGTCAGGTCAGGACAGTAGGGTGGAGGGTTCAGCTGCTGAAGCCCACATTCTCAGATGGCAGCCTGTGATTGACGTGACATGTGAACCAGTGCGTTGTCGGGAAGAAACTTACTTGATTTGCACAAGGACTCTCGTGACATCCTGTCACTTGGAATGTTAGACTCTCACTGAGCCAGAACTGTAAATAAGTAACCTTGAGATATGTCACAACATCCCCAGACTTGTTTCAACATGCTTGCTACTTTCTGTCATAGTCAGGTAGATAAATTATTGAATGTAGTGTTGATTTATGCAGGACATGCTTCTGGTGCCACATCTTGAATACTGTGTGTAGTTCTTGTTCCATTGCAAAAGTGCTTATCAGAAAAGGAGAACCTCTAGGAAAAAAAGACGACTTATTCCAGGCCTGGGGGGTGTGATCTGTAAGGAAAGACTGGAGTAGTTACACAAAAGAAGGTCAACAGGCGACAAGATGCAAATGTATAAAAGTGAGTTCTTCAGCTTGATCACTGGAACACTAATGGATATCCATTAATGGTACAGTCAAGTCAAGTCAAGTTGGGGAGCATGCACTGGTACAATGTGTTGCTGCACCCACTACACAACGAAACAACTCAGGATCCCGGTTGGCAACCCCCCAGGGCAGACACGCAGTCCAGTCCCACCCTCCGGAAATGACCCTCTATTTGCCGCAGCCAGGTGTTACGTGAGCGACCCCTTGGCCTGGTCCAACCACTCGGGTCCCCAACAATGAGGATCTTACGAGCTGGATCTACCTCGGGCAAATGTGCCACATGGCCGTAGTGCTGTAACTGACACTCCCTAACAATGCAGGTAATGTGCCTCATTCAGGACTCCACGAGCAACCGCTCATTCGACACAAAGTAAAACTAATGGTACCCAAGGATTTTCCAGAGAGACACAGTACCAAAGGAGTCCAGTCTTCGTCTCAGGTCACTGGATAATGTCCATGTCTAGCAACCATATAGCAAGGCAGGAAGCACCAGGACTCTAAAGACTTGGACCTTTGTCCTTTTGCATAGATATCAGGAGCACCACACATCCCTTTCCAGCGACCTCATGACCCCCCATGCTCTCCCAATCCATCTACTGACTTCATAGGAAGAGTCACCAGAGATATGAATGTCACTGCCAAGGTAAGTAAACCTCTCGACAAGGTCGACACTCTCTCCTCAAACTGACACACAGCTGATGGCTGTGCCCAAGAGGTCATTAAAGGCCTGGATCCTGGTTTTTATCCAGGACACTTGCAAGCCCAGACACTTCGACTCCCGCTCAGTCTCTCGAGCTCCCCGATCAGAGCCTCCATTGACTCCGCGAAGATCACAGCATCATCAGCAAAGTCAAGATCCATGAATCTTCCTTCACCAACAGATGCCCCACAGCCGCTGGACCCCACGACCTTGCCCAACACCCTGTCCATACAAGCATTGAACAGAGTAGGAGCAAAAACACACCCCTGATGAACCCCAGAATCAACTAGGAAAAACACAAGACGTTCTGCCTCCACTCTGCACAGTACTCACAGTACCAGTGTACAGGCTGGCCATGATATCTAGCAACCTCGAGGGGATCCTGCAAACCCTAAAGATGTCCCACAGGGCTGCTTGATCAACTGAGTCAAACACCTTACGAAAATCAACAAAGGCTGCAAAGGAACTCTGCCGATATTCTCATTTGCGGTCCATGAGAACCCTCAGTGCAGGATACGGTCTATGGTAGATTTCTTAGGCGTAAAACCAGACTGTTCCAGTCGCTGGTAGGTGAGCAAGTGATCATGGATCCTATTGAGGACGACCCTAGCAAGGACCTTACCCAGCACCGAGAGCAGTGTTATCACCCTGTAGTTGAAGAAATCCAGGCGATCACCCTTCCCTTTCCAGAAAGGGATGACAGGTCCTGTTTGCCATTCAGTTGGGATAATGCCAGTCTCCCAAATGGAAGCAAAGATTGCTTGCAATGCCAGGAGGACAGCCTTACTACCAGCCTGGAGAAGTTCACCCCAGATACCACAGATCCCTGCAGCCCTTCCCCCCTTCAGCTGGTTCACCACCTGTGCAATCTCAGTGAGACTGGGTGGTTCACAGCTAATTGGAGGATCATCCTCAAGAACCGTGAACCCAGAGATATCCAACGTCCTAGCAGGAGAATCAGCTTTGAACAACTGCTCAAAGTAGCCAGCCCAGTGGGTCACAACTGCAGTGTCATCCGTAAGGACCGTTCCATCAGCCGCCCTGACTGCGACTCACCGAGGAACAGATTCAGATGTACATTATGCTTTGATTCCCCTGTAAGCAGGACGTGGGTCACTAGACCACAGATGGTGTGTCACATGCTCACAGATTTCTCTAGCAAACGCCTCTTTATCTGCTCTCAGAGCCCTCACAGCTGTCCTTCTCAGTTCCCGGTACAGACCAGAGTTGCCATTGAGCTGTGCGCTGTAACTCCTCTCGATGATATCCAGGGTGCCCTGTGAAATGAAACACCTCCTTCTGGGAACACCAGTAACACCAACACAGCCATCAGCAACCTTTAAGGTCTTGTCACGGAAGGTCTCCCATATCACATTAGGATCGGCAATCATACCTAAATCTGCAAGAAAAATCTTAAAAAATCTTAAAACGTATCTCTTCTCCCAGAGAACCCTAAATATATAACTAGGCTGTGTAGTAGACAGTATGGTATTCTGAGGGCCTTCTTAGTTGGAAAAAAGGAATTGATGAGCGATGTTGGTCTGAATGGCCCACTTTAGTCAAAGTACCCAATATGTTCAGAATGACACTCTGAAGGGTTTAAGTTGCATGGTTAGGGTTGGGTATCAATCAATACTCTGCAATAGATACTTCTAAGAGCACGTGGGCAGCTGTAGAGTGTATTGTCATGGAATCACACCATGATCCATCCCATGATCCATGTTGTTGGTTAGCCAGTAATTTGTAATGTGTGAATTGCAAGGGCCCTCAGAAGTGTTAGCTAAAGCAGAAGTCCCCTGGCTGTTCACACAGGGACTACCAGTAAGATCTGCAAGGGGAGCACTTCACGGTGACATCAGCTGAGCTCACTCTGTCACTCACCCCCACTGGCTCCACCAGGGACAATATGTGCGCTTTCCCTAATCAAAAACTGAGGACACAAGATGTATCTTTCCCATGACGTCTGGACCTTTAAGAACACCTCGTGAGCAGCACTAAGTCGCACATTGTGAATATGTACAGTTTACATTACTTCTTTCACTGAGAGCTTTTATATTTAATGAACTGCAGTTGCAACTACTTCATTCCAGCAGGTGATGGCATGACATGTTCAGAAGAAATATCAAGAAGAACCACATTTTTTTTGCACCCAAACTCAAATACTTTTAAAGGATTAAAGAGTTACTCAAATTCAAATACATCAGCACAATTTGAAGAAGAAAGAACATTCATGGCCAAAATGCAGGAATAAGTGAACTTTTTTTTAATGGTTGGAAAAGATAACATTGACAGAAAAGATAGCCAGTCCATCAAAGAAGAGACAAAATGTTCTATAACTGTCATACAATATATTAAAAATTAAGTGACTCTCATAATTCATCTTTAAAGTGTACATCACTAAAATATGAAGCGTGACAGAAAAACAAAAATGCAGTTTTGAAGCAGACTTTTATATTGTGGAAGAGGCTGAACGGAGTGCAGAACGAAGTGCACTCCTCATCAGATCTCTTGTTTGCTTTGGCAGTTACGCGATTTTTGTGATGAGCGCCTTTACTGCTCTCCATCTCCTATGACAAGGTCTTGAGCCAAGCTTTCACACTCTTATCAGCAGCAGGTTTTGGTTTAGTTTACTTTTTATTTGTTTGATTATTTTATTGTCTATTTCTTATTTTTTTTCTTCATTTATCATTTTTAGAACTACAATTCTTTCTTTTACTTCTTATAAAACAAATAGAACTTTTTTTCTATGCAAATATGCTATATAAATAAATGTTGATCTTTTTCTTTTCCTTTCTTTCAGTAAAATTTTTGATCAGAGGCTTCATACATAGAAATGCTGCCTTCTGTCTCTTTAACTCTTTCCTTTATTCTGACGCCAGCTAGTGTGTCACCTTGAGGCCTCAGTACTATTTCAATAATTCATGTCATGAGAAGTCAAGCAAAATGACACCTTTTATTGGCTAACTGAACAGATTGCAATATGTAAGCTCTCGAGGCAACTCAGGCCCAATCTTCAGGCAGGATGTAATGGCAAGGGGCCTTAGCTGTCTCCAAAGCTTGCATATTGCATTCTGCTCAGTTAGCCAATAAAAGGTGCCATTTTGCTTGACTTCTCATTACATTCATAATGGCTAACACGGTACAACACCCTAGTACTACAATGATTCATGTTTGATAAAAAACGTTGGAAAATACAGTACAGGCCAAAAGTTTGGACACACCTCCTCATTCAATGTGTTTTCTTTATTTTCATGACTGAAGGCATCAAAACTATGAATGAACACATGTGGAATTATGTACTTAACAAAAAAAGGTGAAATAACTGAAAACATGTTTTATATTCTAGTTTCTTCAAAATAGCCACCCTTTGCTCTGATTACTGCTTTGCACACTCTTGGCATTCTCTTGATGAGCTTCAACAGGTAGTCACCTGAAATGGTTTTCACTTCACAGGTGTGCCTTTATCAGGGTTATTTAGTGGAATTTCTTGCTTTATCAATGGGGTTGGGGCCAGCAGTTGTGTTGTGCAGAAGTCAGGTTAGTTGGAAGATCATTTATTTTTCAACAGGACAATGACCCCAAACACACCTCCAGGCTGTGTAAGGGCTACTTGACCAAGAAGGTGAGTGATGGAGTGCTGTAAATGGTCATGAAAATAAAGAAAACACATTGAATGAGGAGGTGTGTCCAAACTTTTGGCCTGTACTGTATATACACATACATAGTATATCTACTCTATATATATAAAATCGTAAGCCTAAAAGTGCAATGATTTTGTGCAAAGATTTTATGTGATGTTTTTATGTCATGCTTTAAATCAGGCTTATATTAAAACCTACGTATAAATGTTTGGTATCGTTCTTTTCAGAATTTATGGAACTTTACTGTGATGTTGTTACATTTTCAGATTCTTATTCAGTTTTTAAATTATAAACTAA
The DNA here is from genome assembly GCA_026402145.1 of Polypterus bichir lapradei. Lineage (NCBI taxonomy): Eukaryota > Metazoa > Chordata > Cladistia > Polypteriformes > Polypteridae > Polypterus > Polypterus bichir. Next base: position 2,404,046 of record JANRMT010062798.1, read on the forward strand.
AAAATATTAAGAACGCAAGAACGCATGTCACGTCAAACAATTAAAAAAAAAAAAAACAACTTTATTTTCCTCCTGGGCAACGGTGGGACTTTCAACTAGTATATATAAACGAAGACATTACTGTAACATATACATGTCATTTAAATTAATAAAATAAATTGAAAGTTTAGCAAAATGACAACATTCAGTCAAATTCAGAATATAATGATTATATTTAAATAGGAATCTTTACCCACAATTCCTATTCACTGTATGCTTGTGTAAGCAAAAAAAGCAATCTACCTACCCAAAAAAGAACACAAAACTGCTTTAGTGTGCCCAGAGTGAATCTCACTACTGGTGGTGAGCAATAAAGGAAGATATTTGCTAAGTTTTAACACAAGTTTTAATTTATGTTCATTTGGGAGACGATCATAGTTTGGGTTAAATCAGCTTTTATCAGTTCACTCAAGAGCTACAGTCCTGTTGCGGTTTTGATCATTTTATTTTATTTCACCATGTCTGTCTCTCCTAGGGTTTTTATTATTGGCATCATCATCATTGTTGTTGTTGTTCGTGTTATTGTTGTACTGTGCAGGTTTTCTAAACAAAATAAAGATAGGAATCTCAACGTGGCCATCTGCAGTAATGCGCCCTGACCACTAGAGGGCCCCTAAATGCTTGCCTGGACCACCTATACCCAGAAACAGCCCTGGTCAGGAGTGTGTAAGACAGCCAGTTAGCTCAGGTCATTAGAACTTTGTTTTTGTTCGACTCTGAATTTGTCTGTGTAAAGCAACTGTGGGCCCCCATGGGTCTGTTTTGTCCTGGAATCGTGACGACTGTGAGATAGAAATATTTTAGAATTCATGACACAGTCTAACAGATATTTGTAGTTTTACAATAAAAATGTAAATAGTTATTTGAGTTTAATGCATTTATCTGGTGTTTGATGGAGAAGTGCTCCAACAAGGGTCAATTTACAGGTGGCTTTTGAGAACTAGAGGAGAAAAATGAACATTAGTTTATTTACTGGCATACAGTGCCGGTGCCAGGTTATATTGTGCCCTAGGCCAAGCTCATTAGTGTGCCAACCGACTGTTCAGTAGCTAACCCGTGTGGCTGGGTAACCCATGATCTGTGCCCCAGCCACTTGCCTAATTTGCCTTAATGGTGGCGCCTGCTGGCATGCATGCACAGATAAGAACAGAGTTCTTTAAATATTTCTGAAAGTTCATAGTGTTACTTACCGGTACGATTGACTCAGCAACGTGTAGGTGCACACCTGCTTGCAAACATGCGTGATCGTGCATGATGAGATGTAAAGTGGTGAAAGCCTCTACATCTTCTATGATTGGGATACGTATAATTGGATTGGCCTGGTGGGAACAGATTGCCATAAAAAACAGATGAGTTTACCACCAGGGCTTCTCTTCTTACCATCTTCGGATCTCTTAGCGATTTCTGAGCTGCTGAACATACGAGCAATAAGGGGTATGGTGTGGGTTTTCGTATATGGATTTATAAATAGACTCACCGCTGACTAATTGGGTTTTTTGTCAAGGTAACCTGGGTTTGGGGTGGTGTAACTTATTAATTTTTGTGTCATATTTTTTCCCATTTTTTGATTGCTGTTCTTTATATTATTCTTAAACTGTGTTAACTAAAGGAGGAAGAAAATTCTTTTTTTTTTGTTATTCTTCACCATTTGATTTTTGGCCACTGTGTACATTGAATATAAACTCTTGTACCTATTTTTATTTATGTATTTATTTTTGCTTATTTGTATTTGTAATAGTGTCTTGGCGGTGAACTATGTTAAATAATTGCAAGACACTGTTTTGTATATACAGTACATTGGAGCTGCTGGAATACACCAGAAATTCTTTTTATTATGAACAACATTTTGGACTATGTCTCAGTCTCTCACCATCTGTTCCATTCAAGTATGACTTCAGATGCCTGGAAGCTAAGTCTCTGCAAGGATGCCATTGCACAGAATATCGCAGACTGGGAATTTTGTTTTCCCCTCTTATCTTGTCAACATGCCATATCTCATCTCTTATGTTAATGGTGTGCAAACTGCACAGGACTGAAACAAAATGTATGTTGAAAAGAAATTGGAAAAAGAACTGCAACCACAACAATAAGTAGTGGATCTTAACCATAGAAGTCAAAAAACAAATAACCAAGGCTACGTGTGGCAAAAATCGATAGTCAGATAAAGTGGGCAGGTATCCATAAGCCAATAAACACACACATAACCAGAGCCAAAACGTGAATCTTAGATGGAAGTAAAAAAAAAAAATGGTCAGAATTTGTCAACCACAAACAATTCCGAACAACAAAGGAATCAAGGTTTTGGTTTAATCCAAATCAAAAGGCAACTATGAAGTGCTTTCTTACAGTATAGTCTTGACCCGAATAGGGTCCTCAATCACGGTCCTGGAGGGCCGCAGTGGCTACAGGTCTTCATTCCAACCAGTTTCCTAACTAGAACTCAGTCCTTGCTGAAAATGAAACTTGATATTTAACTCTACGCCTCGTTAGCACTTTCATTCATCAAAGGCAAATGTAGATCAGAGGTCCACAATTACAGTCCTGGAGGTCCGCAGTGGATGCAGGTTTAACCCATTTATTTACTACTAAAACAATGTTTTTTAGGCTTAATTTTAGTTATCTTGCCTGTTACAGAACCCTTAATTGCAGCTGCATTTCGGTTTCAATTGTTGCCTGTTTTCTTAACCAGACATTAGTTATTAATGAAATGCAGATAACCAATAAACTAGCAGCACTCCAGCTAACGTGCTTCCTTTTAAACCTGTGCATATGCATTTTGAAGCATCTGTGTTACATAACATTGGGAATTAGAAGGGCCGTTAAATTTAAATCTGTTCTGGTCCAGAAAACACATGAATAATGTTCTCAGAGAAGCAAACTCTACATTGCAATTAATATTTCTCTTGGATGAATGAAAGCACTAACAAGTCAAATCGTTAAATACCAAGTTTCATTATCAGCAAAGACTGTCTCCTAATTAGGAAACTAGTTGGAAGTCACTGCAGCCCTCCAGGATCGTAACTGAGGACCCTACAAATATTTTACAAGCCTCACACGTCCAGTTGACCCTGCCTAGAAATGGCATAGCGACCATTCACAAATACTCCTCAGAAAGGTGGGGCCCATAAGAAGAAAACAAAATGGCATTAATGCTTATTTTCAGCATCGTTAAAAATGTATCAAGTACCAAAACAGATGGGACCTTGATGTTCCTTGACCTCTAAAACCCCTAAATAATTTTAAGAGATTAAGAAGAATTTATAAAAAATTCAGAAACAAGGACTTTATTGTTATAAAATGACTTATATTGTCACGATTTGTTTATATTAATCAAAATTTCAATTACTCTGGTTTACTATCTCTTTAAAATAGTTGTGTGTTTAAGTATGTAGATGACAGATGGCTTTTCTAAAATAAACAAATAAAACAACTCTGAGTACAGTAAAACAACACAGTACAATATCCTAAAGTCATGAAAAGGTGTAGGCAATCCGGAGTAGGACAAAAGTTGTCTATCTATTAGGTCTTGCCCCTTGTACCCCATTTTTAAATTAACACCTGTTTACATTTCTCTCATAAATTACATATATATATATCTGTATAGTATATCATATATACTGCATATATATTTATATTAATAGTAGCCTGTAGGGGGTGTAGCAGAGCCCCAACGGCAGACACAATTGCATATAAAGAGCATATCTACATATGATGATGATATCATTTTCAAGATGAAATGCAGCAAAATATCTTTATTACATTATACAGATAAAATGTTAACAGCATTTAAATAATCTATATTGTTAATAATTAAACACGTGAGGATACGGTGTTGCAGTGCTAGTGACGATCTGGTGCCCCGTTCAGAGATTGTTCCTGCCTAACGCTGTATGCTTGCTGGAACTGGACCCTGGATGGATAGATGGACAGAATAATTAAATATGTACTACAAAGATATTTCAATGTTCCTTAAAAGTTTTGAAGAATCTGCGTTCTAAGCTTACAGATGGCTTAACATTTATTACTGAGCTGATTGTGCAGTGATTGGTTACTCAGAGAAAGAAAAGGAAGGACAGGACAGGACAATACCAAGGACAGGACCTTGGTATTCGCTGAAATTCTTCTATTTTCCCCTGTGCTTCTGCCATTGCCTTTTCACAGGACACTGAGATTAAGGGCTATTTATATTGATTTGCATATTCAAAGAGGCATAATTCTGGGAGGAGTTTGGGAGTGGCGACAGGCGCGTGCACATACGTTACTTTACATGCTGACCGGGATTTATGGAGCAGAAGAACGTGGAAGTTGGCGAATGCACAGATTTATGCATTTGGATTTTTTTCTGCATACACATATTTCTGATTTTGCTGGTACGCCATGTTTTAGTGTGAATTCTACACACGGCGTTATGCATGAGACCCCTGGAGATACATTTAAATACTAAGTTTACTACAACCTTTACAGAAATGCTGCAAAAAAATTAATGAAAAAATACAGGAAAATATGAGTAGGATAGAGAATAAATTTAGAGTATTTGCTGCTCAGCTTCAAGATGTTAAGAAAATGTTTACGACTTCTATTGAAATAGTTGAACAATCAACACCTGCTGCTGATGAATAACCGTCTGCTGAAAAATCAGAATGCAAAGTGCTCGCTGACATACTTGCTACTCTGAAAGACAGATATAGTAGGAACAACATCATAACTGAAGGTCTTTGTGAAACCTAACCTAAGACCATACATTCTTCTTCTCACCGTACATCATTGTTACTCAAGAACTGATTACTTTCCTATAGACAATATATTTTTGCCAACTATCAAATCTTTTAAGTATGACATTATTGTTATCCCTGACCATGTTCCTCTGATCATGAAGCTTAAATTACTGCACCCTTCACATTCATCTCATAGCTGGCGTCTTAAACCCCTGTCTTTACTTGATGAGAACTGTACAGAATTCATATCCAAGCATTATTTTCTTGAGACAAGTACATCCTCAGAGGTCTCAGCAGGTATACTTTGGGAAACTATGAAGGCATTTTTAAGAGGACAGATTATTTCATATCTTTCTCATAAAAAATAAATTGCAAACCAAGAAGGCGTCTGAGTTAATCAGCAAAATTACCAGAATAAATCTAGAATACATCAGATCTCCAAATTAGGCACTTTGTAGGAAAGGACAGGTTTTGTGAACAGAGTTAACCTCTTGACTACTGAAGAAATGGAGCGGTTCATCTTTAAATTGCGACATAATTATTATGAACATGGAGAGAAGGCCATTAAGATCTTAGCCCAACAAATCCACAAGCACGAAGTCTGCAGTGCAATAACTGCAATTACCAACACAGAAAAAGATTAAATTATTGATTGTAAAAATTTAACTTAGAGATTACTATAAATCCTTATATTCAACTCAGTTTTAAGAAGATAAGACACAATCCAATGAGTTTTTTTATTCATTACAGATACCACAGCTAAATACTCTTAGTGCTGTGGAACTGGATAAACCTCTGACACTTTCTAAATTTCTAGATGCTATAAACTCATTTCAAAATTGGCTACCCAGTGGATTTGTATACAAAAATTTCACATAAGCTAGGTCCACTATTATTAGCAATGTTTATAAAAGCTAAAGACAACAAAATTCTACCTCAAACTTTTCACCAAAGCGTTAATTACCATCTTTCCTAAGAAAAATAAGGATTTACTACAATGTGCACCATACATACCAATCTCACTCTTGAATAATGAAGTTAAGATATGCTCCAAAGTTCTAGCCAGAAAGACTGAGAAAGTGCTTCCTTCTGTAATATCACAAGACCAAACTGGATTTTTTAAAGGCAAACACTTAACTTATAATATATTCAACCATTAAATTTAACACCCCAGAGATCTTATTATCATTAGATGTAGAAAAAGCATTTGATATGGTTGAATGGGACTACCTATTCACCACAGTGTAGAGATTTGGCTTTAGCTCAGACATGTATGCAGTAATATCACAAGACCAAACTGGATTTATTAAAGGTAGACACTTAGCTTCCAATCTTCGACACCTGTTTAATGTAATATATTCACCCACAAAGTCTAACACCCCAGAGATATTATTATCATTGGATGCAGAAAAAGTATTTGATATGGTTGAATGGAGCTACCTCTTTACTACATTCGAGAAATTTGGGTTTGGCCTGGACATATGTGCATGGATCAAACTACTGTATTCCAGTCCAGAAGCTTCAGTTTTGTATTAAAAACATTATTTCAGACTGCTTCAAACTAGAACATGGTACTCAACAAGGATGTCCGTATCACCTTTGCTCTTTACAATTACCATTGAACCATTGGCTATAAATTTTGAAATTCATCAGAAATAAAGGGGAACAGGAAATATCACTATATGCAGATGATATGGAACTGTATATATCCTGACCCACAAATGTCTGTGCCAGCAGTCCTAAAAGCATTAGAAGATTTTCAAAAGATATCTGGACTTAAAATCAACTTAACTAAAAGTGTGATTTTTCCAGTGAATTCTCTAGCACACAATATTGAACAAGACACCTTTCCTTATCTTAGCGCTTGGAAATCTAAATCAACTTAGAAGCCAGTTGCCATCATATGTAAATACGCACTTTATAAAGTGACTCAGGTTGTATAATATTATAACTGTAGTGCAAGTTTACAGTGAGATGATTGTACTTATAAGAACAAACAGTTCTACCAGGAACACTTGATGGACTAATTGAGTGCGTTTAGAGCTCTTGAGATCAAACTGTTTCTGAACCACAAGGTCCCTGCAGGAAAGGCTCTGAAGCATTTGCTGAATGGGAAAGGTTCAAATAGACTGTGTGCATGACTGGGACAACATGTGCTAGATGCTGTCTACCGATAATTATATAATCCAATCAGCTGCTGTACAGCTGTGATTCCACACTCAGATACAGTGGTTTAAATACTCTGAGTGGTGCACTGACAGTGACAACGCTAAAGCAGCTATAGTATTTGGAATAGTTTGGCCATTTTGTGCACCATTATATGGTTACAGGTTGATTACAATCAGATGCCTTAAACTAATAAACAATATGCGGTTAATGTCAATGTATTTGATAAAGATGTGTCAGGGATGTGAATCTAAAAACTAAACCACACAGGAACAGTAGCATTGCTTTGACATTGGATGCCACCAGTTTGCAAAACTGAGTGGAGAACTTGCGTATGCCAGAGATTGAGCTGGCGTGAAAATGTGCATGGCTTTATGCCAAGTTTAGTTTTTATACATCATGATGTGAGCGTGGAAACTCAATTCTTACACTACTTTCAAGCTAGAAACTTTGCTAAACAAAAGCTGCTTAATTTTCTTCATCTCCCACCTGGTTCTATTCTAGAAGAAAACTTTTCCTCACCTCCCACCTAGTTCTATTCTAGAAGAAATATTGATCAGTCTTGAAGACTTCGATAACATCTCTATAATTCATAAAAATGTTTTAAATCCCTTCCTTTCAGAGACCCTAGGGTACATTAGGGAAAGCATCTGTCACTTAATATTTCAGAAAAGGAGTGGAAGGCAACCATGCACAGAATACACTCTAGCTCATATGTACAAAGCATTCAGTCATTCAACTTAAAATCTTTTATTGAATGCATTTATTTCGTTTAAAATTGTCCAAAATGTACCCAGGCCAAGATTCAACCTGTGAATGTTGCAATCGAGCTCCAGCCTCACTAGGCCTCATGTTCTGGGTGTGCACCAAATTAAAATCTTTTTGGACAAAACTCTTTGAATGCCTATATCAGACAGCCTTGGTAACATAATCAGCTGTGTTTGGTGTACACCCAATTCTATGAAGTTATTAATATTCTTCATGTCTGATTATCTTCAATATGTGGAAGAATTTAAAGTCATAGCTTTTATCTATCCACCAATTCAGCTCATAACTGTAAATATTTCCATCATGTCTCCTGTCTCTCTCTGTTTTACTCTGTAGCTCTTACCCTATAGTCCTGGAGTAAGTCTGGTGCCTACAGTAATCTCTAAACTTTCTTTAGTGTTGTTCCTCTTTCAAATATGATGCCAAAATCAGCAGAATATATTTTTAGGTGTTGCCTTACATAGTATATGAACTGCATATTTTAAGAAAAGCCTCTGTTGGTTTTTACTTCATATGGCAAATTATGTAACTGCTATTAATTAGCTTTTTTAATAACATGAAATGGAGACTTAACCTGTTTTTGTAGGCCTCAGATCCTTTTTAAGAAACAGGCCGTGACCTCCACTAACCTGCCCAGAATAGGCACACCTAAGCTCAGCCAGGCCTCAGAAATGGTGACCTGGCAAAACAACATGGAATTTGCCCAAAACGTCCCATACAAGGAAGGGTCAAAATCAGCTCCCAGTTTATGTTGATAAAGGGAAAGAATGTACCTTTATAAATGAAAGATTTATTCATCAAAACTTTGGAAAAATACTTAACAGAGCAAAAAGAGGCTAAATAGCCAGAGGGAGTGCTCAGGGTGGTTATATTGCACCCTGGGGCTCCTACCACAAAGAACATGGGACAGAGGCACATGTAAAAAGACAGTGCATAATAATATAGATAATGGAGCATGTGTAAAAATATGACACATAATAACTCAAAACAGCATAAAATACATAAACACACATTAATACATAACATTTAGTAACTTTAATACGCAACATAGTTATGTGACAGGCCAGTTAAGCATAAGAATGTTATGGTCAGTGTGCAGAAATAAAAGTACCTAGTTGGAAAGTGAAAAAGATGTAATAATAATAATAATAATAATAATAACTCTTTACATTTATATAGTGCTTTTCACACTTCTCAATGCACTTTTCATAGTGAGTGGGGAGCCATTTCAGCTGTCACTAATGTGTAGCATCTACCTGGTTGATGCAACAAGATCCATTTTTGCACCTTTACGCTCACCACACATTAGCAATTAGGTGGTGAAGTGGTAAGAAAGTCATAGCCAATTAGAGACCGGGGATGGTTAGGAGGCAGGAATGACTAGGCCATTGAGGGCAATTTAGCCTGGATATTGGTATACACTCTGCTTTTAAAAAGGATGCCCAGGGATATTTTATGAACACAGAGTCTGAACCCTGGTTTTACGTCTTATCCGAGAGATGGTGCCATTTTTACAGCACAGTGTCCCCATCACTGCAGTGGAGCATTGGGATCCACTTTCAGACCACAAGGTATGTGCCCTCTGCTGGCCTCACCAACACCTCTTTCAGCAGCAACCCAAGCTTTTCCCATCCAAATACTAGCTGGGTCTGATCATGCTTAGCTTCAGGCAGATGACCTCTTCTGAAGTTCATGTGGTTTGTATATGGTATGAGCTAATTTAGTGCTGGCAAAGTCCAGAATATGATAAGAGACAGACAGAACCAATCACAAAGGTCAGTACAAAAGCAAAGTCGAGGTCAGAGTAATTTTGCAGGCAGATGCATTTGACCCTAACAAACTGTAAAGGCAATAGTGAATCCTAAAGTTTGGATGCTAAAAGATGTGCACCATCGTTTTACATAGATGTTCTCAATTGTCATCATGCATTATGTAAATTCTGCATCATATGACTGGCAACTGGCATAACTACTGTAAACAAGGTAAATGTGGCTATGAGAAACAAGCACAAATTCTGGAAACCGCAATTAGCGGTATCAAACATTTTTAAATATCTTCTATTATATGTCTTCAATAGGAAACATGGCTAGTTAAAAATATTTTCAGTTTTTGGCTTATGCAGTCCCTTAAAATAAGCTGGTGAAAAAAATACCTTGGTTAAAAATTCTTTAAGAAAGACACTCCTTTAAAATGCATTCCACATAAAACACACTTTGGCATATGCACAATTTTAAGTGCCATTTAGCAAGGGTGTTTATAAGTCACTCTGCAACTTCTTTTGTTAGATCAGTTGTTGTCTGTCATTTATATTGTGTGTGCTGTACAAACTGAAGTTATTATATGTGAGCGGCCAGTTATTTCACGTTAATGTAGCTACAGTAATATTGTAAGAAAGTAATACCTGTAATTTTTCTCAGTAGTCACAAAAACATGAAGCAATATCTTTAGAACCTAAATGCCAATTCTTAAGCAGGTATAAGTGGGAAAAAAGAAATGCCACATAACAGCACCACTGGGATTAGCATTCAGTCAAGATGAGAGCATGAGTGGCACTGTAGCACAACCAAGGAAGGAAACAGTAGATGGCATGAGCCCCACAACACCCACCCCTCATTATGACAATACATATCCATATTCCTCTTATGTTAAATAACAAATAACAAAAATTTCTTATAATGAACAAAAGCCCTGGAATATACATTATCTACTTTGTTAATATAGGTATTACTGTACTGTATTTTCAAAAGAATGTGACACTTGTAGGAAGCTTGTAACAAAAATAGGGTACACTTTAAGCAAAAGAAGATTAAGAGGTGACATGACTGAAGTGTTTAAAATTATGAAGGGGATTTGTATGATGGATTGAGACTGCAATCTTAAAAGGACTTAATCAAGTACAAGGTATTCACAGAACGCTGAGCTTAAGGGGCGTAATTCTGGGAGGAGATGGGAAGTAGTAGTAGGCGCGTGCACGTGCATTACTTTTCACGCTGACTGGGATTTATGGAGAGGAAGACCGTGGAAGTTGGCATAAGCACAAATTTATGCAACTGGATTTTTTTGTGTGTACGCACATTTCTGCTTTTTTCCGTACACCATGTTTTAGTGTGAATTCTACGCATGGCGTTATGCATGAGGCCCCAGGTGTCCAAATGAGGCACTTCATAGGAAAAGACAGGCTGTGCATACAGAATTCAACCTCTTGACAACTAAAGAAACAAAACAACTCATTTTTAAATCATGACATCATTACTATGAAAATGGAGAGAAGGCTAATAAGATCTTAGCTTAACAAATCTGCAAGCAGGAAGTTCGCAATTCAATTCCAGCAGTTACCAATATAGATGGAGATAAAATAATTGACCATAAAAATATAATGCACATATTTAGAGTCTACTATAAGTCCTTATATTCTACTCAGTTTAAAGAAGACAAGACACAATTTTCATGCATTTTTCGATGCATTGAATATGTGCAGAGGAATTGGATAAACCTCTGGCACTCTCAGAATTACTAGATGCTATAAACTCATTTCAGAGTGGGGTAGCAGCAGGATCTGATTGCTACCCTGCCGAATTTTATAACAAAATTCTCAATTAAGTTAGCTCCCCTTTTATTAGCAACATTTACAGAAGCAAGAGACAATAAAATTCTAAGTCAAGCTTTTCGCCAAGCATTAATTACCGGCTTTCCTAAGCAAAATAAGTACTTATTACAATGTGCATCATACAGACCAGTCTTACATCTGAATAATGTTGTTAAGATACTCTCCAAAGTCCTAGCTAGAAGGAATTAGAAAATGCTTCCTTCTGTAATATCACAAGATCAAACTGGATTTATTAAAGGCTAACACTTAGCTTCTAATCTTCGATACCTGTTTAATATAATATATTCACCCACAATGTCTAACATCCCAGAGATATTATTATCATTGGATGCAGAAAAAGCATTTGATATGGTTGAATGGAGCTACCTTTTTACTACATTCGAGAAATTTGAGCATGGTACCAGACAAGAATGCCCTTGTTGCCACTGCTTTTTATAATCACCATTGAGTTATTGGCAGTTCACTTTCAAAATGCTTATGGGATCAAGAGGATTATCAGAGAAGGACTTGAACAGAAAATTTCACCATATGCAGATGATATGGTACTGTATATATCAGTGCCTGTAGTACTAACAGAACATTTATTTCTATAGCACATTTTCATACACATAATGTAGCTCAAAGTGCTTTACATGATGAAGAAAAGAGAAATAAAAGACAAAGTAAGAATTAAAATAAGACAACACTAATTAACATAGAATAAGAGTAAGGTCCGATGGCCAGGGAGGACAGAAAAAACAAAAAAAAACTCCAGACGGCTGGAGAGAAAAAATAAAATCTGCAGGGGTTCCAGGCCATGAGACCACCCAGTCCCCTCTGGGCATTCTACCTTACATAAATGAAACAGTCCTCTTTATATTTAGGGTTCTCTTGGAAGAACTTGATGATGATGGTCATGTAGACTTCTGGCTTTTAATCCATCAATGTAGGACATCACGGTGCTTTGATTAGGTGGTGATGGCGCAGATCACCACCACAGAAAACCGGGAAAAGAAACAGAAGAGAGAGTAGGGGTCAGTACAGATTTTACAGCCATCATGAATAGTTATTATAATGAATTGAATATACAGAGTATCAGGATTAAATTAAAGTGAAGTTATGAGAAGGCCATGTTAAAGTAATGTGTTTTTAGCAGTTTTTCAAAGTGCTCCACCGTATCAGCCTCGTGAATTACTATTGGCAGGCTATTCCAGATTTTAGGTGCATAACAGCAGAAGGCCACCTCACCGCTTCTTTTAAGTTTTGCTCTTGGAATTCTAAGCAGACACTCGTTTGAGGATCTAAGGTTACGATTTGGAATATAAGGTGTCAGACATTCTGATATATAAGATGGAGCGAGATTATTTAAGGCTTTATAAACCATACACAGTATTTTAAAGTCAATTCTGAACTACACAGGTAACCAGTGTAGTGACATCAAAACTGGAGAGATGTGCTTGGATTTTCTTTTCCTAGTTAGGATTCTAGCAGCTGCATTCTGCACTAGTTGCAAACGATTTAGGTCGTTTTTGGGTGTGCCTGAGAGGAGTGCGTTACAGTAATCTAGACGACTGAAAACAAAAGTGTGAACTAATTTCTCAGCATCTTTCAATGATATAAGAGGTCTAACTTTTGCTATGTTTCTTAAGTGAAAAAATGCTGTCCTAGTGGTCTGATTAATATGCGATTTAAAATTCAGGTTACAGTCAACAATTACCCCTAAGTTTTTTATTTCCGTCTTGACCTTTAATCCTAATGCATCAAGTTTATTTCTAATAATCTCATTGTCTCCATTATTGCCAATCACTAAAATTTCTGTTTTCTCTTTATTTAGCTTGAGAAAATTACTATTCATCCAATTAGAAACACAAGTAAGACATTGTGTTAGTGAAAGAACAGAGTCTGGGTCATCAGGTGCAATTGATAAATACAGCTGTATGTCATCAGCATAGCTGTGATAGCTCACATTGTGCCCCCGAGATAATCTGACCTAACGGAAGCATGTAGATTGAGAAAAGCAGCGGACCCAGGATAGAGCCTTGTGGAACACCATATAGAATATCATGTGTCTTTGAGTTATAATTACCACAACTAACAAAGACTTTTCTACCTGCCAGGTAGGATTCAAACCAATTTAAGACATTGCCAGAGAGGTCCACCCGTTGACTAAGGCGATTTCTAAGAATGTTGTGATCAATGGTGTCAAATGCGGCACTCAGATCTAAGAGGATGAGAACAGATAAACGGCCTCTGTCTGCATTTACCCGCAAGTCATTTACTACTTTAACGAGTGCAGTTTCTGTGCTGTGATTTTTTCTAAAACCTGATTGAAATTTATCAAGAATAGCATATTTATTGAGAAGGTTATTTAACTGCATAATGACTGCCTTCTCTAAAATTTTACTTAAGAAAGGCAGGTTAGAAATGGGTCTAAAAGTTTCAAAAGCAGAGGGGTCAAGATTATTTTTCTTGAGTAGGGGTTTAACTACAGCAGTCTTAAGACAGTCTGGGAAGACCCCCGTATCTAATGACAACTTCACAATGTCAAGAATATTATCAATTAGCACGCCTGATACTTCTTTTAAAAAACTTGTTGATATTGGGTCAAGGACGCAGGTGGAGGGTCTCAGTTGAGAGATTATTTTATGTAAATCAGGTACATCTATCAAAGACCTATGGCTGAAAGTGGCATGGCTCAACCTAACTTTCAGTTTTATTACTAGGCAGCATATACTGTATACAAGCTATAAAAACCTGGACATTGACATAAATAGATGAACACACATAGGCTTGTTCCACAACAGAAATAAAATCCTGCAGTACCTCTTTATATTCCTTGCTTTGTACCCCAGTAAATACAAGTTATGGCCAATATACCAACAACCCAATTGTGTTTCATTCACTCAGAATATAGAACCAATGTAGGAAGTACTTCAAGACAGAAAAGCTTTTATCTGTGGCACCTCTGCACGATAACCATCTTTTCCCACCCTCTCAAATGTACACAGTTTTTAATGTCTGGAAAACATTTGGGATTAAATCACCTAGAGATCTGTACATAGACAATGTCTTTGCATCCTATGAACAATTACACTCCAAATTTAACTCTCCAGCAACACATTTCCTTAACTACCTTTGGATTAGAAACATTGTTAGACAAAACCTGCCCAATTTTCCTCACCTACCACCTACTTCTATTCCCGAAAAAATATTGATCAGTCTTGAGGACTCAGACAGCATTTCTGGAATATACAAAAATATTTTAAAGACCCTCCCTTTTAAAGATCCCAGAGTACAGTGGGAAAAGGATTTCTCACTCAACATTTCAGAAAAGGAGTGGAAGGCAGCAATGTACAGAATTCACTTGCACTCCATATGTGCAAAGCATATAATTATTCAACTTAAAATCATCTATCGAGTACATCTGTCTCATTTAAAGTTGTCCAAAATGTTTCTAGGACAAGATCCAACCTGAGGAACATTGCAATCGAGTTCCAGCCTCACTGGGACACATGTTTTGGGCCTGCGCCAAATTAACATAATTTTGGACCAAAATCTTTAAATGCCTTTCAGACAGCCTTGGTGTCACAATCCCTCCTAATCCATTAACAGCTGTGTTTAGTGGACTCCTAGATGGGCTCAAAGTGGAGAAGGACAAACAAACTGTAATTGCCTTTACTACACTATTACCGTGTAAACTTATCTTGCTCAATTGGAAGAATCAAAAGTCACCTACTTGTATTCTAAGTCAGTGGGTAACTGATGTTTTATACTATTTGAAATGGAAAAACTGTGGTGGGTTGGCACCTTGCCTGGGGTTTGTTCCTGCCTTGCACCCTGTGTGGGCTGGGATTGGCTCCAGCAGACGCCCATGACCCTGTAGTTAGGATATAGCGGGTTGGATAATGGATGGATGGATGGATGAAATTGGAAAAAAATCTAATTCTCACTTAGAGGATCTGTGCAAAACTTTTTTAAAAACCTGGCAGGATATAATCAATAACATTTTAGATTAAGCTTTTAAATTGGGTAAGTGGATTCTCGTCTGTTTTTATTTATTTATTTATTTATTTTTCCTACTATTAAAGTTTTACTCTGTTGGCCTAGCTCTCTTTCACAAGGTATGGGGGTTTATTTTGATTTGAACTTAGTTTTGTACAATTTGACTTGCTTATATGGAATGTTATTTGCTTTTAATACATTCAATAAAATGCTTAAAAACAAATAAATAAATGAACACTGACGTTAAAAAGGTTATTTAAAATTGTGTCTTTTTAAACCATTATAAAAACAAAAGATTTTTCAGAAGCGGTAATTTATAAAACATTTAAAGGCAGACAGTTTACTAATGCTTGATAAAGAAATGTGACCTAACTTGTCTAACAACAAAGGCATTTGTAAAACTCACCAGTCATCCATGGCTCACTAACTGTAAAAAAATTCTAATAGAAATATTTTTTTTGTAAATTGTAAACATGGCCTTTTTTGTATACTGCCATTCATGCATGTAAACACACAGGTCTATTTTACTGGAGCGTCACACAGAAATTTGGAAGAACTTGGGATGTCACCATGACCCCCATTGTGTGATCACATCATTTGCAGTTTGGAATGCTGTCTCCCTTTGCATGCTTTGTTATCTAAGATCCTTAATTTAATATCCATTCATATTAGATTAAGTGCTAACTCCAAATTGGCTAAAGTATGAATTAGTGTTTATGCATAAATATGTCCAGGCTAAGGATCTGCGCTGGTATCCTGAAGGTTGCCGGTTCGAATCCCCGTCACTGCCAAAAGAGATCCTACTCTGCTGGGCCCTTGAGGAAGGCTCTTAACCCTCAATTGCTCTGGAGGCGCTGTAGAATGCCTGACCCTGCGCTCTGACTCTAAGGGGTATGCGAAAAACCAAGTCATTTCCTTTGGGATTAATAAAATAAAACAAAATAAATAAAATAAAAATTAAAGCATCACTTTTGCTTGATGAGTGTGCTAGCTAGGAAGCCTCTATGGCTCCTTGAAGATGGTAGTATTATACAGCCTTTTAAATTAGGTCATATATACAGTACTTCCCACTGGGTTTTATACGAAGAAGATCATGTTAAACTGTTATGCCGGAATTTAAGGAGGAAACATGAAAAGAATTTGATGATAGCTGAGAGTCTGACATTCTATAACTTGAGTTCCAAAACCATTTTGCTAAGTTACCTCATGTCAGGCCAATCTTGTTTCAGTGTGCAGAAAGACTCAGAATTGGTTTAAGCACAGGCTAAAATGCACTGTGATATTGTTACAAATTTTGAAATTGTCCTGTGCTAAGTAATTTTTCTTTTTTTTTAGATTTTATGCATGCATTTTCTGAGAGTGTGAACATCTAGGAATCTCATGGGATTTTTGTTTACATGTTATGCTTTGATTAGAAAATTCTTCCTTTTATTTAAAATTATGTTTTGAAATTCTTCAAGTTGTCATTTTGTTTTCTGGGGTGTCTGCCATTCCCAGTTGACAAAGGGGGCTTGTGTTTCACCATGTACTCACCTTTCCCACATTTTCAACATCCTTTACACATGCATTATGGGGTTATTGGATTAGCAGATTTTTAGTAGAGGTAGGCAGATTGGAGGTAGGTTAGGTCTTTGGCCCATTAAATATGCTCTCTTTGAAATCTACGTTATATGTATTTACTCCTCTGGGAATCATTATCTGCTCACTGGAATTATCTGAAAAAAATTCTTAACCTCAGAAGTAACTTACAGGCAGGGGTTTTTTGAACCAACTGGTGATCCAGACACTAAGAGTAGGGAAGCCGAGAACAACCAGATTCTGGTGTGCATCCACACAAAGACTACAGGAAATGATATTTGTTGATACTTACAGACATTTACAGATCTTAGCTCCTGGATCTTAGCGCAGGCTGGATCAGATATATTATATTGATCTCTTGTTTTCCTCATTGTGAGTATCAGTTTCAGGAGTGAGAACATTGCTACCGCAATGGCATTGCCACTTAAGCATGGCTGAAAGGACCATAGCACAGTAGAAGGTCATTACCCATCTGTCTTCTGGTACTGTTAGGATGCACCGACAGAAAGGTAGGACGACCAGAAAGTTAACATTGATGGAACTCCTCCACTTCTGAATAACAATCCACCTGAAGCTAGGCAAGTTCGTACTTGGATAGAAGACCAAACCGGGAAGCTTTGATTTCTGCTGGAAGAGGTGTTGGTGAGGCCAGCAGGGGGCAAATACCGTTTTTGTCTGTGTATGGATCCCAATGCTCCAGTGCTGAGGCAGGGGCGTTGTGCTGTAAAAATGGGTGATGTCGTTTGGATGAGATGGCCTTGACTCTCTGTGGTATTAAAAGATCCCTGGGCATCTTTCAGAAATGGTAGGATATCTTTTTCGGATGTCCTGCCTAATTGCCCACCACTGCTTGGACATTTATGGCCCACTAACCATTTTCTGTCCTTTACTGGCTAACTGTCTCTCTAACCTCCACCTAATAGCTAATATGTGATAAGCGTACTGGCACAAGAATGGCTGCTGTCAATCAATTACTTGTTTGTGGAGTTAGAGCATTGCTAATGAATGGCACTGACACGTCAGTGTGGCTTAAAGGGCCATAGTAAAAGGTCATTACCCCATTTGAACATAAGAAGCTTCAGCAGAGTATTGGTAGACAACATCCCACATGATGTTTATGTTTATAACTCTGCCATCAAATTATAGCATTCTTGATACCAATTTGCACAGCTTTGGGATGGACCATCTTGACCTGAACTATTTATTTGTACTTATCAGCACAGAAGGGCTGTACCGTGTTTAGCTAGTTAGAACAAGCACACTACATGTCTTTTGTTCTGGATTTCATTGTTGACATCATTTATGTAATCTAAATTTAAACAATTACTATGAGTTGTTAACAGTCACAGCAGATGTCCATTACCATTGGTTGTATAGCGTGACACTCCCAGCAACTC
Source organism: Polypterus bichir lapradei (assembly GCA_026402145.1). Taxonomy (NCBI): domain Eukaryota; kingdom Metazoa; phylum Chordata; class Cladistia; order Polypteriformes; family Polypteridae; genus Polypterus; species Polypterus bichir. The sequence continues at coordinate 2,422,297 of JANRMT010062798.1, forward strand.
AGTAATAGCTCTCTTAGCAGTCCCTAACTCACTACAACAAAACTGGTTCGGAATAAAAACATCTTCTCACCAATCATCATATTTTTGATTTAACTGAGGGTTCTTGTAACAATTGTTTTGAAGCTCACCCTAAAGCTGACCTGAGGAACATGTTCCTGTTATACCACTCTTGAAGCACTTCCTCTGAGATGGCATTATTTTGAAGGAGATGAAGCTAGAATTCTCTCTGCATTTGCCATGGGCTCCATAAAGATGATTATGACTGAAAATGAAGATATTTCTTAGTAAAATTCTTTTGATTTGTTAACTCGCAAAAACTAATGAATAGACTTCAAAAGTTAGACCACAATACTCCAGATGAGGCCTAGTTACAAAATCATGCTGGCCCTAAACTCAAGGAGCAGGCTTTAGGGATGACACTGGTCAAAACTGACCAGACTGGAAAAATACAACAATAGAGGGAGAAAGGGGAACCATTGAACCCCTAGACCAAATAACAAAGTGGCCGGATTATGGTAACAATAAAGTTTATTTAAAGAGGAATTTTCAAAATATTAAACAAAAGAATTTTAAAAAAAGGAAAAATACAGCAACTCAAAAAGTCCAGAATCCAAAGGAACAGTAAATGAGACGTTGCATAAATCAGAGAGTCCAATAATAATTGCAAAATCTAGAAACCTGAAAACAAGCGACAGAGGGAGAAAAGAGAACAGAAGTTTAAACTAATGCCACAGCACTAGTTGAAGGTTTTCTCCCATGTTACACCGGGCTGGAGAGGAGAACCAAACCCCTCGGGGCTCAACACAAAAGACAAGGAGTATAAGAAATATCAACTAAGTGGAAGTACATACTAAATACATATGCATAATATGCTGTCACAGGAGCTTGGGGGTGGTACCCAGCCGGGACGCCCAGGAGGGCTTTGGGGACCACGGGAACTGAGCTTGGAAGCTCAGCCCTATAGGGGCCCTTGGTCATCGCCAGGGGGCACCACAATGCCTGAGGAGCCCTGGCCCTCAGCACTTCCGCCACACCCAGAAGTGCTGGGGGGAAGAAGACCAGGGACACCCAGAGTGCTTCCAGGTGCGTAGCCGGTACTTCCGCCACACTGGGGATTGCCGGCAGAAGATTATCGGGAGGCACCTGGAGCACGTGGGGATAAATGGGGCAGCCTTCCTCCATTCAATGGCTGGAGTCGGGTGGAAGTGGACAGAGTCTTGGAGGAGAGGAGTGGAGGCAGTCAGGAGAAGAGAAAGGCATTTGGAAGAGGCCTGGACTTTGGGGTGATTGGTGCTGCGGCACTGGGTTGTGTGTGTTCACTGTAAATAGTAGTCTGTAAATAAACATGTGTGGTGCCTTAAGAACCACGTTTACCTGTCTGTGTCTGGGCTGTTCCCCACAATGCTTATTAAAGGATAATAAAATACAAAAAAGGAAAAGACACAATGTACAAATTAATACACAAAAGAATGAAACACTGGCTTCAGCACACCAAAAAGAAACTTCTCTCTGTGTCATATCTTTCCTTAATTTCTCTTGGAGGTGGGCACAGAAAGGGCTAATGTCAATTTCAGCTCTAATTAAAAAAGGCAATTCCTGCCCAAAACAATATATGTTGGTTTAAAAATATTTCAGCCAAAGGAAAAATACCTTCACTATTGATTCTACTTACTGGCACAGGAAAAAAGATAAATTTGAGATAATTAACAAAGAGGAATATAATTTGAAAGTGCTGAGGGGCAGGGACTTGTGGTCAGGAGACTTTTGTTTAAACAGATTTCCAACTCTGTAGGTTTTCACTGCTGCTTCACTGCATCAGGAGACTGAGATCTGATCCTTGACTCGTCATTTTCTGTGGGAGGTTTTCACATTGTCTTTATTTTGTGGTGTACTTTGGTTTTCCTCCAAAAGACCAACAATTTAGGTTATTTGACAACGCTAAATTGACAAGTTAACCTTCCTGAAAATAGTTACCAGATTAAATAACTTCACACCCAATGAGTCTGTTTAAACACAATCATGAATGATAAACAGAAAATGGCTTGGATGTGACCCAAAAATAACAAATTACACAGTCATATTGTGATACTCAGAACAATAATCACAGTTCACATTTATATTTTTGTGATCACTGCAACATCATTCCTGGCGCATACTGCAGCTATAAACTGTTTTGAGGTCCAGTGATACCGGACATATGTGGCATCTTCTGTCCTTTATGATTACTTTTGCTTGTATAAGAAACTGTTTCTGGTGCTGTTTCACTCCTTGACCCCCTTCACATTCAGCTTCCTTCTCCTTGTCTGAGGTCTTCCCCTCTACAATTCCTTTCCCACAACATTCATGATATGATATATCAGAGATATCACTCTGCACTGCCTCACTGTGTAATTCAAATTCTGAGTCTCTTTGAGTCTCTTTCTGACTCATCATCTACTATCAACATTAGGGACTCTTTCAAGGTTTTGCTGTGCTAATAAGTGTCCTGACATTTTTTTTTTCTTATCCCTCTCAACTCATACAAAAATAATAAGCAACAAGATAGAAACACAGCTGTAATGTAGATATATAGATACTAAGAAATCCTAAAAAAGAATGCTTTATTTGAGTTATGCAGCACTTAAAATATGCATGTAAAAATACTGACACTTTACCGCAGTCTGGGTTGCTTGTGACTCTGTATGTCTTAGGTGAATAAATGATGATAATTATTTAATATTTGTCCATAATTTTGGTAGTAAATTATTGCAGATAAAATAAATGAGACATACCTGCATCAAATGACCCCATGAGAGCTGTAAGCTTGATATGATGGGTTGCTAGAAACCTGAGGTATATATACAAGGTTTAACCAGTGACTTTCAAGTCACAGCTACTCTTACTTAATTATTGATAAAATTGAGCATTGTATTAGAGGTCAGCAAATTATAGCTGGTAAAACATTCATGTTTTCATTTTCTGCCTGTTATCTGGATGCATATAGTGAGGGAAGCAGACTAAGCAACGGTGCCCAAACATCCCACCTCCTCCAACTCCTCCAAGGGAATACTGAGGCATTCCCAGACAAGCCAAGAGGTATAATCTCTCCAGCATGTTCTGGGTCTGCCCCAAGGTTTTTCCCTATTTAAGCATGCCCAAAACACTTTCCCATGGAGGCATCCAAGATGCATCCTAATCAGATGCCCGAACCACTTCAACTGGATCCTTTCATTGTGGAGAAGCAGCACCTCTGTTTTGAGCTGCTCCTGAAAGTCTGTGCTCCTCACCCTACCAATAATGCTGAGCCCAGAATCTACAATAGAAATTCATTTTTTGCTGCTTTTATCCTTAATCTAATTCTTTTGGTCACTACCCACAGCTTCTGACCATAGGTGAGGGGAGGAGCATAGATCAAACAGCAAATCAAGAACTTCAGCTCAGCTCCCTCTTCACCATGACTGACTGGTACAACATCCGCATAACTGAGGACACTGCTCTGATCCTTCTGTTGATTTCCTGCTTCCTTAATACCTCACTCATGAATGAGATCCTAAGGTATATAAACTCCACTTGAGGCTGCACCCTATTACCAATATGGAGAAGGCACTTCACCCTTTTCTGACTGAGAACCATGGCATCGGACTTGCAGATGCTGATCCTCATCCTGGCCTCTTCACACTTGGCTGCAAACCACCACTGTACATGTCTAATGTTACACCTTGATGAAGCCAATAGGACCACATCATCTTCAAAAAGCACAGACTTCCACTCCTTGGCTGCACCTAGAAATTTTGTCCATAAACATTTATGAACAGAATCAGTGATGAAGGGCAGCCCTGCAGAATTCCACACCCACCAGGAATTAGACTGACTTACTGTGGTCCAACCACAATTTTTAATCATGCAGGGAACATACAAAACATTTTAAAAAATTGAAAAAAAAAAACTGTTGGAAAGTACTGTATGGGAATAAAATCCCAACCTGAAATAACTGATAGCTTCTCTCTTTGAGACAATATGGTTAAAGGCTGCAGCATAGTTGTTAAGTAATCACATTTTATCTGAATTCCACATTTATAAGAAAACATCAGTCTATTAAATATACTATATTTATGCATATGGCAGAATACTTTTTAAAAGACTGGTTCCTGTGTGAACAAAATCTGTTATATTTCAGAATGCCATTTTTAATTGTGTTGTTTGGGTTTAGCAGTGTCATACATTTCTCTTAAGGAAAAACAAAACAGTTTTTTTCACACTGAAGAAGAAAGAGGGTAAGTGACACAACATTTTGTTGACACACCTGATGAAGGCTATATAGCTGAAACGTTGTTTCTTACCTTCTTTTCCCTTCAGGGTGAAAATAACATTTAAACTTTTTCTTTCGCATTTGTATGCTGACACAGCCCTTGACTAACTTTCAGGTCAGGTCTGATTGGACAGCATGCACCATGAAACAGCTAAGGCTCCTGGTTGGCAATCTCCAAAGCAGACAACATGGTCCAGTCACACCCCATAGAAGTGACCATCTACCTGCCGCAGCCTGGTGTTATGTTGGCGTCCCCTTGGCCTGGTCCAGCCACTTGGGTCCTCAACAGTGAGGATCTTGTGTGCTGGATCAACCTTTGGGGAATCGTGCCACATAGCCGTAGTGCCATAACTGATGCTATCTCACAATGCAGGCAATGTGCCTCATTTGGGACTCTGTGAGCAACCGCTTGTTCGATACAAAGTCAAAGGATTCTCCAAAGAGAGACAGTGCCAAAGCAGTCAAATCTTCATCTCAGGTCACTGGATAGCGTCCATGTCACACAACCATATAGCAAAACAGGAAGCACCAGGGCTCAAAAGACTTGGGCCTTCATCCTTTTGTTAAGATATTGGGAGTGCTACACACTCCTTTCCAGCGATCTCATGAACCCCCATTCTTTCCTAATCTGTCTACTGACTTCGTATGAAGAGTCACCAGAGACATGAATGTCTCTGCCAACGTAAGTAAACCTCTCAAAGTAGGTCCACATTCTCTCCACAGACAGACACACTGCTGATGGCTGTACCAAAGAGGCACAGATTGAAGCCTAAGGCAAACAGCAGAAATGTCTCAAGAAATACAACATATTTAAAAAATAATGTGTTTGTGTACCAAAAAAGAGTAACAGTTGTCTATCTAAAACAAAACAGCTTCATGAATCAAAGTCAAAATGTACAAGGCAAAAAGTGCAAAACCGGAGAAATCAAGGTAAAGCACTTTCAAAAATATTTTCAGAAAGAATCCGTAAACTTGGACAAATGTTACACATGGCACTGGTATAAATAAAATGGAGCTGAAGATGCCACATGGCAAGTCTTCTGGGACACGCCTATTAGCAACCCAATGTTGCATCATAGCAACAGGTGCTTAAAATGATGGCAACGTTAAAAACAGTGGATTTGTAATAATCTTCTAAAACAAACCAAATATAATGAATTAGACTGCAAAATGTATATAAGAAGAAAATGAAAGCATGTTTGTGTTTTGTAGAAAATTAATATGAAAGGAAAAAAATATTTTCTTCATAAAAAAAATGTTAATTTCATCCTTTTGAGAAAAGCAACCAGTGCAAAATGTCTAACTTAATGCAAAACTAATTTTTTTGGGGGCAAGGGGTTGTGAAAAATCAATTCGCCAGTGTTTTAAAGTTCAATCTGATATTTTCACATCAGTGTTTAAAGGGATAGAAACTTGCAACTCATATTTGCTGCGGTTCTGTTACATTGGGTCCAGCTAGCCCATAAAAAGAGCAAGAGTCCTGTTAATTTTTTTGCTACCACAAGAATTCATCACAAAGGCGATTGTTATCTGGTATATTTCTAACACAATTAAAGGTAATTGTTTCCATACCCAGGGACTTAAAGAGTCGTTTAGTGAATGTAGCTTGTTCTTATGCCAAGGCTGTTGACAGATGCTGCCTGTATTCTCACACTGCTTGGCCCTTTTGTTTTATTGTGTAGGTCATACTGTGAATTTGCCCAATTTAACCGCTCTCATGCAAATGCAGTCAGCTGCTGTGGTAAGAGTATCCAGGAAGGCCTTTGCTGGCACTGGGTCATTCAGCCTGTGAGAATACTTTCCTAGCTAAATATCTTGCTTGAAGAAGTGGCCTGAGTTGTAATTTTTTTAGCTAGCCATTTTGCTGGACTTATAGTTAATTGGAGTGGAATTGTAAATGAAAGTAATGTGAACATTGGCAAAGCTGAAATGCAAACATCTCTCCTTAATAGCCAGAAAACTAAAAATCCATAAATAAACAATACTTATTTATTAGGTGTCATCTTTCAATGAGCCTGGCTGCTTACCACACCGAGTAAACAGAAACACCTCATTACATACTTGTCATATTTGCCTTAGCACACCATGAACATAATGCATTTCCCAAAGCAAATGTGAAGGCAAGATCAAATCAGATCACGTGGAGAGGTGAAGCATAACTTTATATTGATCAAACAAGCATACAGTATTCCACCAAAATGTATGAATCATGCAGATTTAGTTAATATAAAATGTCCGCTAGCACTATGTGCCATCGGGAGCAGTCTTCAAATAACGTTAATGTTAACACATGAAAGATGATGAAGAACAAAGCAAATTTTCAAAACACTAAAACAAGAAAGGCAATATCTGAAATCATCACCAGTTACATCTAGGGTAGGAAAGATATTAGTGTACAGGTTTAGCGGGTTAGTGATTAGAAAGTACTCGTCATGTCTACTTTTATCATTCCATAAACAAACTGAAATGGAAATGATAATAACCAATAACCTGAATAACAGTAGTCAGACACTAGTAAGGATCAAAATATCAGATTTGGAGATTGTAACAATGGGCTAGCTATGATTTAAGGGTTTTATGCAGAATATATTTTTGCAGTTATTTTTAAGTATATTTTAATTTTAGGCATACTAATATTTTTATTCTCATTTATATGATGTCATCATGCCAAAATTCTGATTTTTCTGATTCTGGATACAGTACTCCCTCCTCGATCGCGGGGGTTGCGTTCCAGAACCCCCCGCGATAGGTGAAAATCCGCGAAGTAGAAACCATATGTTTGTATGGTTATTTTTTTATATTTTAAGCTCTTAGAAACTCTCCCACACTGTTTATAAATATTCTCCGCACAGTTATACAGTAACCATCATTTATTGCGGTTAATCCGTTCCAGACTCTACCGCGATAAATGAATTTCCACGAAGAAGGATTCTTTATTTATAAATCTAATATTTTCGCAGTTAGAGCATAGAAAACCTGTTTACCTTCTAAATAAGTTTTTTAACATTATTAGAGCCCTCTAAACATGAAAGAACACCCTTTAGTCAAAAGTTTAAACTGTGCTCCATGACAAGACAGAGATGGCAGTTCTTTCTCACAATTAAAAAAATGCAAACATATCTTCCTCTTCAAAGGAGTGCGTGTCAGGAGCAGAGAATGTCAGAGAGAGAGAGAGAGACAGAGAGAGAAAAGCAATCAATCAAAAATCAATACGAACTGTTGGGCTTTTAAGTATGCGAAGCACCGCGATAAAGTGGCTGCAAGAAAAAGGGAGCAATGTGAAGGTAGTCTTTCAGTATTTTTGAGAGGAGCGTCTGTATCCTCTAGGCAAACAGCCTCTGTGCAAACAGCCCCTCTGTTCACACCCCCTCCGTCAGGAGCAAAGAATGTCAGAGAGAGTGAGAGAGACAGAGAAAAGCAAACAATCAAAAATCAATACGTGCTGCTAGAGCTTTTAAGTGTGCGAAGCACTGCACGGGAAGCATATCGTATATCATTGAGGGGTTTTATTTAATACGTAATACGTGCTCTGATTGGGTAGCTTCTCAGCCATCCACCAATAGCGTCCCTTGTATGAAATCAACTGGGTAAACAAACTGAAGAAGCATGTACCATAAATTAAAAGACCCATTGTCCGCAGAAATCCGTGAACCAGCGAAAAATCCATGATATATATTTAGATATGCTTACATTTCAAATCCGCGATGGAGTGAAGCCACGAAAGTCGAAGGATGATATAGCGAGGGATCACTGTTTTGTCATTTGGTGTTCCACTGCCATATTGAAGGATTTAATAATGAAAAAAACAATTTATGGCATCATGACATAGACAGTATTTAAGGTGGCTGCTGTCCTCAGGGTCCATGTTTTTTGGATTTTGTGCAGATTTTTTTTAGTTGTTTCAGGACCTTTTTCTTTGACTTTGAGTTTGGTTTGCATATTGGACTTTTGGTATTCTGGTTGTCTTTAGCCCTTTGCCTTTCTCTGACTACATTTTACTCTCATCTCCTGGTCTTGCAGATTAATTACCTCTGGGATACGTTTTCTGTCATGGCAGAACACACTGTACAAAACAAAACTATGGGTAGAACCCTGAAAGTATCCTGCTGAATTTATTGGGTCTAGAATTTAATTTCTTTTAATGGACATCTTCTTGATATAATCAAAATTCAGAAGCCTTCTAATACTTGGCATGACCCTAAATGAGATGGTTGCCATTACTTTGCGCTGTATGTCTCACCATGTTCTACCCATATGCCTTAGCAGCACAGAAACCAACACACAAAATGGTGGGAACCGGAATATCACCAATTGCACTTGTTAATAAAGATTTTGCTTCCTGAACACTTTAGGGTGTATCCGATAGATTTTGGCCTGCTGATCTCAAAAATCCTTTATGTTTCCACATACCATTTTGCTGCAATTGATTATTTTGTGGTTTCCTCTCATTTTATAAGTATACATTTAAAGTACAACAATTACAATAGGAACATCTATGGTGATCTAAAAGTAGTGGCACTGAAGCTTGGATATACCAAGCACTGTCATTTAATTTGTGAAGGGGACAGCCATGCTACTCTCTAACTACATCAAGTAGAACTGTTCATGGGCAGAAAGGTGTGGTAAATAAACCACAAGTTGACCCAGCAAAGATATGTTAGATGAAACATGGACTAATGAAAAATTTTGTAAAAGTGATGAACAAGGAAGGTGAAGGATTTTAATATTTGAGACAGATGTTTCCACGGATATCTGATGCCAAGATTAAGGAAAGAACATCAGTGACAAAATCTTTTAGTTTGGCCAGAATACATCACGTGGAAAGCATTCAAGGATGTTATTGAGGACTTTCTTGGCAACTAAAGAGCACCAAACTGCGCCCAGTAAGGTTAAGCACATGGGATACAAAACCATGAAATGAGACATGTCACTAAAGATTCCCTTTCTGCGTTCACACTTAGACTTTGTCCCTGCAACTCTTGTGTGTTTAACACATTGAAAGGTCGTTGCAGTGTCAGGGCAATGCAGACTACTATCCGACACTGAAAAAATAAGCATCAGGTGCCGATTACAAATGAAAATCAGCAGGAAACCATTTAAGCTCAATTGAACTAATACAGTTTGTCAGCGTCATTAAAAATCCTGAACTCAATAAAAGTTTATCTCATGTTTTTCCAAATTCCTTCATGACACAGTCATTCTGAAATTATATTTGTGTTCACCTCAAAGCGCTCTATCGTAATCATACACTATTTTTGTTTTCATAAACATTTGAAAAAAATTGTGACGTCCAGGGTTATATACTTAAACTATATAACTTATACATAACTTCTTCTTGAATCTGTTCCCATAAAGCTATTTCAATATTCTTCATCGAATCCCACATGAAGAAGTTTAGGCTGAAACACAAGCTTTATATTCATCATGTATTTAACAGGTAAAATAAAACTGAAATGTCTGGTGTTTGATTCAGGAGAGAACATCTCACGGGGGCTCAGAGCTTAGCCAGAGAAAGATTGAAAGATCTGCCTGGAGTGTACAGGGAGAACATTAAGGAGCAAATGAAAATGTTTCATTAAGTTTAGATGATCCCCTTTGGACTTTGGTCCACAGCTGTTAAGGAAATGTAGTTCTCCCTTTTCACAAATATATAGCTCAGAATTATTATTAATTTTTTTTATTACTTTTTTAATTTTTCCACCATGTTTATTTTGACATGTATGGGAAACATTGAACTAAGAGATTCTAATTCGCTTTTAAAAATAAAGAAATTATTTTTAAAAGTGAAATATTTTTCTTCAGAAATAACAGAAAGTACTAGCCATCTGTTCAGCAACAAAGCGCGTTAAGAAATCTGAGCACACTAAAATAACTCTATGGCTTTTATTAAAATTCATTTTTTCTGCACTTCTCAAATTGTAAGAGATTAGTGAATATTGAACAGTCTGTTATACTTAAATATTAAAATGCAAAATAGTAAGAAAGAATTAAATGTTTTTGTTTGCCAGCACTAGCAACCAAAAGTGCCTTTTACAGAGCACACCAACATCAGACACTTTACAAAGCTTGCAAGAATGCAAGACTTAAAGGCATTTTAAAATTAAAGAACTCTTTTATTCCAGTTCTATTAGAATTTTTAATCTTAAAGTGGGTGTAATTGAGGATCCAGTGATTTCCAGTAATGCTTATTTTCTTTCTTTCTTTCTTTCTTTCTTTCTTTCTTTCTTTCTTTCTGTTTTAATAATTGAGCGTAGCACCATGTCATTAGGCTCCCAGCAGCACACATGGCCCTTTTTCACTTAAAGACCAGACTTGACAGAGATGCAGAATTCTTCTCTACCACCTCCATTCCAGAAGGAAAAAAAAAATCAAATGGCTGACCCTTTCTGCATTTCCCCTGTTAGCCAACATTTGGTCAAGCTTGCCATCTGAATTTTAGCTGATAAGGAGAAGTGCTAATTAAAGATGAGCTGACATGTCTGTAGACAAAAGCTCTCTGTACTCCATAAACAGTCATGGATTTATAATTGGAAGTGGACTCTGACCCACTCAGCAGCAACTATGCTTTTCCTTAAAATTTCTATGTGCCTTGCTTTACTCTCTTTGGATCCAGGAATCTTCCCCATACCCTTTTGACTTTTAGAACTAAAACCCTCTGACATTTCTTCTTTAACAGGTTTAACCACCCTAACCCACTCTCACCTCAGAGTACTGCACCCTCCACCCATCCTTCTGCTGATACCAGCATAGGAGAGTTTCCCCCAACCCAAAATTACAGCAGCCCAGGTAAGCAGAGAGCTGAGGAGACTTCGTGCCAGCAAAGGAGTGGGCCCAGATGGAGTATCGCCAAGACTGCTGAAGGCCTGTGCATTGGAGCTGGGGAGTCCTCTACAGCGTATCTTCAACTTGAGCCTGGAACAGGGGAGAGTCCCGAGGCTTTGGAAAACATCTTGCATCACCCGAGTCCCTAAGGTATCACGTCCTAGTGAGCTGAATGACTTCCGGCCTGTCGCTCTGACGTCACATGTGATGAAGACCATTGAGCGGCTGCTGCTTCACCACCTGAGGCCACAAGTCCGCCACGCCCTCGGCCTTCTGCAGTTCGCATACCAGGAGAAGGTTTGAGTGGAAGATGCCATCATCTATATGCTACACCGATCCCTCTTGCACTTGGACAGAGGCAGTGGTGCAGTAAGAATTATTAGACTTCTCTAGCGCCTTCAACACCATCAAACCTCTGCTTCTTAGGGACAAGCTGACAGAGATGGGAGTAGATTCATACCTGGTGGCATGGATCGTGGAGTATCTTACAGACAGACCTCAGTATGTGCGTCTTGGGAACTGCAGGTCTGACATTGTGGTCAGCAACACAGGAGCGCCGCAGGGGACTGTACTTTCTCCAGTCCTGTTCAGTCTATATACATCAGACTTCCAATACAACTCGGAATCCTGCCACACGCAAAAGTTCACTGACGACACTGCTATCGTGGGCTGCATCAGGAGTGAGCAGGAGGAGGAAGGAATATAGGAACCTAATCAAGGACTTTGTTAAATGGTGCGACTCAAACCATTTACACCTAAACACCAGCAAAACCAAGGAGCTGGTGGTGGATTTTAGGAAGACCAGGCCCCTCATGGACCCCATGATTATAAGAGGCGACTGTGTGCAGAGGGTGCAGACCTATAAATACCTGGGAGTGCAGCTGGATGATAAATTGGACTGGGCTGTCAATACTGATGCTCTGTGTAAGAGAGGACAGAGCCAACTATACTTCTTTAGAAGGCTGGCGTCTTTCAACATCTGCAATAAGATGCTGCAGATGTTTTATCAGATGGTTGTGGTGAGTGCCCACTTCTACACAGTGATGTGCTGGGGAGGCAGAATAAAGAAGGAGGACACCTCACGCCTGGACAAACTGGTGAGGAAGGCAGGCTCTATTGTAGGCACGGAGCTGGACAGTTTGACATCCATGGCAGAGCGACGGGTGCTGAGCAGGCTCCTGTCAATAATGGAGAATCCACTGCATCCACTGAACAGGATCATCTCCAGACAGAGGAGCAGCTTCAGCGACAGACTACTGTCACTGTCCTACTCCACTGACAGACTGAGGAGATCGTTCCTCCCCCACACTATGCGACTCTTCAATTCCACCCGGAGGGGTAAATGTTAACATTATACAAAGTTATTGTCTGTTATACCTGCATTCTTATCACTCTTTAATTTAATATTGTTTTTTATCAGTATGCTGCTGCTGGAGTATGTGAATTACCCCTTGGGATTAATAAAGTATCTATCTATCTATCTATCTATCTATCTATCTATCTATCTATCTAT
>JANRMT010062798.1:2470257-2483538 GCA_026402145.1 Polypterus bichir lapradei
TGGTTTAAATACATAACTACAGACACTTATCACAGTTATAGCAATAACTTCCTTGTTAAAAGCAATAAATAAAGACTACTAATACACCCTGATTCCTACATTTTTCTAAAATGGCACCCCTAAAGATCATATTTTTCTGAGACAGTGTAGTAAACAGACATTGCTATAACTGAACATTCTCAAATTGTAAATTTAGGGTCCTAAATACTTTGCTGTCCCCAGTCCTGTCTCCAGGTCTCAATGTACAGGTCTGGCAGTGGTGATTCCTCTCAAAGTAAAGGGGGTGACGGGGCACCATTTACAACTTCGCCTAGGGCCACAAAAATCCTAAAACTAGCTCTGCTCCTGGCCCAGTTTTAATCTTCCATTTAAGCTAAAGTTGCATATACTTGAGAGGTGACGGATTTCTCCAAGGAAAAGAGCATATGAACTAAAATGAAAGGGCAGGAACTGAACTCAAGCCTCTGAAGCTGTGGGGCATTAACTGTTTTGTCACAATAGTAGTACCATGTAGATTTTACTCTTTTCAATAAAAATTCAGAAGTCTCTTCAATGTATTTTTTCAATAATAGCCCATGTCTGTTTTCAAAGTTTGCAATTGCTTTATGTGTATTCACACTCAGTCTTGTATTTTTTTGTTTTGTTATGTGTCTATAGATGACCTTGGCTTGGGATTAAGCATCTTAAGCACCTCCAAATCTTGGGTTATTTTTTGTTTTGGAAAATTAAGTGAATAGAAAACAATGAGCTATGTTGGGCTGAATGGCCTGCTGTTCTTCTGTTGGCTGCTCTGAAATGTGTTAGAAAAAACAAACTGTTGATTGAGCCACATTCTCACCTGACAAAGACAATCCATGAATGCAGCTACTGAAATAATTTGCACGTACAGGATGTGTCATTTCCGTCCCATCTCCCGTGTTTGTTATTTTTACATTCCTTTTGCATGGATAGATAAAACAGAATAAGAGTGAAGAAGAGAGCAAGGACAATCAGAGCTATAGGGAGCACAAAAAATAATTCCTGACCTAATGCATATGTAGATTTCTGTTAAATAAGAGACTTTTTAAAAATGCAGTTACTTGAATTTCCTTTTTCTCAGATTTTTCTGAGTATAGATATGCATTTGAGGTGTAATTAAATGCTTGTATAGAAAAGGTCAGTGTCTGTTTTGTAATTTTTACTGTTGTAATGAATTCATTAATAGCAATGTCTAATGTTGATAGAGATATCCACCCATTCATTTTCATAACCTGCTTATCCAGAAGCATATCCGAGAAATCATCGGGCACAAGACAGGAATAACACCTGGACAGAGTGTTATTCTGTTGCAGGTGGAATACACACACACACACACACTAAGGCCAATTCAGCAATTCCAGTCCACCTAACCTTCATATTTTTGCAACTCTGGGGGGAAACCAGAGTACCAGAAGAAAACAGATGTGGGCACTGGCCAAACATGTAAATGTGAACCTCATTCTCCTTATTGTGAGGCAGTAGCAGGACCACCATGCCACCCACATGATTGAGACTATGATGTGAATTTTTCATTTACTAGGACTCCCAGTTTTATTGATGCCTCAAGATTGTTCTAAACCTTTGGTTTGATTAATCTACAATATTGAGTGAAAATCCATTAGTAATTATCCCAGCCTTTATGTCTGCCTGTGTTTGTATGTTTTCTGTAGCTCTTATACAAGGTAATTTCTACATTCTCACCATTGTTTGTGGGATGGTCAGGAAGAGCAAGTTACAAAATGAATGGGTAAATTGCTAATGTGTAAAGTGCTCCTAAATTAACTGATAGTTTACCATTATGTGAAAAAACATGTATTCAGTTTGTCAAACACCGAAGAATTTTCACAATTGGTGGATCAAGGAGAAACAAGTATGCAGTACAGTTTGCGTTGGGAAAAATTCCCTGACTGCGTACTACAGGATTAATGGATCACTCATGGTGAAAACCAGTCATGAATGGATTACTAAAGTTAGCCATCAACTATTTCTAGGTGGTTTGTTTTATTATATACAGACTAGAAACAGAATTTTATATCATTGTCTGGAACCAACTGAATTACATTGAAGCACTGTAGACATGTAAACTGCTCCTTGTTATCGATGTTCTTTTTCACTAGGAGTTTGAATAGTGCACTCTAAAGCCTTACATATGCCGTCATTTTTCTGGCTTGTTGTTCTTTGTGTTTGTGTTTTATTAATCATTTCCATTAACTACCTTAAATAAGTGCTTTGCATTTATTCTTTGTCATCCTCTGTCCCTTCATGTGTAAAATTAGCTGTGACCCACCACTCACCACTGTTCTAATTCAATATCAGTCGAAAGCAGTTTATTGTAAAGGCGTTGGTTTGCTTGAATGACCACGGGCATGTTTAAAAATTCACGCAGACTGGCTTGGTAAAGACGTTTTGATGGTTACCACATGGTCAAAGAGTGCCCCCTTCACCAGGAAATTGGGCTCTCTGGACACCGCTGTTCCATACTGGCAACTGATGCCTGTACTAAATTGCGAGGAAAGCCAGTTGAATTAAGAAATTGAAGTTAAGAGAGAGTGAGGTCAGAATAAACAAGCAATGGTCATAACCAGTAGTCAAAGAATGTAATAAACAAGGCCCAGGATGTAAAACAGTAATCGTAATCAACAAACAAAGTGAGATGATCAGCAATCAGAGTCAAAATGCAAGAAAAAATCATAGACTAAAAAAGACTTCATAACCAGAGAGCCTTTCAACAAACAGTAATTTTGCTAGTGTTTTATGTTGAATCCACAAATTTTGTCAAATCAGGAAGTCCACGAGACACACTCAGTTTGTGATGTCACCCCTTAAAAATACTAAAGTCTCAAAATGGTGGTGCCAAAACATGAAGCTGCAGGACGACCACAAAAAATAACTAACATAAGTAAGGATACATTGAAACAAAAAAAAACCAATATGATCATTGGATCCCTGGATCTCAAAACCCCCCAAAAATGAGGTGTAAATGATATTTTCAGACCCAAGGATAGTCAAATCATGACAATACCACAGCTCAAATTGAACAATGTGGCAAAGGACAGTCGAGCAGAGGTGGGCAAGGCAGGAAAACAATTCTTTAATTGGGGGTTGTCTTAGTTTTTGAACTTCTCTTCTAATTTCTCGAAGGAGCAAAAAACAATTAATTCTAGTGCACCTTCAAGTTGTCTTAGCATCTCATTACACACATTTGGAATTTTAATCAAATATTTTTAATCAAAACATGGTAATTATTGCAGTTTAATACAAGTATATACTTAAATGAAGTTGTATGAATGGCTCATTAAAAGCATAAGGAAAAGAGCTGAAGGTAACTAAAGGGTTAACTAAACATGGCTTAAAGTTTGAGCATCTGAGGATTGCCTCATCTTAAGAGGAGACATCAAGGTAATTAATAAGGTTAAACTGAAGTAAATGAGTAATAAACACCCCCTTAAAAAAAGAACAAATGAGTGAGAAAGTCCAAACACCCTTATTATGAAGCTATGATAAGGTCAATGGGAAAACCTGTATCACATCCCTATTAACAAAGCAATGTTTAAAATATTGAAAGAATCGACAAGTTACTGGCGGCTGTGGTTGATTGGCTAAGATGATAGAATTCTGCATATTAAGAGTCAGATCACGTGATGTATTAGATAAGGTAATGGTAATAGAAAAGTATAAAAGAGAATTAATTATTTTATTGATTGCTCACTCGATGGACTGAGACATTTGTGCATCTCTATGTCCAAATAAAGAATTGTTCTGCATTTTCATCAGGGGGGTATTTTTCGTACGTGGATTACTCGTTTAGCCGGATGTAATTGTTGACGATTTGGCATGATCCTGGATCCATCGGTTTTTCGAAACCCTTGCTGGATGTGTTGTCATATCAGCACATCCAAATCCTCAAACCTGCTTGGAGCAGGTTTGTTCTATGTAAACAAGGATTAGCTCACACACTTAATCAGTGTCCGTCCGTGGAATTCATTCACTGAACTTAAACTTAACTGAATCTGAACTTATCATGACTTCTGAACTTATTATGACTTCTGAACTTATCATGACTTACAAACCTGAGCGCACATTAAGATCTCAAGATGCC
Source organism: Polypterus bichir lapradei (assembly GCA_026402145.1). Lineage (NCBI taxonomy): Eukaryota > Metazoa > Chordata > Cladistia > Polypteriformes > Polypteridae > Polypterus > Polypterus bichir. The sequence continues at coordinate 2,474,375 of JANRMT010062798.1, forward strand.
GGTCTGCTTATGATTCCAAGGATTAATAAAATAACAGTGGGAGGTCGAGCTTTTACTTACAGGGCCCCTAAACTGTGGAATGGTCTTCCTGCTTCTATAAGAGATGCCCCTTCGGTCTCAGACTTTAAATCCCGGCTGAAGACTCACTACTTCAGTTTAGCATATCCTGACTAGAGCTGCTGATAAACTGTACAGACTGCATCTCTGTTGTTAGTGATAAGCACTAAAACATAAGTAACATGATAGTTATAATTGAATACTAACCCTCACCTATTCTGTTTCTGTTCTCGGTACTCAAATGTGGCAATTGGTGCCACGACCCACCTGCCAAGTTGTTTGCCTGCCTATGGTAAAGTCATCCTTGATGGAGGATCATCATGGGAAAGAGGGATCCTTTCATCGGATTGGCTGGCCCACCACTGTTTCAGTCGTGGAATGGCCAAATGGGGGAGGCAGCTTGATGGATCCTGTTGAGGTCTCCAGGACTCTAAAAATATCCAAATCTTATTATGTGATATCATCTACTGTTAAATTCTGCTCTGTACTTCTAAAATTTGTATTTTTATGCTGTATTAAGGATTTGTTCTGTTCTGTGTATTGTATTGTATTGTATTGACCCCCTTCTTTTGACACCCACTGCATGCCCAACCTACCTGGAAAGGGGTCTCTCTTTGAACTGCCTTTCCCAAGGTTTCTTCCATTTTTTTCCTACAAGGTTTTTTTGGGAGTTTTTCCTTGTCTTCTCAGAGAGTCAAGGCTGGGGGGCTGTCAAGAGGCAGGGCCTGTTAAAGCCCATTGCGGCACTTCCTGTGTAATTTTGGGCTATACAAAAAATAAATTGTATTCAGTCATGGCTTTGCTGTTTATGAATGAGCTACCATTTGATATCGGTGCGCAAATTATAAGAAGAGAATTTCATATAGAGAGGGTTTTGCACAATCAGCAAGATCCTTTATTTCTCCCAGAGGAAATTCTTTTCGAAAGAAACCCTTTTAGCCGAGGGGAAATATTGTACCTCAAAGATTTATTAGCACCTTATATTTGAAGTCAAACTAGGCAAAGTTGTTCTTTCACAACTACACAGACAGTATGCATTGCTTTGAGGTTTTTTGCAAGCGACACTTTTTTTATATACTGTAGGCGATGCGGAAAATCAATCTAAAAGTGCAGTTTGCCAGGCAATTCGTAAAGTCTGTTTGGCTCTGAAATATTTCTTATGGGTTTTCATAGTGTTTCCTGGACACGTGCGTGTGCAGACAATAAAAGAGGCGTTTCATGCCATTGCAGGTACACAGGCAAAAACACCCACAGTTCCATAAAGAATCTCACAATCAGCCTAACATTCTCATTACCCAGGATTTCCAAATGTGATTGGGGCACATGGGACTGATCAGAGTGGAGTCTGATCAAACATTATTTAGAAAATGTACCTCTCCTCCTGATGAATAATCAGACACAGTGTCTTCATCAAATATTTGACCTTCGTCAATATCTCATTTGTCAGACAAGTTCTAGGGATATGACATTCCCTGCAACTGACCCAACAAAAAAAATGCCCTCAGAAACAGGGCGATGGGCATTTTGCTGGAGAGCCAACTCTTATGCAGGGGTTAGGTCTGGACCGTGTGGACCTCCACCTGTTTTTTGCTTGTCTGCCTTCTTATTAGCTTTAAAATTAATGTTTTTTATATTATATATGATTCTTTACATCAACAATTCTTTAAATAGTTATATACCAATATTTACCAGTCTGAAGTATATTCTTGTACTTCACTTTAACCTGTTCCCATGTTCTCCTTGTCCTGGAATTATGATATATTAAATAATAATTAATCTGACACAGGAAATGAAACGCTGCATTCAGTAAGTACAATGCACACTACTTAGCGTTTAATTTGTAGGCCACTTTTTGCCAGCTGTCTTTTCTGGTTTGGGCTGCTTTTGCAGTGTTACCCCTTGTGCATATTAAATCTTGAAATTCTTCATATCCTTCGAATAAAAAGGTCCTGCTCCACTTGTGTGAAAAAAAATGCGCCTGTTCTTTCGTCATTTTGTTACAGCCTATCAAAGACTTGCTGATCATGTTTTCTAGACTCAATATATATGGGTTTTTCAATCAGTGCGGGCGCGTGCAGTCATCTCGGATTATTAGATCCAGTTAGACCAGGGGTCCTCAATCACGGTCCTGGAGAGCCGTAGTGGCTACAGGTTTTTGCTCCAACTCAATTGCTTAATAAGAAGCCCTTATTGCTCAAGTAACACTTATGCTTCACTTTAGTTGTCCACCTCGTTAAGACTGTGAACCCTTATTGCTTATTTAAGTCTTAAACAGCTGTATTCTTGGTTTTTAATTGCTCCTAATTAGCAATAACATGCAAACAACAAAAGAGACAAGCATTTCTCCATTTAGCTTGTTACCATTTACACCTGTGTGCATTTATCATGTACTATTGGGTTTAATTAAATACTTGGAAGGAAAGTAAAGAGAAAAAAGTGAAGGACTGAGAATCACTCATCCATTTTAGCCTTCAAATCATTTGGATGATATCCTTAGAAAAGAGAAGAAAATCTAGGATACGAGAATTACCTGACATAGCGGAGTTAAAGCACTAACAAGCCATGAAATTAAATTATTGGCAAGAATTGCTTTCTAATTAAGCAACCAGGTTAAAAAAAAAAACCTGCAGCCACTGCGGCTCTCCAGGACTGTGATTGAGGACCCCTGAGTTAGACTAATCTACTACATGGCTGCATTTGAAAAACCGACTTATCCCGGATGAGCTTCACTGGCATTAACTCATCCAAGATGAGGCATCTGATCTCGGATGATTTAAGCGATGTACGGAAAATGCCCCCCGGTCTCTGAGCATGAAAATATAGGAAAGCTTTTTCCACAAAACACACTGAAGACCTGTTTATACTTTGTACATCTGTGTAGGTGCAAGAGTCCATGAGGGTCTGTGTGACATAAACTTTGTCAGCTATCATGTTGCGTAGATGTGTACTTCTACATTTTGTGTCTTCATGGTCCTGTGCACGCCTGTGTGCATCAACTACAAATGTGGTGGAGAGAAGGCCAGTGCACGTATATTAAATAATTCTGCATCAGCACAATGCTACATACACGTGATTTTACTACAAATACAACAAAATGCACATCCTCTAACTACAACTGCATTCGCAGCTGTCTGCATGCATTCAGTTTTGAAGTATAAGCATTTCTGAAGAGGAGGCCGTTAGTCAATAAACAGAAAAGTAGGATTTCCTTTATTTTATTTTCAAATGTGAGAATACATTCCTTATGGAATGTAATAATAGTATAGAAGTAATGAATGCGAAAATGCTTCCTGCAGTGTGTTGGAAAAGTAGAAAACATGGGGGCTGCTCCTCAAGATACACACCAAAAAAGGAGTAAAATATACCAATTATGTCACACTACTGGGATTGTTTGGTAAGCTTTTGTCTTTTAACCAAAAAACTACAGTAGTTTAAACTTCATTATTGTTAGGAAACCTCAGTACACTCTACCTCTATCCTCCACCAGCATTATATGTATATTTGTCTGTACAGTGTTACCAAATACAATGTAAATCCCACAAAGACAGCCACTCCATGACCTATTCTAGCAAACAATGGCCATATGAGTAAAGTATTGAAATGGCAAGGCATTGTTAGAGAAGTAGGTCATTAGTTCATGTGAGATCTTAAAAATCATGACTGCCAGTTTGTAGTTGGAGGTGAGGGTATTGTAAGTGTGTGAACAACAAAAACAAAATAAATGTCTGTCAACAGTTGTTCATTTCTTACAACTGACCCCAAAGCAATGAGTTTGTCAGGCAAATAATCCTATTCATAAGGAAGTTTCACAAGGAAACTGTTCACTTCCATTATAATAATCATGGTTTTGTAAAAAGAAGCATTTACGTTTACCTTACATTTTGATTGACTATAGATTCATCTAATCTTGCTCATCTTTTGTGTGCACTCCACAGGTAAGCTTTACTTTTGTATCAGAGGCCTTACAGTTTGCTAGCATGGCAGTGTCTTGGTGAAAACAGACATATTAGTGTGACTGGGATTATGCTTATTTACAGATGCATGTTTAGTTTGGTGTTTAATTAGTATAAAGTATTAAAAACACAACAGTCGTTAATAATAAGGCAATATTAAAACTGTGCATTCACTCCTATAATTTGTTTATAGAACCATGTAAAGAAAATATGAATAAAAATAAGAAGAGTTGGGGACCTTTGTAAGTTAGACTGCTGTTTGTTCGAGTTTAGAAAGTATGCGAGACACCAGCCACATTGCCTGTTACTGAGGCTAGTCTTCCTCTCATCAGTCATCCAAAAATTGAACAAAGGTAAGGCGGGTTCCTTAAAGAAAGCCAGTGGTGGGAGTGGCAGTAGGGTGGGGGGGGGGCCCAATGGGTGGAGCCAATTTGCCCTTTTTTACAAAGTTCAGAAGTGACATATCGATGGGGAAATCAACTTCCTGTTAGATAGGCAGATGATCATGTTTATTACACTTCTCTACTTTCACTTCCAATAATTGATTTTTATAATGTAAGAAGTTTTGTTAAAAAGAGCTAAACAACAAAAGCAACAAAATTAGACAAAGGCTACTTTTGTGGAGGAATCCTGTTAGAATTACCGAGAAAGTCTGGTAACTTTGTTATGCCAATATGCTCACAGTTTTAACTAACTAGATTTCTTTTATATTTACTGTTAACATGTTCAGTTTTAACAGATTTCAGTATATTGTAATATTAACATGGTAAGTTAGCTAAAATCTTATTTGATCTATGTTTAACTAGTGTCCATCTATTTTTGCATTTTGTTCAAAGGTCTTTTCATATTTATTGTATGTGAGTTATTAATTCCTTGACATGAAACACGTAAATATACAGCATTTAAGCTTATAATTCAAAAATATTAGTTTAATTATCGAGTGTATAGTGACCAAGAGCAGGTATCGTTGCATAGGAAAAGGGACCTGCTGTGCTTTTTTCCATCAGCACACACTCCGAGACAAGCATTTGCCCTTTCAAAAACTGATTCTCATGTCAGTATGATGCCAAAGTTGTTCCATCTAAAAAGGCGCAGTATTATCCTTAATGGAAGCATGTAAACTTTCTGTATTTATATGCTTCCCCTTGGCCATATTATTTGTAACTATGGACTGGGCTATCATTTTTATGCAGATGATACTCAACTCTACTTCAATGTTAAAAGAGGAACTTCTTTAGAGCTTTCTCAGCTCACAACCTGCCTCAGTGAAATTAAAACCTGGATGGATCAGAACTCTTTAAAATTAAACTGCAAACAAAACTGAACTCCTGCAAATTGGGACTAAAATGCAACTTAATAAAATGAGCTCCTTCCCAGTCAATCTTGGCGGTGATCTCATCAGACCTGCCTCTACTGCAAAGAATCTTGGTGTCATTTTTGATTCCTCCCTCTCTTATTCCGCCCACATAAATCACATTAAGAAACTTTCTTACTTTCACCTCCGTAACATATTCCGTGTTTGCTCCTTCCTCTCCTTTTCTAATGCTGAGAAACTTGTCCATGCTTTTATCACATCCCGCATCGATTATTGTAATTCCCTACTGGCAGGTGCCCCTTCTAATCTTATATAACAGCTCCAGCTTATTTAAAACTCAGCTGCAAGAGTCCTTACTCGAACCAGCAGCAGCGAGCACATCACACCCATCCTGCTCCGTCTTCACTGGCTCTTACAGAATCGAATATAAAATCCTACTAATAACCTACAAAGCCTTAAATAACCTCGCGCCAAACTACATCAGTGACCTTCTCCATCACTATGTGCCTGCCTGCTCACTAAGGTCCTGTGATTCTGGCAGTCTTGTTGTGCCCCACACTAATCTACACTCCATGGGTGACAGAGCCTTCAGCTGTATAGCACCAAGACTCTGGAATGACCTACCGAAATTAATCAGGTCAGCTGACTCCATGAATTCTTTTAAAAAACAACTCACAATGCATCTGTTCAGGAAGGCTTTTAGCTCTACTTGACTTCATTCCCCTTCTCTCAGTTTACCTCTACGTCAAGATGCTCATGTAACCTGTGTGTGTGTGCTAGACCATCAATTCTGTTGTCTGTTAGGCTTACTCTGAATTTACTGTCTTAATCTTCTTTATTTATTTATTTGGTTTGTACAATGCTATACACTGTATACCCTGCCGTTCTTTCTTATATTCTGTAAGTGCCTTGAGCATGGGAAAGGCGCTATATAAATAAAATGTATTATTATTATTATTATTACTGTACTTATCAGATTTCAATCTACAAATGTAAGTGCTGCCATGGCCTATAACAAATGTTTTCCGTTATCTTATTACATTGCTTGGATCCATTTTCTTCGCTATGTTTCATCAGTAGAAAAGCTGTTGAAACTCAAACAATTATGTTTTTGTTTCGAATATGAACACAGAAGGACCCTGCAGAAGGTCTTTCTTTTGCAATTCTGCCATTATTTAGGATAACTGGAAAAGAGTTTACCTGTCAGCAGTGTCTCCCGCTCGAAAAATTATAGAAGTGTGTAAAGGGCTAATTGTGGTTATGGATCATCTATGTTTATCTTGATTTATGATATCATCTACTGTTAAATTCTGCTCTGTACTTCTAAAATTTTTATTATTATGCTTTATTAAGGATTTGTTCTGTTCTGTGTATTGTATTGTATTGAACCCCTTCTTTTGACACCCACTGCACGCCCAACCTACCTGGAAAGGGGTCTCTCTTTGAACTGCCTTTCCCGAGGTTTCTTCCATTTTTCCCTACAAGGTTTTTTTGGGAGTTTTTCCTTGTCTTCTTAGAGAGTCAAGGCTGGGGGGTTGTCAAGAGGCAGGGCCTGTTAAAGCCCATTGTGGCACTTCCTGTGTGATTTTGGGCTATACAAAAATAAACTGTATTGTATTGTATTGTATTTAGTCCTGATGGACTGCAGCAGATGAACATCCATCCATCCATCCATCCATTATTCAACCCGCTATATCCTAACTACAGGGTCACGGGGGTCTGCTGGAGCCAATCCCAGCCAACATAGGACACAAGGCAGGAAACAAACCCCGGGCAGGGCGCAGATGAACATGCCCTTCACAATCAATACACAGACATGACAAAAAGCGACATGGCCTCAGTGAGATTGGCTGATTGAGGGTTAATTGATTAAATCCCCTTTTCAAATTATTGCTATGTGTGTCAGAATCAGAGCAAGTCTACTGAAGTTTTACTTAGCTTCATTTCTGATTTCTGTTTCACTCTTGGTTAATATTTACATGCCCTAATCCTTGTGCACATAGCTTTCTTGCAAGATTGTGTAGATAATCCTGCAGCATCTTTGGTGATTCTGATTGATCCTCTACAGCTTTCATTAAAGACTGAACACAACACACTAAAATATTGATGAAAAGGCTGCTATGTCAAAGGGTAGAAGCTTACATTTGTGTCTGAATTGCTTCACACTAACACACAGTTATTGTGCAATGTTGTGCTCCAGAAAGGAGATTTCTTATCTATCAAATCTTCCATGTTTGCCAGTGTACTGTTGACAGCTTAAAATGTAAAGTTTGATGAAGATAAAGTCAACGACTGCTTTAATAGAATATAAACAACTGTAAATATTTCAAGAAGGAAGAGATTATTGTAATTTAATACAATGGCCTCATTCTTTGCACATGAAGAATAATATAGTTTTCTCAAGTTAGTCATACCGGAAAAGGGAAAAAGCATGGTACCAAATGGTGCAGAAATCAACGCCCAAACACTCACAGTATATTTCTTCTTCATTTTTAAAACATTTTTTAAAGAAAATTGAAATTCAAGAGAACAGGCCTTAAACATAATTACACATAACATGCTTTACTAATGTTTCTCAGTTTACTTTCAATAAATAACATTCTAAATCAAACAATACATTGTGAGTTGCATAAGCAGTTAACATCATAAATAACATATACTTACAAAGAAGTAAAAAAAATACAAAAAATGTTAATACAGTAAAATTCTAGCAGTCATAACTTTATATAAATATTTGATCAAAGAAACAAAAATGAGTAAAGCATGTCAATAAAATCCTACTCTGTGTATGACCACAAAACACACCACTCAGGAGTTACCCAACTTTGAGCCTGTGTGGCGATTTCCTGATTCTTCATACAAGGCTTTAATTTCATTCGGTCTTCTAAACACACATTCCATTTCAGTTGAAATTTATCTTCCTGATTCCTGTGTTCAAGTGAGCATATCTCCAGACAGGTCAATGTCAGCCTCAAGTGCAAATACCTCTTTTTTTCTGTCACTTGCTCATATTTATGAGTGAATTTGTCAGTCAGCATTCACTAACAGTTTGAGTAGCTCGGCTTTGTCTTCTATGCTCTTTTTAACACTTGTGACAATTCTTTCCTTCAAGTCAACAGCAGTTAGCTGTCACTGATCACATTCCTCTCAGTTGGTCTAATTTTAAATGCACGGTCTGTTTATTTTCTTAAATACCAACATTATTATCTTTCAAGTGGTTGAAGGGAATAAAAGGGCATACTAAAAATAGGATTCTTATTAGCTAACATTAGTGATTCATTACAGTAGTCAAAATCAGCTTTATATCATTTTATCTGTATATTTGTTTGTACATGGTTGTTTGATAATTTGTAGAATCACACTGCTTGGCCTTGAAAAGGAACATCTAGTCCTGAAATGCATAGGCTGTTCTAATTTATGGTTGCCTTCCACATATGCTTCAAAAAGTTTGAAACTCCCGAGATACTTCTTGGTATTATTTTAAGTGGCTATATGAGATGAATTTCTCCTATCTACCTCTGACTCTTTTCCTGGAAATTAAAACAGAGACACAGACCTGTTTGTAATTCAAGTGCATTGAACAGTTCCTGAATATGACTGCATGCTTATTTTTGTTGGTTTGTATAATTTTTGCACTGCTCAGCATTTTTCATGTTTTCCTTTAATATTTAGTATGCTCTGTTTAGAACCATCTTCATATGAAAGAAAATCCATGGGAGTACCCAGATGAAAATCCACACAGACACCAGAGAGAGCATAAAAAGTCAATATGAAAAATGTGTAAGCTTGTAGTATATTATATTATATTATATTATATTATATTATATTATATTATATTA
>JANRMT010062798.1:2483548-2505354 GCA_026402145.1 Polypterus bichir lapradei
TATATTATATTATATTATATTATATTATATTATATTATATTATATTATATTATATTACAGGGGGTCCTCGGGTTAAGACAGAGTTCCGTTCCTACAACAGTGATGTAACCCAAATTTTGGTGTAAGTCAAAACACACTCTAGCCTAAGTCACTTACAGTACCTATCTTAACACATTTACAAAATCATAATCTAGAACATAAAAACACAAAATCTAAGCCTGAGAAAGAAGAAAAGGACATAAATATACTGTACTGTACACTGTACTGTAGTAACAGAAAAAATGAGTGTAAAAAAATGCTTACCTTTATTCCTTCTCATGTCTCAGTTTTTTTAAGTTTTTATGGGAGTGAGTGTTGTAAACTCGAAACGTTGTATGTCGAAACGTTGTAACCTGAGGACCCCCTGTATATTATATTATATTATATTATATTATATTATATTATACAAACGTCTATGCGTGGAAATGTGTGTGTCTGTCTGTCCAGCCCAGAAGTGAGAGGTGGAGTCGGGGTAAGGGCTCCATCTCCGAGGATACACAAGCAAGGCCAGCACGTCAGCAAAATGAAACCTACGAAAAACTCACTCACTTAGCCGCTAATACGGAAGCAAGACAAGCACATCGACAAAACGGTATCCCTTTTACTTTTCCTCCCGCCACTAATACAGAAGCAAGGGGAGCACGTCGGCAAAATGAAACCTCCGAAGAAAGACAAAGTTGCTTAGCTGCTAGTGCACAAGTGAGGCGAGCATGTTGGCAAAATGAATCCTCCTAGGAAAGAGATGCCCAGAGTAGTTCCTTTCAATTACTTGACATCTATACATTTAAATTTTTTTTCTGACGATTTCAATAGTTTCTAGGACCCCGGGCTTTTTACAACATGGGCTTACACAGCTATTATATTGCTAGACATTAAGCCCGTTACAATAACGGGCGCTAGAACAGTAGTGCATAAACATTAATAGGAACAGTCTATATTAAATGGCAAGGGACCTTGTATGTGGCTGTAATATGCGTCACTGTATTGTGTGCCTTTAATTTTCTCTCTCAGTAATACTGGTTTGTATTTCCGTAAAATGCCTGTAATTTTCTCTGACAGTAATACAGTGGAACCTTGGTTCACGACCGTGATTCGTTCCAAAACTCTGGTTGTAACCCGATTTGGTTGTGAACCAAAGTAATTTCCCCCATAGGATTGTATGTAAATAAAATTAATCCATTCCAGACCTTACGAACTGTATGTAAATATATTTTTTAAAATATTTTTAAGTACAAATATAGTTAATTACACCATAGAATGCACAGCGTAATAGTAAACTAAATGTGAAAACATTGAATAACTCTAAGAAAACCTTGAACAACAGAGAAAACTAACACTACAAGAGTTCGCGCTATAGCCTTACAACCCACTCGCTAAAAACACTTTTTTTTAATGAGTTTTAAACACAGGGAAAAAAATGAACATTTGGAAAATCTGTAATTTAATAAACAACCAAGAAAAGTAACATTGCAACAATGCACGCGCGTGCCTGTGTGTGTGTGTGAGTCTCTCTCGCCTGTGTGTGTGTGTGTGTCTGTCTCGTTCGTGCCTGTGTGTGTGTGTGTCTGTCTGTCTCGTGCGCGCCTGTGCGTGTGTGTGTCTGTCACGCGCGCGCCTGTGTGTGTGTGTGTGTGTCTGTCTGTCTTGCGCGTGCCTTTGTGTGTGTGTGTGTGTCGCACGCGCGCCTGTGTGTGTGTGTGTGTGTCTGTCTTGCACGCGCCTTTGTGTGTGTCTGTGACGTGCGCGCCTGTGTGTGTGTCTGTCGTGCGTGCACCTGTGTGTGTGTGTGTCTGTCTCACGCGCGCCTGTGTGTCTGTCTTTGTGTGTGTGTCTGTCTCGTGCGCGCCTGTGTGTGTGTCTGTCTCTCTCTCTGCACACGGAATGCACAGGAAGAGACTGAACACATTCCGTGTGGCCCCGTGCATGCGTACTTCACCAGAAGACACACACACACGGACACCTGGACGCACACAGGGGTTTTATTAAAGAGGCTATTATATTAGATTATATATTATATTATATTATACCAGTAACGGCGCACTGCACGATAACATGCAGTGAATACACTTGACTTATAGTTTCCATTCTCCTTCTCTCTATGCCTAGCATTCGTTTGCTCAGAGGTTGATGCGCTTGCTGCTTCCTGAGCAGCTCTTCTTTTTCTTCTTTTGTCGAGATCTTCTCGCATTAAAACTGATTAAGTCAGTGTTTGCGTTGCATTTACTTAGTACGTTTTCCTTAATTTTTCACTTAAGCTGGCACTGAAGTCTTCAATCTGCCTGAAAAATGATTTAAGATATGAAGAAGTGACTGCGAAGTTGGTAGGGATGAGAACGGTGCCCGTACGCATGCGCCACATGGCCGCCTTGCTGAGAGTCAATTCTACAATAAAACAAAGAGAGGAATAACCTTGGAGGTCAATCATCACCATGAGAGCGGATAGTAGACGTCACGTAGTATATGTGTACCAAATTTCAGATCAATAGGTCAAACGGTTTGCAAGCTACAGGTGATTTAAAATCTTGGACAGACAAACGAACAGTCACGGTAGCGTATTATAGAAGAAGAAGAAAATTATATTATATTATATTATATTATATTATATTATATTATATTATATTATATTATATTATATTGTATACAACAGTATACAATAGTATGTTATACTATAGTATAGTGTAATAATACATTTCAATATCTGAAAAAGAGTCATAAATAGTCATAAACATAATTTGTAAACTAATTTAACTTCTATAGAAAATTTAATTTAACCTTTAACTATTTACAGTAAGTACAGAGCACACATAATATATGCTGATTCTTATATTCCAAAGGCATCAAAGAATTACCCAGGGCAGGGTTATATGGACCTCCCTCTGTGCTTCCCCACGGGCTTCTTATTTTGAAGTTTCATTTATCTAAGCCACCACTGGCTTTTAGTTTACGGATTAAGCAAATACTTAAGTAAGTAAAAACTTTTTTTTGGTTTATCTTCTAATTTTCCTTGCAGCAGTGTCTGAATGAATGAAGGCAGTATAACCTTTTTAACAAAACTACCAAACAGAAACAATCACGCTATGTAATACTGCCTAACTTCAGTAAATGAAATTGTAATAACAATATTGAAATAACAAATGACTGATGTACAATACCGTATACATCACATTAAATGCATTACAGTTGAAATGAAACAGAATTGCAAATTATTAATAAATTACTCATAATGAAATGAATATTTCAGGTTAAGAAATAGTTAAAGTGTTAGTTTGGAAAACTTATAATGCTTCTTCCAGAATTTATTCTGGACTCCTGATATACTGAGTGGTTCAGTCCAGATTTATGCAGTAGATCTGATGACTACTGACCGGCTGTGGTGAGCTGCGCTCTTTGCTGGCATTTGACTTACTGCAAACAGATTTATCTATGTTGACGTTCACTTCGGTGTAGGCACATATAGAGTTCATTCACTTGTACACACCTCACTCTACATGAATACATATGTTGAGGCATAATGCAAAATGCAATATGAATAAATCACAGCAAGCAGTAGTAAGCTAGCCTGTAGAATGTACTGTATGTAGTGTCTGATACAGGACTATCGAACATACTGATTTACTGACCCAGTAAACCTCTCTTGTACACTTTATCCTGCCTGCTGTTCTCCAGCACAGAAATGCCCAAATTTAAGTGCATGCTTGCAATTTATGAAATGTAAGAGATGGTGACATTACTTGTGTTTGCCACCTAATTTAGTTCTGAATACTTAGAAATAAAAAGGCAGTTTAAAAGGAGTTGTCTTTGATAATGTGGGTAGATGCTGATGAATTTGCATTTGGGAACTTACAGTGTTACATGAATTATTGCTGCAGTATACTTAAAGAACAAATGTGTAAAATAGGTACTAGTTGTCTGTTGTTCCCTTAATCTGTATCTAAAGTGTAAAGAGCTGATTCATATTCAAGTAAATGAGAATAATCCTGATTAATTGTTTTGATTCTAATATTTAGACATCCCTTGAAAATTATGTTGCTGTCTACAGCATGGAGTATATAGGGTTTAACACCACAAAAACTAAATTAATGTTAGAATGCCTGAGGGAAAGTAAGTGGGGCTTATTGATTCAAAAAGGATTTTATGAGGATGGGTTCTTCTGCAACTGAACAATCTTTCTTTGTACCAGAAATTCATCCATCCGTCCATTATCCAACCCGCTACATCCCAACTACAGGGTCACGGGGGTCTGCTGGAGCCAATCCCAGCCAACACAGGGCACAAGGTAGGAAACATACCCCAGGCAGGGTGCCAGCCCACCGCAGGGCACACACACACATACCCACCCACACACAAGGGACAATTGAGAATCGCCAATGTACCTAACCTGCATGTCTTTGGACTGTGGGAGGAAACCGGAGGAAACCCATGCAGACACGGGGAGAACATGCAAACTCCATGCAGGGAGGACCCGGGAAGCGAACCCTCGCATCCTAACTACGAGGCAGCAGCGCTACCCACTGCGCCACCATGCCACCCACCAGAAATTCAATTTTAGTTTAAACTAGTGCACAGAGAATAGCTAAGAAGCTTAAGGAATTTTGAAATTAATTTAAAAAAGGCCAGTGGGATTTTTTATTTGTCTGTTAAAATTTTTTAAGGCAAAGCCAAGATTGACTTTCTAATATCTTTTACTTTTCCCTTTATTGGCTAACTAAAAAGATTACAATATGCCAGCTTTCAAGGCAACTCAGGCCCCTTCTTCAGGCAGGATGCCTCAAAAGCTTGCATATTGTAATCTTTTTAGTTAGCCAATAAAAGGTGTCAATTTGCTTGACTTCTCACTACATTCTTAATGGCTAACACGGTACCACACCCTAGTATTACTTTTACTTTACCCATAAGGTACCTCCTTAAAATAATAGAAGACTTTTGAAGACTTATTCATACCGTGGCTAGATTCCTCTTTTTATGAAATTCTTGTAGTGAAAAATCAAGAAAAATAACACCTTTTATTGGCTAACTAAAATGATTACAATATGCAAGCTTTCGAGGCAACTCAGGCCCCTTCTTCAGGCAAGATGTGAAATACTTGCAAAGTCTAGTTCTGGTAAACATTTATGGTGTACTTGATCCATGAAGAAGAAGAAGAAGAAGAATCATCATCATCTAGCACAGCTCAAAACAGCACCTCCAGCTTAACATTCCCGGCCCTCTTCTTTGTAGTAACAGCAACACCAGCTCACTTGGTCTCTGTTACCTCACACTGCAACATGAACAGAGCCTTTACTATTTCTGTTACTTTAGGCTGCACCATCATTGAAAATGTAAACTAATTGTTACTTTCATTTCTTTGGTAAGGGCTGCATCAGTGCTTTTCTGGCATCCACATATTAATACAAGTGTAACAAATGGCACAACAACAAAACCAGAGAGTCAAACATAGAAATTTAAGTGTCATATTGCCATGTTGTAACATTTCAGACAAGACTGTACCAGTTGGGAAAAAATCACTTTTGATTTCATGACCATAGAGAGCGTCGAGTTTGTCAACTCCATTCTAATGTTCCCTCAGCTCTAGCATATTTTAACTGAACCACTGCACTGACAGTGAGCTTTTATGTTACGCACTATATCATGGGCACTTGTGGAACTTGTCTCCTTTTCAGTTACTCTATCTTGAACACCCTGATTTGACTCAATCACACTTTCAGCTCCATCATATTCTTGCCTGTGATTTATTTTTTTATTATTATTCCAATAATGTTTTTCAGTGCTGTCCAGGGTTTTCTTTTCAAGCTCACTAAATAATGTATGAAATGTCTATTCAAACACCAAAACAAAGTGTTTTTCTTTACTATACCTTTATTTTGGTTAGCCACTTCTCCCATGCCATACAGTATCTTTAAATCTGGTTTAGCTTGTCATATGAGCAGGGCCGGATTAAGACGAAATTGGGCCTGATGCTGCAGCACAAAGAAGGCCTATTTTTTCTCGGCATTGGTGCATGTGCATTCGACACTCACCGTACATGCGCACTCAGACCGACCAAGGAGCCTTAATTGCTTGTGACGCAACCAGCCAGCCTTTGTTGAACATGAATAATAATAACGACGTAGTATCGTAACAACTCGAGATTAACATCAAACTATGTAACATCAACATTCAATAGCAATTGTCTGAAAAGCGCACTTAATGTAGAAAACCTAACAATGAAATATACGAAATTTCGCAATTCTCTTACGAAACAGAGTAAGAAAAAATTAATTTGCAGAGACATTGGGTCAAAGTGACTCAGTTCAGGCTCTTGAAGGTGAAAATTTGTCCACGATTTAAATTTCATAATAGACCAGAATACCGTCGAGGATTTTAAAAATTCTAAACAGCCGGCTTTTAGTTTTACCTTTACAAATAACCATTTAAATAGCCATCGATTTTTACTGTACAACTAACTTTCAAGGTGAAAAATTTACTACGTGGCACTTACCGAACAATAATAAAGTGGCAAGAATCCCCAAGATATTGCAAAAAATGCAGCTAAATTACTAAGTAAACTGTTTAACGTAAAATTGATAGCATTAACTTGAAATCTTCGGTTAACAATAAACACAACGACGTTATAGTTACGTCACAGCGCAAAGAACAATAGTAACTGTTGTCAGGGATGCCAGGGGCAACGACCCGGCCGGGACGCCGTGAGGGACTGGATGTGGGTCTGCGCCCACCCTGGATCACGTGGGGGCTGCCTTCCTGGTTGCTTTGGGGGCCACGGGTTAAGGGCATGGAAGCCCCACCCTGCAGGGGCCCGTGTTCACCGCCAGGAGGCGCCCCAATGCCTTGGGGACCTGTTCCCTCAGCACTTCCGCCACACCAGGAAGTGCTGGGGGGAAGATTAGGAAGGACACCCGGAGAGCTGCCGGGAGAACAGCCGGCACTTCCGCCACGTTGGGGCGTGGCCAACGAGGGAATGCTGGGAGCCACCTGGAGCTCATCCGGGAAAGAATAAAAGGGGCCGTCTCCCTTCATTCGAGTCTAGAGTCGGGTGGAAGAGGACGAGGCGAGAGAGGAGAGTGGAGGCGGCCCTAAGAAAGGCATTAGAGTGGCCAGAACTGTGTGTTGGGGTTTGTGCACATTGGACTGGGTCTGAGTGACTATTATTTGTGTACATAGTTGTAAATAAAATACGTGTGGTGGTGAGTAAAAACATGCCCGCCTGTCTGTGTCCGGGTCAAGTCCACACTGTATAATAAGTAATGCTGTGTCTAGGGGTCCGAAAGTCGGACTCCAAATTTCATTCTAAGAATTATTTTTAGGTTAATATAGCAAAGGGGGTGGCACGGTGGCGCAGTGGGTAGCGCTGCTGCCTCGCAGTTAGGAGACCCGGGTTTGCTTCCCGGGTCCTCCCTGCGTGGAGTTTGCATGTTCTCCCCGTGTCTGCGTGGGTTTCCTCCGGGTGCTCCGGTTTCCTCCCACAGTCCAAAGACATGCAGGTCAGGTGCATTGTCCCTAGTGTGTGCTTTGTGCGTGTGTGTGTACCCTGTGGTGGGCTGGCACCCTGCCCGGGGTTTGTTTCCTGCCTTGTGCTCTGTGTTGGCTGGGATTGGCTCCAGCAGACCCCCACGACCCTGTAGTTGGGATATAGCGGTTTGGATAATGGATGGATGGATATAGCAAAGGAAAACTGTTCAGCTTCCAGAAAATTCTCGTCTGTTTTCATCTGGGCCTGTTTCAGGAATGGGCCTAATCTGCAGCATCAATAGCACCCACCTTAATCCGGCCCTGCATATTAGGTGAACAGAAAAAAAGAAAACAACCTTTAACAATTTTTTTTTTGTCTCCTGAAACCACAAACACACAGCAAGTTCTGAAACCAGAAGTTAGGAGAATTTTGTCTTTCTATTTTTGTTCATTCAGTTATTGCACATTGTAGCATTCATTGACAAATCAACAAAAACCCTATAGTGTGGATATTAGTTAACTTGGGTATATTTATTCTTTGTATTTATGAAAATATTTATTGTGTAGAATCAGCATTAGCACAGTGGAAGAACTTTGACTGTTAAACAACTAACAATGCTGAATAGTATGCAGCAGCTTATAATGTGGGATAGCATTTGAATGTTTTGTGTCTTTTGTGCCATGGTGTGTTTAATACTTTTAGAAAAAACATGAATTATGGATATCCTTCCGGGGGAAGACCGATTTGTTTAAAAGAATTACATACTGTTTAACTATTGCATAAACATATGAATAAAGACTTTAGACTTTTGTATGACTACTGACCAGTCTCAGTTCATTCCTATTGAGCATCACTGAAGCCCAAAATAACAACTCCTAGACATTTCTTTCTGTGTGACTATAATGTATCTCAATGTTATTTTCTACATAGATCTGTGGTCACAATCAAGTCGAATGTGGAATGAGTTCTGATTATCATCAGTTACTTGCACTATTTTCTTTTAACTTAACGGTAAGGGTTTTTGAGCGCCACTGCAATTTAAAGAAGACATATAAGAAATTTCACAAATGAGAGACCATTCAGTCCATCAAGCTTGTTTGTTTAGTTAATAGCTAAGCTGTTCCAATACCTCATCCAGATTCTTCTTAAAGGTTGTCAAGGCTTCTATTTCAACTATATGCCTCGGTAGTTTGTTCTAGAATTCTGCAACTCTTTACATAAAGAGTGCTTTCTGGTTTCATTCCTAAATGCACTTCCCCTTAATTCCCACTGGTGTCCTCGAGTATGCGATTCACCCTTAAGCTAAAGGAGTTTTGCTGGATCTACTTTATCAGTGCCTTTGAGGATTTTAAATACCTGGATTCCCCAGGTCCCCATGCAGTCTTTTCTGCTCGAGACTAAACAGGCTTAATCCTCTGAGTCTGTCAGAGTACAACTTGTTCTTAAGTCCCAGGAGTTCTGCTGTGACTTTCTTGTAGCGTGGTGGCCAGTACTGCACACAATACTCTAGATGCGGTCTTACTAGTGCATTATATAGTCTGAGCATAATGTCTCTTTTATGATATAACCTGACATGTTATTTGCCGTATTAATTGCATCTCTACATTGCTTAGTCAATGAAAATCTACAATCTTCAATATACTGTATACCCCTAAATCCTTTTCAGAGTTTCCTTCATGTAGGACAGAGTCTCCCTTCTTGTATTTATAATTGATGCTCGTTTTGCCCACGTGTAGCACTTTACACTTTTACCCTTTAAACTGTGTTTTCCAAGTGGTCTCCCAGTTCTGATGCTTGCCCAGTCATTTTGAACTGTTTTACTGCCTCCTCAGTTCCGGTTTTAGTGTCATCTGCGAATTTGACAAGTTTACTAACTATACTAGAATCAATGTCCAATGTCAGACCCCTGAGGGACTCCGCTGATGACTTCACTCCATATGGAGCGTTCTCCGCTTATCTACAGTTGTGCTTGAAAGTTTGTGAACCCTTTAGATTTTTCTATATTTCTCCATAAATATGACCTAAAACATCATCAGATTTTCACTCAAGTCCTAAAGTAGATAAAGAGAAACCAGTTAAATAAATGAGACACAAATATTATACTTGGTCATTTATTTATTAAAGAAAGTGATCGAATATTCCATATTTGTGAGTGGCAAAAGTATGTGAACCTTTGCTTTCAGTATCTGGTGTGACCCCCCTTTGCAGCAGTAACTGCAACTAAACGTTTCCGGTAGCTTTTGATCATTCCTGCACACGGGCTTGGAGGAATTTTAGCCCATTCCTCTGTACAGAATGGCTTCAACTCTGGGATGTTGGTGGGTTTCCTCACATTAACTGCTCGCTTCAGGTCCTTCCACAACATTTTGATTGGATTAAGGTCAGGACTTTGACTTGGCCATTCCAAAACATTAACTTTATTCTTCTTTAACCATTCTTTGGTAGAACGACTTGCTTGCTTAGGGTCGTTGTCTTGCTGCATGACCCACCTTCTCTTGAGATTCAGTTCATGGACAGATGTCCTGACATTTTCCTTTAGAATTCTCTGATATAATTCAGAATTCATTGTTCCATCAATGAAGGCAAGCCGTCCTGGCCCAGATGCAGGAAAAAAAGGCCCAAACCATGATACTACCACCACCATGTTTCACAGATGGGATGAGGTTCTTATGCTGAAATGCAGTGTTTTCTTTTCTCCAAACATAACGCTTTTCATTTAAACCAAAAAGTTTGTCCACGTGATCTTTAGCAAACTGCAGACGAGCAACAATTTTATTTTGGAGAGCAGTGGCTTTCTCCTTGCAACCCTGCCACGCACACCACTCTTGTTCAGTGCTCTCCTGATGGTGGACTCATGAACATGAACATTAGCCAATGTGAGAGAGGCCTTCAGTTGCTTAGAAGTTACCCTGGGGTCCTTTGTGACCTCGCCGACTATTACACGTCTTGCTCTTGGGGTGATCCTTGTTGCTCGACCTCTCCTGGGGAGGGTAACAGTTGTCTTGAATTTCCTCCATTTGTACACAATCTGTCTGACTGTGGATTGGTGGAGTCCAAACTCTTTAGAGATGGTTTTGTAACCTTTTCCAGCCTGA
Source organism: Polypterus bichir lapradei (assembly GCA_026402145.1). NCBI lineage: Eukaryota > Metazoa > Chordata > Cladistia > Polypteriformes > Polypteridae > Polypterus > Polypterus bichir. The sequence goes on from JANRMT010062798.1 coordinate 2,494,133, forward strand.
TGAGCATCAACAACTCTTTTTCTGAGGTCCTCAGAAATCTCCTTTGTTCGTGCCATGATACACTTCCACAAACATGTGTTGTGAAGAGCAGACTTTGATAGATCCCTGTTCTTTAAATAACACAGGGTGCCCACTCACACCTGATTATCATCTCATTGATTGAAAACACCTGACTCGAATTTCACCTTCAAACTAACTGCTAATCTTAGAGGTTCACATACTTTTGCCGCTCACAAATATGTAATATTTGATAATTTTCCTTCAATAAATAAATGACCAAGTATAATATTTTTGTCTCATTTGTTTAACTGGTTTCTCTTTATCTACTTTTAGGACTTGAGTGAAAATCTGATGATGTTTTAGGTCATATTTATGCAGAAATATAGAAAATTCTAAAGGGTTCACAAACTTTCAAGCACAACTGTGTACTTTTTGTCTTCTGCTGATTAACCAACTAGAGATCCAGTTTTGTAAGTTACCTTTGATGCCTACAGCATAGTTAGTTTCAGAATCTATATTTCATGTGGGACCATATCAAAGGCTTTGTGAAAGTCTAAGTAAATGTTGTTGTATGCTTTGTTTTTGTCAACTAGTTTAATAGCTTCTTCAAAATAAAAAATCTGAAAGATTGGTTTGGCAGGGCCTTCCTATCATAAACTCATGCTAGCAGTTATTTAGTTATTGTTTTAGTTGGGGCACTTTTCTAATTTATTTCTTATTATAGTTTCCAGAAGTTAAGACTTCTTGGTCTGTAATTAGTAGGATCCATTTTGCCTCCCTTCTTGAAGACTGGAGTCACATTTGCAACTTTCTAGTTCCCAGGTACTTCTTCACAGTGAGCTGTAGGGACCAAACTAAAAACACTCATGTATTCTTTCTAACTGTAAAACCTATACTAGATTTTCAAATGCCGACTTGCTAAAGAAGCAATAACAAACATTCATGAGTTACAGTGGCTCTACCTGTTTTATCACATGAAGCCACTGTTATTGTAAGTAATGTAAATTAATCAAGTGTAAAAGACAGATCAGCATATGGGATTGTCATTCAATGTTGTTAGCAACACTCTTCCTGTAAATGAATCCAAATCCAAGGTACAAATTAATTTTGACAGGCAGCAACGAGAGTGCAATTGTGCATTATTCACACTGGCAGTTTCTTAAAGAGAGTATGAAATAGTAATGTCAGTAATGACACGAAAATAGGCCTATCGCTTGAAATTTAATTTATTTAATTACTTCAGTGTCTTCAAATGATTTATTATTTTGGATGCACAACAAAGAGCACAATCAAACTTCTACAAGGAAACACATTTGGGTCATATACTGCATAGCGAAATTAGTAAAAGAGTTACTGCTTAAATAACTCAGTTACTGATGGAATTAATTACAATTCTAGGAATGAACACCCTATGGGTTTTTGTAGCAAAACTCCATTCACAGGACTTTGAGAAACATGTCAGGAAGATCAAGTTACTATGCTACAGTTTGTTTAAATGATTTCTGAAATGAGTTAGAAAAATATTTACACCGTATACTGCTTATGGTATAATTAACAAAAGCTTCACGTGAAAAGGTTATCCTCTCCTGGTGACTTGTATGGAGCAATGCCTTACAAATTACATTACACAACTGTTCAAAGTGTGTTTTTACTGTTCACATGAATGCCTAGTGATAGTCTGCAGTTCTTCAAAAAATGTCTACATGGTTAGCTCACCTGTGGCTACAACTTTCTACTACTACCGTTTTATCAAATGTGGAGAAGGCCTGCCTTTACATTGAAGATCACCTTCTTGTTTTCTAGCTTCTCATACTCATGTATATAAATATTCTAAATGATGGTAAAAATTTGCATTACTGTTCTGGTATCTCATTGCACAGGAATGCATTTTAGTAATTTTTTTTTTCTTGTCATGTCTTGCTATACAGTGTAAAAGATGGCACCGCCACAGACAGACACGACTCCAGATGTCCACAACACACATGATTTATTTCTCTTTTCCTACACACAACACAGCACAAACACAGTGCCCAAAGTCTCACAGTCCTTTTCTTTCCTTCTTCTGCCACCTCTACTCCACTCCTCACAGCTCTGTCCTCTTCCATCCGACTCTGGCTCTCTGAATGGAGTGAGGTGGTCCCTTTTATGATGCATCCAGATGTGCTCCAGGTGTTCCCTGATGATCTCCCTGCAGCACTTCCTGTTGTAGCGGAAGTGCTGCATGGGCACCCAGAAGCACTCCAGGTGTACCTGCTTCCTGGTTCAGCAGCACTTCCTGGTGTGGCGGAAGTGCTGCAGCCCAAGACTCCTTAGTCCTTCGGGCGCCCCCTGGCGGTGGCCACGGATCCCCATAGGGTTGAGCCTTCCAGTTCCATGGCTCCCACACAATTCAGCATGGCTACCCTCTTGCGCCCTGGGGAAGGAATTGCCCTTCTCCCTCTCCCCTGCTTCTCCAGGCCTCCCGGTTGGGCCAGGTCCCCGGCCATCTATCACAACAGCTTCTACAAAACAAGCCATAAATGTGTGTTTATGTATCTGCTCGGTATTCAGATCCACATCGTTCAACCTATCTACACAAAAGTTTGCACAAATTGCCCATTTGTACAAGGACAGACTAAATGCTATGTTATCTGTTGATATTTTTGAGGCTTGGCACAGGTATGCAAAGTTACTCCCTATGGTGGGTTTAGTCAGAGACATTTAGATAGATGATAGATAGATAGATAGATAGATAGATAGATAGATAGATAGATAGATAGATAGATAGATAGATAGATACTTTATTAATTATTTATTATTATTTTCTTTTGGGACCAATTTTTTTCTTCTGGGGAATTTATTTAGTGACTGCTCCTGCAATTTATTCCACCCCAGGCAATAATACAGACATTTTTACAACACTAACTAAATAATTTTACATTAACCCATCATTCTTGGTTTTTCCTTGTGCTACAAAGAATACCAAATTGCATTAAATAACTCCAGCAACGTTAGTGCCTACCTAAGCGGCTTGCAGCTGTGACAAAAATAGACTGGATGAATGCCTGGTAAAAGAAAAAGCTAAATTTAATGAATAGCAATCTAGACTCATTTTTCTGATTGAAAATCAAGCACGACACCACTATCCCAACCCAAGGGGTGTTGCTTCCTTCATATTGTAGTATTTCTTACCACTCAACCACATCTTCAGGCTTAGGGGAGATGCAAGGCCAAAAATTATATGTTGTCACAGAGTGCTGGGGTCCTTACCCGGCTGGGTAATAGCTTCTGGGCCACAACTGCCCTGAACTAGGAGAGGACCACGGGAAAGGAACAAGGACATTCCAACCCATTGGGACCCGTGGCCACCGCCAGGGGGCGCCTTAAACCTCAGGGAACCCGGGGAACAATTACTTCTGCCACAACCGGCAAGATGGCGGAGGAACCTGCCAGGGATGGCCGGAGTGCTTCCGGTGCAAAGGGCAGCACTTCTGCCACACCAGGAAGTGCTGCCGGAAGGTCGTCAGGGGACACCTGGAGCACATCCCGGCAGGAATAAAAGAGGCCGACTTCCTACAATCGGGGAGCTTGAGTCGGGAGTGGGAGCAGGACAAAGCTCCCAGGAGGAGAGGAAAGGCGGCCAAGGACTGAGAGAAAAGAAGCCCATATTGTGGTGATTATTGCTGTGTGAATTGTGTGTGGTGTTCGGGACTGTAAACCTGAGTTTATTGATGATAAATAAACATGTACATTTTATAAAGATGTGGTTTCCAACTGGTGGTGTCCTGGCAAGTCTCACAATGTTAAAAGCCTAAGTTATGTTAAGATGTACAAAACTAAGCTGTGCATAAACAACAGATTGTAATTTATAGATACAGAGATTACAAAATGGAAAGCGTATGTTACTACCAAGGCTTTGTGTAGATCAAGTCATCCCTCAAAAATGAATGAACTAACAAGAAGACAAAGAAAAGGTGAAACCACCAAGATGCCAGTGAAAACTCAGAAGTAGCAGAAGACCATTAGGTGAAAGATTGGCCAGTGTATCCGTCTTCCAGCATTATGCCAGACTCTCCATATTTCTAGACTGTAAAGGAGGTTACTGAAAAGAAGCACACTATTCCAAAATTTCTGCACTGTGTTTTATTTGGGATACATAAAATAACATTGGATATTTTGAAATAGTATTAGTAAAAGATTTAGTAATAAATAGAAAAGCTACATTTACAAAATAATGTGTGCAGAGTACTGAACAATTATTTCTACTGTAAACAACAATTTTACAACAACAGCAACATTCTGTTATGGTAATGTCTTTAGCCAGGAGCTGAACACTTGTCACAACAGAAGGTAATTTGAATGGAGCAAAACAGAAAGATTGTTTTACAAAACCTCTTGACCTTCTCAAGAAAACTAAAATGGGGAACAACACATACCTTTTAAAATGACGACAACACAACGGAAACAGCCGTCTACAGTAAGTGTAGAGTGGGATAAAAACAAAAAGGTAACTTCTGACCAAAGTCAAATTAAAACTCTTTGGAATGAGTGGAAGAGTAAAATCCATCAACATTACCTCGTCATTTAGCAGTGTTTGAAAGTTTTTATAAGTAGGAACAGGCAAAGCATTGCTTAAACTAAGCCCAAAGAATTTGTCCATTCTTAAATCGAATCATGATTGAAATTCAAAGAAAGTCACTTGCACTAAATTCTACCTCAGGGGTCTCTGCACTTATCTGATCCTAATAATCTTGTTTTCCTTACCTATGAATGGTTGTTTTTCATTTGGAAATTATGTAGTACAGCTGATAGTAACTGATTTCAGTTTTCTTCAAAAAAGGCTGTGATGTATACAGTTGTGAATATTTTGGAAGAATGTGCAGGTGCAGTTTTATGGTAGTGGTTACACAGTATATTCCAGTAAAACCAAAAATATAACAAAGTCATAATTTAGATAATGACGTTTGATAAATTAAGGATATGGTGACCAAGTCGTACGATGGTTAGAATTAATTCTTCAAAGCTGAACAGTCTGGGTTCCAATCCCAGTCCAAGCATACACTATTAGGGGTTGGTGTTTGCACAACTGTGTGGACTGTCTCAGAATATTCCAGTTTTCTCCCAGTTCCTAAAAATGTGTAGATTTAGTTAGTGGGGAAATATTCTTCAGAAATTTTTCATATATTATGCTTTAAATATTTTAGTCACGTGAGAGGCATTTCAATTTCATTACTTCTCTGTGAATCTCAGTACACTTATACCCTCAAAAAAATGTTTTGGTTGAGTTTGATGCCAGTCATGCATGGCTTCTATTACCATGTCATCACCTATATATCGATGTCCTCTCCAACTTGTAATGGTTACTCATCTGTCATTAATGATTAATGACTATAGCTGCTCAAGAGTAGCTGATGTGTGATGGCCTTTCCAAGCTCTCTACACCAGTCATGCTTGGCTGCCTGACTTCGAACATCTCTGTCCCTTGCATGCACTTCTGTGAGATAAGGCACTGTCATAGTGCCTAAGGCATAAACAGGTGTGAGTTACAGCTCCTTTAACCTTCTGTCCTCAGAAACTACATGACACATCTCTGTTCTTCATTGCTACAAACCATTTCTCAGCCATGTTTATGACTAGGTCTCACACTGACCAGACTAAAGGTTACAATGTAGTAACGTCTTGTCTAGCTGCATCAGAACAGTGACTTAGAAGAACAAAAGTGAGTGAAACTTTCAAGAACATTCATAAATTGGCTCTGTATTCGTGGATATGCTGTAGGGTGTTGTGACCAACAAGAACACAGAAACTTCTTTGGAAGATAGAAGAGATCTTTCTTGGAGAGAGTGGAAGAAATCAAGAAGGTCTTCGTTTATGAGCTAATTGGAAGAGTAGTCTGCGATGGGCTGGTGCCCTGCCAGGGGTCTGTTTCCTGCCTTGCGCCCTGTGTTGGCTGGGATTGGCTCCAGCAGACCCCCATGACCCTGCAGTTAGGATATAGCAGGTTGGATCAATCACCAAAGTTCAAGGGGCTGCACTAAAGTCAAAGAACAAAGCTGAGCCAAGACCATACTCTAAGAATACATTTATTTATTGCTAGAGATATTTTTAATTTGTTGACACAAGTTGCAGACATTATTCAGTTTTACTCTTTGTGGGCTGAATATTTTTTCCAAAAAATGTAGTTTTCTAAAAAGCAATGGCTTCACACAGAAATCAACATAAAACGTCTGTTGCTACATGCTCTGGCTGCCAGTTTGCCAAGAACGTGCAGCAGGCATATTGCCAGGCTGTCTTTGCTTGGTTGGGGCAGCAGCAGCAGCAATTACCGTCACAGTGCATTGCAATCTGATTTCTACCTCTTAAGTGTCAGTCCTCCCAAGCAAACATTGCCACTGGCATGTCAGTTTTGTGAACCCGTTTAGCACCATGATTAGCTAGGGACTAGTCAGCTGAAAATGGAACCTCACATTCATTTTCGATTGCTTGTATCAACAAGTCATAGTCCAATTCAGAGAGAACAGGCAAAAACGTTGTCCACAACGTATGTTGCTTTACGCATCCACTTCTCTCACCAGATATCAGTGGCATTTTTGCCATTGTTTGCGCCTTGCTACTCACGGGAGAGCAGGAAATCTCGGTCAAAACCAATAAAAGCCAACTTTCCTTCTAGCAACGAGAGTCCAACTAAAACATAACAGTTGGTTTTGTCACAGTTTACAGTTGATTACCATCGTCAACTCCTCCTTTTGACAAAAGTTGACATCAGCCCTGAAAGAGTTAAAGACCCATCGTTTATAGCATGACTAAAAAGACCCGAAAGTCAAAATGGCAGCTTCTTTGAAAAAAAAAACATACACACACAAACTGGTGGCAAAACAACATCATTAAAATAACGGCAATTAAAAGTGTATAATTCTTTTGTCATTTATTTCTAGGTGTGTTGCATTATTGCTGAAAGCCACTGCATGCTGGCAATGACTTGCTATGGGACCTTGCCTGGTTGGCAGGGACTGCCCTTGTGATACGAGTTGGTGAGTTACAATGCACCGGTGTCAGTTGCTTTGTCCAAGATGCAGATTCAGCCAGTGAACTAACAGACATGGAAAGGTCTGTATTCGAGATTCTGGTTTTGACTCTCACTCCTTCTCTTGTCTTGGTTTTTGTCATAGTGTTTTGGCTCTTACTATTAAATGTTTTGGTTAATGACTTTTGCAACTCTGTTCTGACTATTATCTTGGTTAAGGGCCTCTGATTTAAAAAAAAATAGCTTTCCTTTTGTACTATGAAAAGTGTTTTTGAGGTTACTTATCAATCATTGAGAAAAAGAAAACATTTGACTTTGTTTCCTTAGTAAGCACACATCTCCCAGTTAGCTTCTTAAAACATTAGGCCAGTGAGAAACTTGGGGCTGTCCAGTTTTTTAGGATTCTGGATCATTTTAGACTGGCAAAACACATAGACCCTTTACTGAAATAAGCAGTTAGGAAAATCAGCAAACTGATGAGTATAGGAGAAAGGGAGCATACACTACTACAATATTTGAATGTAATTAGAAAGAGAATGGGTTCTGTTTTAAGATTAGATTTAAGGTGCCTCATTCATAGTATCAAGCTCATGCCTCTGGGCGACATCTTTAGGGCTCCTGTCATGTAAGCAAATCGAGAGGGAGCTTGTGGCTAATGCAATCTCCTTTTTACCTCTGCAATTCAAAGGGATGCCTGCTGGACGACAACTGACCTCACTTCCTCTTCAACCCAGGAAGTCCTGCCTTTTCTAAAAGACTGTTATTAAACCTTGCAAGTCACCAGAAGTGGGGATTCATTCTAGGACCCACATCTGAGGAAAATGGAGGTTCCACTCTGAAGTCTTCTTTTTCTTTTGAGACTTTTTCTATGCTCCTTTTAGATGCTGTTGTTCTGCATCCTCGTGTGCCTTTTATTTTCAGGTTTAAAATATCACCATTTAACAGGGCTACAAAGCTGGGATCCCAGCTCTTAGGTCTGACTCTCTCATTTATTTTACAATAAACACTGAGAAACGAATACCTAGCTGGACACATTAAACTGCTTGAGCTCTAATATTTTGTTTGGTAATTGTTGTTGCCAAACTTCATGAATAATAGATGCTGTGAGCAAACTTTCCAGCCTTTACTGTACCTTATCTGTGACATACAGAAGGTGCTATGGCAATGCAACTATTGCTCCATTATTTAAATACCACCTTCACTCATTTCACAGCAGCTTCAGTGGAGATATTTTGTTTTCCCAAGGTACAACACAAATCGATTTTAAAGAGTGTTGTTCAGCATATTACTGTTGCTTTACTTGACATGGAAAACAAAAAACAAGCATCACTTTTATGTTATGCTGAAAAGTGTTTCATAGTCTAGTATCTGTTTGTAAATTATTAAAGTGTCCATCTCTCATCAACATTATACATTTTCAGATACTTTAAACACACACATACACACAGTCTCAAGAACATTAAACCACATACTGTACTTGCTTCCAACAATTGTAGTAAAATTTTGATGGATTACCCATGAAGTGCTCTGACATGTTTATTCCTCATCTTCAGTAGCCTCAAGAATTTGTGCCTTTCTAACCTGTGGGCAGTTTGCTTGCTAGGAGGTGAGCTTATATTTTAAAAATTGATGTTAAAAATGCTGATGGTGATATGCTTCTTGACCTGGTAGCCTTTTCATTTTTCAATAAAACAAAGCTACAGTCATCAGATTTCTCATTGTGTATTCATTTTGTTTCATATTGTCTATCGATTTTGTGAAGTAAAAAATGAATGGCAAAGAAACAAAATTACTGCACTTGTATTTATGTAAGAGCCAGAATTAGACAGTTAATGGTAACGGTAAATTCACATAAGAATTGAATATAATATAGGTTTTTCATAGTTACCATTGGATAATGGATGGATGGATGGATAATTACCCTGATAACAGTATAATCTTTTACCTCTGTACACTAACATGTAATAAAACATTCTCAGCTATATCTGGAATAATAGAATGTTAATCAGGTTGCTAGAAACACATTCTCCCTGGCAGGAGCATGAATTGTTAGATTTGCTTTCAAATAAAAATATGGCATACAGTTTTCAGACCATATTCCCTAATGTATGTCCTGTAAGTGTAGAAAAGGATCTTGGGCTGTTCAGTCCCTGTACAACCGGTGTCAGAGCTTGGTCCGCATTGCCGACAGTAAGTTGAGCCCGTTTCCAGTGAGAGTTGGACTCCGCCAGGGCTGCCCTTTGTCACCGATTCTGTTCATAACTTTTATGGACAGAATTTGTAGGCGCAGCCAGGGCGTTGAGGGGCTCCAGTTTGGTGGACTCAGGATTGGGTCACTGCTTTATGCAGATGATTATGTCCTGTTTGCTTCATCAGGCCGTGATCTTCAGCTCTCTCTGGATCGGTTCGCAGCTGAGTGTGAAGCAGCTGGGATGGGAATCAGCACCTCCAAATCCGAGACCATGGGTCTCAGCCAGAAAAGGGTGGAGTGCCCTCTTAGGGTTGGGAGCGAGATCCTGCCCCAAGTGGAGGAGTTCAAGTATCTCGGGATCTTGTTCACAAGTGAGGGAAGAATGGAGCGTGAGATTGACAGGCAGATCGGTGTGGCGTCCGCAGTGATGTGGGCTCTCCATCTGTCTGTCTTGGTGAAAAAGGAGCTGAGCCATAAGGCAAAGCTCTCAATTTACCAGTCGATCTACGTTCCTACCCTCACCTATGGTCATGAGCTAAGGGTAGTGACCGAAAGAACGAGATCGCAAATACAAGAGGCTGAAATGAGTTTCCTCCGCAGGGTGTCTGGGCTTTCCCTTAAAGATAGGGTGAGAAGCTCAGTCATCTGGGAGGGGCTCAGAGTAGAGCCGCTGCTCCTCCACATCGAGAGGAGTCAGATGAGGTGGCTCGGGCATCTGATCAGGATGCCTCCTGGACGCCTCCCTGGTGAGGTGTTCCGGGAACATCCAACTAGGAGGAGGCCCCGGGGAAGACTCAGGACATGCTGGAGGGACTATGTCTCCTGGCTGGCCTGGGAACGCCTCGGGATTCCCCTGGAAGAACTAGAAGAAGTGGCCGAGGAGAGGGAAGTCTGGGCATCTCTGCACAAGCTGCTGCCACCGCGACCCAATCTCGGATAAGCAGAAGAGGATGGATGGATGGATGAGAAATGTAACAAGATGTGTCAGCCTTAAACAGAAGCATCCTATACAAGAACTTTCAATTTTTGTAATACCAATTTTTCTCTTAATTTTTGTAAGAACTGTTTTTGCTTTGGATTTTACCATAACTTCTTAAAAATCGAAATTTAAACTTGGTACTTGGACAGTGGAATTATTTACATAAACATCATGCTCACTGCCTGAATCAGTCTATGAAGTAAGCTGAAGCTGCAGAATTTTGAAAATTTGGACAAATGTGCAAGTAGCTACAATTTAAATGGTGACTTTTTTAACTTGACCTGAACACAGTCTAAAAAAAGAGTAATGCTTTATTTATACTTCTTCATTTGCAAAAAAAAATGCATTTCAATTTTTACAAAATAAAAAATGGTTATATAAATTTAAATAAGAAAAATATGATTATATGAATTTAAAGAAGTATAAAAAAGGGAGCAGTACTTGGATCACTTAGTTTTAGAGAGCACTGTAGAATTACTTACTTGTATGACAGTGAATGTAGAGTTTGGATCAGATTCAAAATAGAGAAATAATTAAATCAGTTGAAATAAGCAATTATCACTAGTAGAAAAGAAATAAATATTTAAGTAGAATTGCTTTTTTTAGAATCACTCCTCTAATAGCTGGAAAAAAGTGACTCTCACAATATTTAAATTATTGTGAAGACAGCAGTTAGATTAGATTGCCCAAATATTAATTTCTCATTGGAAGGTAAAATAATGCAATAAATATAATTTCATAAAATTCCATTTTTTTCATGTATTTTTGTCTACAATACTCGCAAATCCTTCTTTAAGTTGGGCAATGAAGCTATATTTCCAATTACTTGGCATAAGATGTAAACGAGCTTGAGGAAATTGCTGCTTAGAGATTCTGAACTGAAGTTTGGTACTTCCGGCTGTCTTATTGATCTACTAGCAGAATACCCGCGCTTCGCAGCGGAGAAGTAGTGTATAAAAGAAGTTATGAAAAAGAAAAGGAAAAATTTTAAAAATAACGTAACATGATTGTTAATGTAATTGTTTTGTCATTGACATGAGTGTTGTTGT
>JANRMT010062798.1:2505754-2517336 GCA_026402145.1 Polypterus bichir lapradei
CGATACTCCGCTAACTTAAAAGCCTTGTGCAGCGCCTGTCAGTTGAAAATTGATTGTTTGCTTGCTTTTATCGCTCTCTCTCTCTGCTCCTAGCGGAACTGTCATCTCTGACTTGTCATGGAGCACGTTTAAGCTCATGTGTTTGCAGTGTTTGAATAAAAATCCTTCTTGTTTCTACGACCTCCTGTGTCTCTGTGCAAATCTGTGACCCAAGCGTGACAATATATTCCGACGCTGACTTTATATATTCAAGATTTGACTTTATATATTCCAGCGCTGAGTTTATATATTCCGACGCTGACTTTATATATTTAAGTTTTGACTTTAGGTGGCAGTGTGACGAAGTTGCTTTGGAAGACGGCGTTAGCCGCGGAGCTCAGCTCAGAGCGAAATGAGGTAAATGGGAGGGGATATGATGACGTGACTCCTCCACCCGCCTTAACTGTCAATCCCCCACAAACACAGTCTCTCGGAATTTGCATAAGCACACCCCTTCACCTGCAATTTTAACTTAGTTACAAAGTGATCAAAAATCTTGTTTATATCCTGCGTCCTCTCATTAAACTTGTATCCCGCATTACCCGTGGGCATGAAAAACGCCAGCGACAGCCTGTCTATTAACTTAATTTAAAGTTTAGGTTTACACCTTGCTTTGTTTCCGAAGTAGCTGCACTGATGAATATGGTAGTATATGTCACTCGCTCGCTTCTTATTGTTTCTCTGCCTTCTCAATTATATAATGCATGTTTTCTTCAGCGCATTTTGGAGCTCTTCCTGGTTTTCTACATAGTGCGTTGACAGTCAGTTCACGTGATTACGTGGGCAGCGTGATGATGTCACCCGAAACTCCGCCCCACGGCTTTCAAGCTCAACTCCATTACAGTAAATGGAGAAAAATACCTTCCAGTTATGACCATTACGCGTAGAATTTCGAAATGAAACCTGCCCAACTTTTGTAAGGAAGCTGTAAGGAATAAGCCTGCCAAATTTCAGCCTTCTACCTACACGGGAAGTTGGAGAATTAGTGATGAGTGAGTGAGTCAGTCAGTCAGTGAATGAGTGAAGGCTTTGCCTTTTATTAGTATAGATGTATTTTGAGTAAATAAGTAACAACATAGCAATACTTTTCTTTTTCTTAACTTTATAGGAATCTTAATATTATCCTGGTTCAGGAAATGTATTAGTTAACTTTTAGGGAAAAAAAATTCCAATATCATGTTAAGAGGCACAAATATTACAATACATGTACTTAACAAATACCTAACTTTGTAATTAAAATGTCTCTGTCTACAAAAATGATCTTATTCACCTTTACAATTTCCTTTAAACACATTACCTCATATCTGTGCTTTCAACTATAACAAAATTTCACTGCACAACAACATTTCACTTGTGAATCTTAGAGATGTTTGTGCTGAATTCAACTATTTAATCCGATTTTCTCTATCACACAAGGATTCTAAGTAACATACAATTAAAATTTACAATAAACTGTGACAGATAGGCCAATGTCCCACCCAGGATGGACACCATTCCCTTACCTGACCGGAAGGCCAGTATAACAGATTGCCAGGAAGAGATGCATGACAATCCCTCTCCTAGCCTGGAGGCAGGCATGGAGGGTCACTGAGGCAGCTGGTGCACCAGGTTTGGGATCCCAGCCGCATTGGATAGGAATCTCTTACCCAGCTAAGAGGCTAGTATAGTGGATGGATGCCCTGGATGGAGAAGTAGACCAACTGGGATGGTTAGCAGTCCCTTTCCTGGTCAGGGGGCCAGAAAGGTGAAAGAGTGAGTGACTGCCTCCCATGTGCAGGTCAACAACCCCCGTTTGCTAGGTGGCAGCATCCCTTCTGGCGAGCTCCTGTGTGGACACCCACAGGGCACCAGGGAAGTTTTAATTCCATGGCGCTGCACTGTTGGGTCCTGTGGGGCCTGTCATGGGGAGCTAATGGGAGATGAATCTCCTGTTCCAGGGTGGTTCTGAATGACCCAGAAGTGCTTTAATAAGAGAATGAATTAGGCACTGGAAGTACTCCTGAGTCAGGTTTAAAAGTGGTCCCACCATTTAGCCCAGGGGGTTGGAGTTGGTAGAGAAGAAAGACAACACGTGCATAGGAAGAGTAGAGAAGGAAGATAAGGATTACACTGTGCTGTACTAAGTAAAAGAAGTCTATTTAAGGTATTTTGAAAAATAATAATGCTTGATTTGAACACAAAACTGTGTGTAGTCTAGTTTTGTCTAGTATTTTGGGCTCAGTGATGTCCCATGCAGAGCACAAAAACATAAATTTACATCATATATTCATGCTGGGAGTGTCTCACCTAAAAGGAAGAAGTGTACTACTACTTGGCCTCAGGAATATCCCTCTTTGCTACTACTTTGCTACTTGGCCTCAGGAATTACCCTCTTAAGGGCCCAGAAGAAATGAACAAGAATACTGGGACTCCACTTTCCTTGGTTCACTTTTGACTTTCAGAAATGTCCTGATGAAGCCTTTCACCATGCTCGTCACTGACTGCTCAGAGAAAACATCGAGATGAGAATCCCATAAATGAATTTTTAAAGACATGTTACATGCCATGGATTTGGATAATTTCATTTCTTTGTAGATGTTTGCTTTATTATCCCCAAAAAGTCCAAATGTGTTACAACCTTCAAATTTTGGAACAACAGACTTATTTTATGCCCATCTGGAAAGTAATAAAATGTACACAAACTGTAATAGACATATTTTAAGCTTGAATGTAACTGTAAAAACCTGTGCACCTTAAGAAGGGATTATTTACAATACTAAATATACAGCCTAAAAAAGACATAATTCAAAAACTATGCATACATAAAGTACATACTGTAACTCCAAAAACATTTCTGAAATCGGCAGGAAAAACAACTTTTAAAACATTTCTAATTTGTTCTGTGGCACATTATTTGTTGACCAGTGTAATAGGTAAATTAACAATAACTAAACATTCAAGAATGAGAGATGTCTCAGGTCAGAACCTAAATCATATTTTCAATCATATGTTTCAAGAATTTAAAACTGAACATAAAAAAGTATTTATTGAAATATCTATAATACTTATAAAACCAAGGGTGTCTAACACAGCCTTTGTCTACAAAGTAGTTCACAGGAAAGTCCACAATCTTGGTTGAGGTATGAGGTGCAAGAATTCAATTTTGGTAGTCAAAAGATGTATTTTAAGTGAAGCTTAAAATACTCACCTTTGCTAAATCTTGCTTACAGCAGCAAGTTATTCATTTTAAAGAAGGTAAACTAAATTATAACATAAAAACATAATAGAAAAAAATGTATGTGACAAGTGTCAAACGTGTGAAACATGCACATTATCAATAATATACGAAAAAATACAAAAGGTTTTCTAGGAGGAAAGCGATAGCTTGACTAGCCACTGAAGAACAATAACCAAAACATAGGCTCCACAAGTCTCAAAATGCCCAAGTCCAGCTGTCCTACAGTAAATTGAACCTGATCAGTATTAGGAAGCCTTGTCATCTAAGCAAAGCTGTAATCTTGGCTGACAGCAACAAGCGTGTGTAACCTCTTAACCTCATAGCACTAGGTAATTGCAGTGCATGTCCACTCAGGTTACAAAATTTGATATCACTGCATGGAACCGAAAATTTTACAGACCTGAGCTTTTAGACACAGTGCATGTAATATCATGGAAACTCAAAATTTGAAGTACAGTCTCTCCCTTTCCTTTAAAGGCTGAAGACAGAGCGCATAAACCACACTAGGACTCTAAAAAATGACCTTGTCATAGCAACAAAGCTGAAGGGTATGAGAACAATAGTTGTCTTGCCTAAAAATAAAGAGCTAAATAACAGGAGAGGCTTCTATTACAAAGGACTGCAATGGGCAGGAGAAACCATGCTTTGAAAACTATTCACCAGACAAGGTTCTCTGGGGATCGGATTTCCTTTATTTAGACTCTACCTGGGGAAAAAAAGAATTGCACAGACTTGTTTGAAGTGACAGTTAGTAGCCATTCTTGTACTGGGAGGCAATAGAAAAAAGTCATGGTCTCAATGTTTCAGTGGCCTTTGCTGTGTCACGGACTGCTCCCAAGAGAGCCACATGCTTAATTCATCATATTGACATGACTATGTTTCAGATTACATCAATTAGTTCATTAAAGGTATACACTGAGAACAGGATCTAAAGGGGAAAAATCAGTAGTAGTTCAGTTGACCCTTTCAGACTGAAGATTATCCCTTTCTAAAATTCCATCCTTGCAGTAAACTATTGCATTGAAAAACATTTTGAGTACTAGTAGTTGGAAGTGTACAGAGTACACTGAAATTCTTAGTTGCATGAACAACATGCAACACACCATGATAAACAAGGACAATTAATTTTAGTTAATGGAAAGCATAAAACAGCTAACCAGTTTTACTTCTATGCTCGTATTACCTGAACATTGTACACTGAAATGAGCTTCAGTTCCAGGAAGAGATGGCTCTGGGAATGTGTTCATTAGTTTTAGGGTTAATTCCAGCACTCCACCACTATGGCTAGTCTAAAATGAGTTTTGTAAAACACAAAAAATTGAATGCATACATATTCACTCCTTTAGTATTTAGTAGATGCACCTTTGGCAGTCATGACAGTCTTGTGTCTTTGTGCACAGATCTTTCTTATACAGCTGAACATCTGGACACTGCAATTTTTGCAAAACTATTCAGCTCTGTCAGATCACATGGAGACCATGAGTGAACTGCCTTTTTTCAAGTCCAGCCACAAATTCTCAATTAGATTGAGACCTGGACTGTGACTTGGCCACTCCAGGACATTAACATTGTTCTGAAGCCGTTCCATTCCATTTTAGAAGGGAACTATTTATATTCTAAAAACAAAACAATTTCTACTCTCAATCAAAGAATGTGTAATATCATGTAACATTCTGACACCCACTTAATCCATTTCAGGGTGATGGCAGCATAAGATTTGGATAGGGTGCCAGTCGATCGTAGGGCCACCTCATGAACACACCCTGAACCCACACCCACAGGGCTAATTGATATGCACCAATTCAACTAACACTCTCATGTCTGTGAAATGGAAAGAAAGCCAAACTTCCCAGAGAAAAACACTAGCAGACCTCTGGAGAAACCTGAACCTATGAGGCAGCAGCACCCATCACTGTGCCACCATACAGAAAAAGTACCAGTAATATTGAATATTTCATATTCAATTTAGCTTAATAAGAAAAAAGCTCTTTTAAATCAATCATTTAAAATAACCTGAATAACATGAAGATATTAAGAACAAGTCAAGCATAATTAGAGGTGTATGTGCATGTATTAGCTAAGCACATTGGCAATTTTGTTTCTTTGCTTTGGCATCAACTATTATTGGCACAGCCTGTGTTTACCATTACAAATCAGGACAAATTTTAATATGATGCTGAATTGTAAATGAAGTTACTGCTATTTTTGTAGACAACTTAAAGCTTAAGCATATCCATTTAATGATCGAAAAAGGTTTTGTGTTTTTACTGTAGGTATGTACGGGGATTGGAAAGAGAGTGTCTTCTATAGTGGTAATATTCTATTGTGCTTTACATGTTCGTTAGCATTCAATCTCTTATGTATTTATTACACTTCAAAAGCTAAGACGTCATGTTAATCACTTGACGTCATACAATAAGATTGAACAGGAAGCCTTGTTTTACAGTGAAAAGTCTTATCCAGATGACCACACTTTACACAAGCAGACTACCCTGCTTCTAATGTGATGAATTTGAATGACTGTAACAGCACTGAAGAAATTGCAGCAGCCTAGGGTTAACTTCAGTGCTGATATACCAGCAATATGAGCTGCCATTCCAAATGAGCAGTTTTAGAGCCAACTGCAGAGGAGTCTAAAGCAAAAGCAAGCCTGCCACATACACCATTCTAGTGTAGCTAAAGAGTCTGGTCCTTCTAAGGATACCAAACTATCTAGAGGAGCTTAGAAATGAGGATGAATTCATTGTGTCAGAGCTGGTAAGCACTGTGCTGCAGTACATTTTTTGTATTTTCAGGGTACACATGTCTTAATTTGATATTGCTTCTATTTCATTAACATTAACTTTAGCGCATGACCATTTAAATCATTTTACCTTTGTAACATTGTTACCTGAATGATTCAAACTGAGTGGTGCATTCTTCTTAAAGAATGGCATTCAATCCTTCTTATTAATACAGTTGCCTTTATAGTTTCCATGGAAGTTGTTAAAAAATAGTATTCAATCTACTATCACATTTATCATCTCAAGCACTGTATATTAGGCTGGGTAAACCAAAAGAAAAAGTACAGAGTTGGTTATTACAAAACAATCCGTTGGAAACACCTTCTCAGTTTGTTGTAGGTATCCATAAGTTGTGTCAGTGTGAGTGTGATACATCTAAAATCTACTACACAGTTGTACTTCAGGATTTGCAATGAGAAAGCCTGGTGAAAGAGAATATAGTTATGAAAAGATTTTAGAAGTCTGCAAATCTAACTTTTTTAGGTGCATTCGAAATATAATGTGGGAAGCTCCTGCTGTGATAATCATGCCTGTCCGCATGAAACAACTCGACCCTTTGTGGACTGATTTTATTGATATTTGGCACACTTATTCTTCAAAGAAATCTGTAAAGACAAGTCCATTTTTTTAAAGTATCTCAAATAGATTGTGTTGTACAAAGTTTACACATTTCAAAATCTCCCAATGAAAAGCATAAGCAAATCTGCAAACTTTTCTATCTTAAAGCAGAGAAGCATTCTATAAAACTTCAACTACAAATTAGTTTGCTGTTTTAATTTTACCTTAACATCAGTTACACCACCTTGTATATTTGGTACAGTTTCCTCTTTTACTAGCTGCCTGGGTCCTCAACACAATGCCAGGGGAAGGGTGTGTAAATGCAAGCAGCTCATACAGCAGCACCCTTCTGCTGCCGTTTTAGGTAAGTTAACCATAAAAATAGAAAAAAGAATGAAAGAGGAAAGCAATCATATAGTCATATATAAGAATGAAATGACTAAACTAACATTATCTGCACATTATTATTGTAAAGAACCAATGTTATCAACCTGCAGCTAAATGGTTAAATCAGTCACCAAACGCACCTGTTATGCTAAGCATACATTTTCGAAGTTGTTGATCGTGTAAAGATCATGTAGTGTGTGACATAACTGCTCTTCTTTCTAACTTTAAACATACAAAGTGACAGAACAAGCAGATTTAAATTACTTTGCAGCTCCTTGTATAGGTCCGGACTGACTTTACCCATAAATGTGTAACGACAGGCCTCGTCTTCACATAAACGTGTGGAGTAAAAGTAAGATAACATATCTTTGTGTTCATTCAACTAGAAACAAAAATGAAGACTATTAAATTAAAATGACATCTTGATTTGGAAACCCTTCCATCTGCTGTTTTCTCATTAAGCCAGGGAGCTCATTAGCCCCTGATGTTTAGATACCTTGTCTTCTCATCTATAGCAGGTGTCAGAATACTCCTTGTTATAAAGTTTCCCAGGATGGATAAGTGCTATTGCACTGTATTCTTCTGTGTGATTATGTGCACATAAAATAATAACTTTTTGCCACAAGGGGGCAAATTAACTGGCAACATACATTATTAAAAAAATGTAAAAATGGAAATTCTTAAACATTGTTTATACAAGAAAACACTTTTTTTAGGGCAGCATTGACTGCTGTTGCAAGCTTTCATCATATGTCATGCCCCCAACTGTCTATTGACTGCAGAATGTTACCAGAAATAGAACTTCATGGGAAGTAATAGATTTTGTGTCTGATGGTCAGAGACTGCAGTGTATGCAGAGTGCACTAAGAGGATCTTATACTGTTCCATCAATATGGACTAATAAGTGATTCTGATTTGGCCATTAGTTAAGTTTTTAGATATATGCCAGCAGCAGGTGAAAAGGAAAAGAAGCTTTGCTCAAGATTTTTGCTTAATCTTAAACTAAACATTTTACCTGGTCTAATAATAAGAAAAAAGGGGATTCTAATTTATAATGCTGACTTTATTACTTATTTATCTAACTCTACACATACTGTAACATTAAGCTCATATCACAGCAGCAGCCTTATTCCATTGGTGCTTAAGTACACATGTAAGAAAGATCAAAGACATTGCTGCCTTAAACAATAGCGCAGAAACAAAAATATGTTTCTATTAAAACATGCATACAAGCTGTTTTTCTTCATGTTGTTACAGTATAATCTCTGAACATTATTCAGAATTTACCCATGTTTTACTTTTAATATAAATGTTCTAAAAATGCTTTTACATTATCTTAGGAAATTCTGTAGCACCTGAATTATAAGGACACATTAAATGATTACTACATTTTGTTGTGATGTACACACTTTAATTCAGGTAGTTTTGCAGACCATCACAGAACTCCTAAAAACAGTTTCTTTTGGCTTCAGCTAAAACTTTTCCAGAGGATATAGATTTTTCAATGATTTGTTGAATGTATTGTAGGCAAGAATTTGTGAGAACAATGAGGCAGATTGCCAGTCAGCATCCTTTAACTTGGGGGAGGTAGTTATCAGCTTAAACAGCTGCAGTAATCATTCAATATAAACCATAAAAAGCTAACATTCGTTTTCAATAACACATTGTTTTGTCTGGCACTGTTTATTTAGAAGTAAATCAGCAGC
This sequence comes from Polypterus bichir lapradei, assembly GCA_026402145.1. Lineage (NCBI taxonomy): Eukaryota > Metazoa > Chordata > Cladistia > Polypteriformes > Polypteridae > Polypterus > Polypterus bichir. The sequence goes on from JANRMT010062798.1 coordinate 2,514,445, forward strand.
AAAAGTGTTATATCCTGCTGATATATAAAGTATGAGCTTGACAGGAAGCTGGTAAGAACAGATTGGAATTCTGAGACATGTTTTGCCATGTTTTACATTCAAAGCAGCTGTATATTTCCTGTATAAAAATGACCACTACTGACCTTTTGATGTAATATCTTTGCCATGGGATTATGCAGATTATAGACAGAAATGTAAATTCTAGTGTGCGTTTTGCAAATATTTACTCTTTATAATTGATATGCTGATTAAGACATTGAATCAAACGATAAAAAAACAACTTTGCAAAACTGGTTTACAACTTGTCTACAAATAACACTGCTGAAAAGAGGGATTTTCATTACTAGAGCTAGTTGTTATACTGTGCAGTATCCATTGGATTCCGGAAGGAAATTCCTTACAGTTTCCCTTCAAGATTATTTTGAGTGTAACACCTGTAAGTGCATCAGGCTTCTGTCACTTCAGAAGCAGAATTAAAAGACAGATCCTTACAATTACAGAGAAGAACAGGAAGCAGTAGCGAAGAATGTCAATAGCAATGTCCAAAGTGGAAATAATGCTGCCCTCCGCTAGACATCTGTAGTGTGATGAAAAGTCCAGATTGAGTGAGTTACATCCTTGTCCAAGAACCTTGTTTACCACCACTTGCCACAAATGTGTTTGATGAGGTCCTGTTTTAAATTAAAGAGCTGGGCAATTGGATTCCTTCTAGCTGTGGAAATTTCTATTCTGGTCTATATCTACAATCCAAAACCAATTATACATTTCTTATCTTTCTGTTGAAACTTAAACATCATAGCGGTTATCAGATTTATTTCCTAACATTAATAAATCATTTTTTTCATAGAAATTGATCAAATTTGATTAACATTTCTGCTGTGAAAACAGAATCATTTTCCCAGGATTTTTTATGAACCTGTTGAAATTCTGGGCTATGGCTATGACATGTTTATCAGCATATGCAAATATATGTAGTTAAAATGCAAAAAAAAACAAAACAATAATGTGAGAAACACATAGCTATATTTATATAATTTAACACACATATATAAAGAGACTATTCATAAGTCACTAGGGATTCATTAACAAGGAAGTTCATTTCTGAGTGTTATATTAATATCCTTTTCTTACACACGACACCAACCAAATTATTCCAGCAAATCACAGTATAACTTGGCACATCAGAAAGTCCAACTGAAAAAAGAAAAGAAAAAAATAAATAAGTAAATGAACATTATCATTTCACTTTAAACCTGTCAGAAATTCAACTAGCAATCTTGTGATTTAATATCCAATGTTTGAGCCACTCTGACAAAATGCTTGATATTCTAAAACTGTTATATCATCGGAACTGACCACAAAGAATCAAATTTGCACACAAAACCCATACATCTACTATATTCTTAATTGGATATGGGGAGATAGTTATTATACACTGAAAATCTAAATTATTTCAGCTGTATCAAAGCGGAAAGCTTCCTCAAGTGATTATGACCGTGTTGTGGTGTGGTATTTGGGATGAAGGGGGTTTGTACTCCAGTGACTCTTAGCTGTCAAAGTGTGTCTTCTACAAGTACAAGTAGTAAAAGGGGATGGAGCAAACAAAGTGCGATTAAAAATTAATATAGATCTAAATAAGGTAGGGGTGTGAGAGGATCTTGGAGAATAACTGCTGCGGTTAAAAAGCCATTGAGGTGGTTTAAACATGCAGTGGGAATGCCCTAGTGTGCTTCCCATGGACAATGTACCAGACATAACTCTTAGAGGAAGAATCTCAGGGCATGATGAAGGCTTTATATCTCTTTGCTGGCCTGGGAATCTCCCAGGAGGAACTGAAGACTGCTAATGGATTTTCTCATTTGGATGAGTGGATAGAAACTGAAATAAACTGAAAGGAAGACATTGAAGTATAAAACTTGGAAACCTTGTCCAACCTCATGAGATTCATTAGTAATTAAATAGTTTTATGCAATAGTAATAATTCTGCTTTGCTTTATAATGCAAGGAATTGTAAGGGAAAACTATTATAACCTTTGCCATAGCCCCTGCATATTACCAATCTGAGCACTAATGCTGAGGGAAATTAAAAATAGGAACTCTTTAATCTTTAAAAAGGTGTATGAAACTAAAGAAAAGCATGAAGTAATTTGCTTATTTTCAGTCACTTAAATTATAAGAGAAGATTTAACTAAGAATCAAGTTTAGAATTTTAAAAATTGAATATAAATGATAGAAACAAGAATGCCAGTTTTAGAATGATGCAGGGGCTGGCACCAGTGACATAAAATGGTGTTCACTTTGAGCAGTCCTGTGTGATTTCTGAATAGTTAGAAATCCAGATTTAAACAATGTCAGCTGTCACAAAGAGTTATATTGTACACTGTGGGGAAGTAGTGTAGACAGCTAGCAGAGAGTATTCAGTTTCAGAGCTTTGTCTACTAGGCTCAAGATGATAGTGGTAAAACAGGTGTTTTTACAATATAGTCAGTGGTGTGTAGTGATTAACTGGGTATACTGTATACTTCCATCAACCTAAGTTAAAAAGTTGTAAAGGATTAAAAAATAACATCCTTCCATTTTTGAAGCTATTTTTTCCTTTATAAAGTTGCAGAAAATTACATACTTACAGTAATTTTAATCATATTCAAAACTTATTAGACTTGCATATATTTTATTAAAACTATCTTTACATATTACTTCTTTAACATTGATGATAAGGTTGGCATAATTCTGTCTGTAATAATACAATACACTATTTAACTAACTATAACTACAGTATTCACAATATAATATGTAAGGATCTTCTGTAAAAAGCAGATGTTATCCTGGGGACAATTAAATATCTATCTATCTATCTATCTATCTATCTATCTATCTATCTATCTATCTATC
>JANRMT010062798.1:2517346-2571908 GCA_026402145.1 Polypterus bichir lapradei
ATCTATCTATCTATCTATCTATCTATCTATCTATCTATCTATCTATCATAATACACTGTAAACAATAACAAACGATTAAAGAAAACTCAAGTGAAAGTATTACAGCACACTACTTAAAAATGAGTAATTACAAGTCTAATATTTCCTTCTGAAAAAATTTGCTATAACAAAAACTAATCAAATTGTTGATGTTATAGCGGGTTGGATAATGGATGGATGGATGGATGTTATAGCTATGAAAAGAAAGAATACAGTTTTTACAAAGTTTAACTAAAGTTAATTTTCAATTTTATTTTTGTTCTGTAAATCAACCGAAAACCAATCTTTTTTTAATGACCAAGACCATGAATTCCCAATGACTATATTGAAGGAAAAGATCTGTTAGCATCTTTCAGTATGGCTGTGTCTAACTTGAAAACCAAGCAGCATTATTCTATAGAGACAGGAGAATAAACTATAGCTCTCTAATTGTTCAGCCTAGGCAGCACTTAAGTAAAGACTAGGATGAAGAAGAAAATATGATAGAAATAGCCAGATAAAGGCTGAGGCAGTGGTGCAGAGGCTGCGACTTCTGAGTAAAGCAGCCAAAGTAAATTTTTAGCAACAACAAGATTCCAACAAAATGATGTGCTTAGAACTCCAAATTAATAACAGATTAGTTTGTTCTATACTGTAGTACACTAAGTATTTTTGTTAGTCAAGTAATGTCATTCCTTTTGCCAATAGCACGGGAGCAGCCACAATCATATAGCAGATTATCAACAGGTCGCAGGACCTAGAATTACTTGGTTATAACAGGAAAGTCCAAGAACCAAGGACCACAAAGCAAAATCTCTAGAAAATACCTTGAAATACAGTAGCTGAGGATTAAGAGGAGTGATCTTAGTGAGGCTTGGCTGAGTCACCTGGGTGAGGTCATATGATGTTGAAAGGCACGAAACACCTAGTGACCCCAGGTTACATTACTGATAATATGCACAGGTGCTCTATTAAAGAACATGATAATTAGATACTTACTACAAATAATTAGGGGATGAAATTCCAATCTATTTATCCAACCATTATGAATCCTGGAAACCAACTCTGGATAAGGTACAAGCTGATCACATAGCGCCAACATATACCCTCTGCACACTTACTTGTATTGTGCCAATTTAATAACCTAGCTAACCTAGTACATCTTTGGGATGTGGTACGAAAAACATGACACTTAGAGGCAATGCCATATGGACATGATAAGAACCTGCAAACTAGATGAGTCTCGTTTAATGCCACTATCATTTTAGTGTACCCACTTTAAACAATTAAGAGGTCATGTGTGCTGGGGTTTTCCTGTCAGTATCAGGAACAAGGCAGGAACCAACAAAGGAATGAGAATCAGTCCATCACAAGACATAATCATATTCAAATTCACTCATACTTGGCAAGTTTAGAGCCAACTAATTAACCAAACATGCATGTCTTTCAGATGTTAAAGAAAAACACATGCCATCAGAAGGAAGATGTCTGATTCAATCCCATTCTCCTGGAGCTGGTCACTGCACCATACATATTTAATCATTTCTTTGTTAATGATGTTTAAAATAGACTATAAACATTAAACATTGTATCAAACTAATAAAGCATTTGAAATCTATAGAAAACACTTGATTAGGTAGCACACAATTAATTCATGAAAAAAATGAAAGGGACACTATGTGTGGACAACACAATACAATTCTTTAAAATCAGCAATAATACAACAATAAAGAGCATGAAAATTAAACAACATATAAAGAATAAAATGAATTATTTCTCTTTTCAGCAACCACAGTGCTGCAGTGGTTATTCCCACTGCCTTACTCCTTGAGACTGTGTAAGAGTCCCAGCTTGACTAATGTCTATGTGATGTAAGTTTACACCAAATGTGTTTTCATATTTCATTTTCTCAGGATACACTGATTTCACTTCTATATCTTAAAAATATTCTGAATTGACCTGCTATAAGTAAGTTTGGGTGTATCCTCCAATAGAATGATATCCTGTATAGCAGGGGTGTCGAACTCCAGTCCTGGAGGGCCGCAGTGGCTGCAGGTTTTCATTCTAACCATCTTCTTAATTAGTGACCAGTTTTTGATGCTAATTAACTTCTTTAGCCTTAGCTTTAATTAGCTTGACTCAGGCCCCTTAGTTGTTTTTTCCTTAATTAGCAGCCGGATAGTAATGAGACATAAAACAAGCAGGACATGACCAGCTCATCTGTACCCATCAAACAAAATCTGAAAACAAAGATGAAGGTCTCAGTAAGGTTGATCCCTCAGGTTACCAAAACATTTTAGGAGTTCAATGAAAAAAACAGAATATCAACAGTTCTGGAAATGTCTGCTGTGGCAGAAAGAGAGCAGCAACAAGCCATGGAATTGAATAACGGGTTTAATTAACAGCAACAATCAGCTTCTCATTAAGGAACTGGTTGGAGTTTGAAGCCCCAATTTAGCTGGTCATCTGTTGGCTCGTTTCATGTCTCATTTCTGTTTGGCTGTCATTTAATGAAGAAAAGAATCAATTCAGAAGACTTAATCCTTAAAAACAGGGCTATTAAAATAGAGGGAAAAGGAGTTAATTAGCAGCGAAAACTGGACACTGATTAGGAAAAGGGTTAGAAAGAAAACCTGCACCCACTGCGGCCCTCCAGGCCTGGAGTTTGACACCCGTGCTGTATAGGTCTGGTTCATGTCTTGCACCCAATTCTTCTTAAACCATTTCCTTTCTTTCTCTTACCTCTGTACCCTATAACTGAACTGAACATTTGTAATAAATAGGATGGAATGAATTCACTTTTCAAAACACAACATGTATTATTGTTGCTGGTTTTAATTTTCATTATCACATTAATACAGATTCTTCAGAATATTTATTGTTCAATTAAATAACTAGGATCAATAAACAAATCAGCAGATTTTTGCAATGAAAAATGAAGGCAGTAACACATGTGGCCTAAGGATTTGAGGAAAGCATGGTTAAGCCTGTTTGTCTCTCTTGATATTTCAAATAAGTTGAGTGGTGCACTTACAGCTGAAAGCCACCAAGAGGCAGCAGCATAAAAGTGTCCTCATCACTTTAAGATACACTAGGATCTGGATATAAAACACTGGCTAGCATAAGAGAGCCTTGACTTTCTAATCAAAAATAGAATGACAACGGCTCATTATTAGGAGCATGAGCAAAATTAAAATGTAAGGAAGTTAGACATGAGTAATAGAAAAATGGATTTGTAGTTAGCGAGCAAGCATATACTTTAATACTGAGTCAGTTTTACACATTGAACATCTAGTTAAGTCCATTAGAGATATTACTATCATTGTTTTACACAGTTTGTGCATGAGCCACACACACTAAAAGAAAACATACTGTGTCTCATTTCACAGTGTTCCAGGTTTCACAGCTAATTATAGAGCTTAATGTAACAAAGCTCCAACCTCTTTCATTATTTAAGTAAATGATTAAATATATCTAATTTCTATCTATATCTACATCAAATACATCAGATGGAGTTTCACATACATTCAAACTAACATTTAAATGTTAAATACTTTGATTCATTAACAAAGAACAAAAAACTGATCTATTATTTAAGCAGTGACCTTTTGTCAAACTTATTAAGTGTTGAAAACATTCATAGCTGTACAATGCAAGAAAATAATACTGTGAAAAAAAATGTTTTAATCAGACTATAATTAAAAAAAATAAGACTAACCATGTCAGGGACAATACATAAAAGACATACCTGCACTTTAGGTTATGACTCACATGGAATGACCCTCACGGAAAGGAAAATGTGTTATCTGAAATATATTGGGGCAAAAAATACTATCTGTCTGTTTAGTGAAATTCCATTTTGGAACCCCTACAGCCTACAATTAATATGCTAAATATCAATCTTGTTTTACTCAATTCCAGTGTTCCAATGTTTAAATACATTGTCCAAAACACATATGTTCATTTTATGTGGAGTGGTTGAATTTCAAGCTATATACAGTATTTCTCCACTGATTTGTCATAATGAAAAATAGAATAAAATAGCAAAATTTAAGGTAAAACATTTACAGCTGTCTAAAAATCCATCCATCCATCCATTATCCAACCCACTATATCCTAACTACAGGGTCACGGGCCTCTGCTGGAGCCAATCCCAGCCAACACAGGACGCAAGGCAGGAAACAAACCCCAGGCAGGGCGCCAGCCCACCGCAGTGTCTAAAAATCCCAGAGGTTTAAAGTACGGAATTAATTCTGTATGCTGCAAGTAGCACACTTTCACTATCAGATAAAAATAAATGGAAAATTAAGTATCAGTAAAAATATTAAATCACTTTTTCAGTTTATGTGAAGATGTAAGATTTCTGACATTGCTCTTAAATGTTTTTCATCTGTTTTTTTTAAAGCATTATACTAGTGGCTCTATTCTTCTTTTAGGGAATAAACATCTCATTAAAAATGTTCAAAACTTCAAAGGGTCTAAAGTGAATAGCATTTACTTTTTTTATTTTTTCATTCTTGATATTGTAACTTGGAAGTCTTCAGGAATGTTGCTTTTGGCAAGAAACATTATCAATCAAAGGTTTTCATCTCTCTAAAATTAGGTCATAAAGTAACATTTTCATCAAGAGTAGTGACCTCTCTGTTTGGAAGGTGTTTCTTATCTGATGATGTCTCTCATCATGTGAGTGTAGCATACATTACGCACAAAGTTAAAAAATAACATATAAACAGATATGTAATATTCATCCTGTGAATGAAGTTTTTAAGAAAGAAAACGTGTAATTAATAAATTACTGCATAACCTTAAAATCTGATTTTTCACATGATTTTTAAAATGATAGCTCACATAGAACACTGGCTACAGTAGATTTTATCTGATTTGTTATCATTTTAAATATCTATTGATACAAAAATGTAACAGAAACTGCAAAGCTTTGGCACCTCAGCAGGGATAAATCATGTTCCATTCACCTTGTGGCAAAGATGTTGTAATGAGTGGGACAGGAGGTGATATCAGTCATTTTCAAGGTGGTTCTCCTACACTCTAAGGCAGGGGTAGGCAACATCAGTCCTTGAGGGCTGCAGTGGCTGCAGGTTTTTGTTCTAACCCAGTTTCTTAATAAGAGGTCAATTATTGCTGGTGAAGCACTTATTGCTCAAGTGACATTTTGATGCTTCATTTTAGTGGTCTTGCTTGTTAAGGTTCCTCACCCTTAGTCGCTTATTTCCATCTTAAATAACTGCAGTCACTGTTTTTAAGATAAGATACTCTGGATAAGATAAGATACAAATGACATAGGAGCCAGTAGTCCTCCTTCTAACTTCTTTCCATTTACACCTGTGTGGATTCATCATGCACTATTTGGTTTAATAAAACACTTAAGAGAAAAAAGTGACAGACTGAAAATAATCCATTTTAGGCATGAAATCATTTAAATGATACTCTTGGAAGGGAAAAAATCTACGCTATAAGAACCTAACTTTGCAGACTAACAAGCCATAAAATTAAATAAGGTCTGAGATTGGTGAGGATTTGTTTCTAAATAAGCATCCACTGCAGCCCTCCAGGACTGACATTGGCTACCTTACCATAGTAAATTACTATGGTTATTTCTCTACAAAATCTCCATTTCATTCAATTTCCAATACTCAGTAACTGACTCAATAGTGTGTAAACACACTGTTTCCTAGAAAGCCTCATCAATCTTGCAGTGCTAGCATCTTTGCTTTTGCAAACCCAAAAAGATAGTGATCTGAGGGTAACAGGTTTGGGCTGATTTGTGGATGACAGAGAGGTTCTCCGCCTAAATTCTGAAATCTTACATGTTATCACGTTCTAGGATGATCTTTTTCCTTCCCAGATGTTTTTCATACAATGCATGACAGATCTTCAAGAGCACCTACAAATAACATGTACAGTATTTCTCTCTTTTACAGTAATCTAATTAGTATTCATCTGTTAGCGTCATCATGTTGTAAACACTTAAGGATTTGTTCAAGAATGAGAATCTTTTTCATGATGCTGTTCTAAGCTTTGTTGAGTTTCAGGACCAAAGTAATGAGAAAGCAGTTTTCATCAATCATCAGAGTGCTGTGAAGAAAATTGCCTCCTTTACCAACATATTATTCAGCAGTTGTGAGGATGCCTTTTGATAAATTTCTGTCAGCCAGTATGTCCCCCCAGTAGTTACAAACTTCAATGCTTATGTTTTCATTACCTCCTGAAAGCATTGCACCTCCTCATATTTCCATTTCGTTTGTTACATTTTATTTATTTATTTATGTTTTGTTGTTCTTGGTAGCAATGAAAAGTCAGGCACAATGACACCTTTTATTGGCTAACTGAAAAGATTACAAAATGAAAGCTTTCGAGGCAGCTTAGGCCCCTTCTTCAGAAAACTTGTAGATGAAGTTCACAGGTGACCACTAAGAAGCCAATCAGCTGTGTCTATAAATGTCTTTTCCCATTGTCTAATAGTGCCAGTGCATAGTCTCATGGTCTCTATAGGCATGGTAAAGTCAAGAAAATAAGCAAGCCATTCAATCACCATACACTGTTAAAACAACAAAATGTATCTGTCAAATGAACAGAGGTAGGTGACATCACTTTTTAATCAAGTTTGAGATTAAAGATGGAATTACTTGTTATGATACCTCACATTTTGAATCTGCCAGGAATTTCTTGGTAAATATAATTTGCTTAATAAATTTGGTGTAGCATAAGTGCATGATGATCTCTGAGATAAACCCTGCAGATTGAAAGTATGTGAATGGGTGTTATTCTGGAAAACAAAATCCAACCATCCACTTCATAGCCCACTTATCAGGTTCAGGGTCATGGGGAGTTTATCCTGGCAGCCTTGGGTGTGAGACAGCAACAGCCCCGAACAAGATATCTGAAACAATTTAAATAACAGTCTTTATTTTTCCCAGGGTTTATGTAAATTTTAACTATAACCTCTGCCACAAATGTAACACATTAAAATTAAGATACCACATTTAAAACATAATAATCACATATATAAAATGTAATGGTTAGTAAACAATAACATAAAATATTACAAACTTTTAGGTGGCATGATGGCATATTGGTAGTGCTGCGGCCTCACAGTAAGGAGACCAAGGTTTGCATCCTGGGTCTTCCCTGCGTGAAGTCTGCATGTGTGGGTTTCCTGCTTCCGCTGTCCAAATACATGCAAGTTAGGTAAATTGGCCCTAGTGGGTGTGTCTATTTACCCTGTGATGGGCTGGCATCCTGGCCAGGGTTTGTTCCTGGCTGTGACCCAGGTCTGAATTAAGTGGGTTAGAAAATGACGTGACATTACAGACATTTAGACTTTGCAAACTACTTTTGTTTATTTGACAGCTTGCCCAATTAAAATACAATAAAACGTGTACTAACTGATATGGTCTATTCACATGTCCATTTTTTTAACCCTTGTATCCAGTTCTGTTTCATGGGGTGATGTACCCTTTCTGATAGCAATAAGCACAAAATAGGACACAACCCTGGATAGATCACTAGTGCACACATACCTTCACACTGGGCTAATGTATATGTGCCGATTGCCCTAACATGCATATCTTTGAGATGTTATAGGAAAACTCACACATACATACATACATACATAGGGAAATTCCACACAGTCATGATTCAAGCAAAGGACTCTGAAAATGTGAGGCAGTAGTGCTAACCAAAAAGAACAGTGCCACCTAACAGTTCAATTGTACTGATAACCTGTATCTTTATTAATATTTACGAATCTCCATGTCTGCTTTGACAACTGAGACACAATGGTAAATCTCTAATTTGCTGCACAGCAAATAAGGGTTAAAAAAATAACAACACAGTATGTCTGGAAACAATTATATCCAGCAAATGAAAACAATAAAGAAGATTTTTGTCCACATTTTGTTTTTTGAACTTTTACACTTTCTTCTAAGCGAGAAGGGAATTGAAAACTATCCCTTCTAAATGAGTTTATTTGCAAATTACATTCTTTGTCTTTTCTTTTTGTATTTCTGAACTCAGCAGGTGGGTTTAAAGCACGGGTGTCAAATTCATCTCCTCAAGTACTGGATTCATTTCCAATCACATCCTTGTCAAGGAAGCTCTTTCACACCTTAAACTGAACTGCCGGCATAATTAGCTCTCTCATTTCCCCATTTCCATGAGTAGGTGGGTGATGAAATACTTGTAAGTTTTGCATTACTATTTAAAATATGCCCTGGTATCATGTAAGCTCCAATGGGAGGTTCTGTATTAATGGATCTGTGACCTCTTTATAAGATAAGGCTTCCATTCATATGCTGAAACAGTTCTGAAAATTCAGTTGGTTTATAAAGAGCAGAGGTGGGTGAATACTTCTGACAATCAGGCTGTCTCATTTATGTGCACCTGTGTCTGTATATCAAAGCCTGGCAGTACTGTGGATTAACAGCATTTAGACAGAAATAACATAACAGCCCACTTAGCAAGACAATAAAACAGACCGAACATAAGCTTGCATGCTTAAATGAAACTTAACAAAAAAAAAAAAAAACTCTTGTTATTATAAGACAGTGCATTTTATTTTGAAAATTGCACCCTGAGTTCAGTAACACAGAAACAAGAAGCTTTAATAAAAAAAGAAGTTGAGGTAACAAGCAGAATTGTAGTTGGAACCAAAATAAACACTTTGCATTTGAGACCCCCATGCTCTTTACTTCCATTTTTTAATGGAATACAGGGGTGCTCAAATCTGGTCACAGTGGCTGCTACTTTTTACTAAAATTATTTTTTTTAATTAATGTCAGTCTTCCATCTAATTGAAATGATTTAATCAGAGGGCTAACTGTGGCTCTCCATCGATTGTCTCTAAAATAATCATAATGCAATTTTTCCTTCTCTTTGAAATCCACTTAGCAGTGATAGCACTGCTGCCTTGCAGTAAGGATACCGGGGTTCATGTCCCAGGTCCTCCCTGTGTGGAGTTTGCATGTTCTCCCCGTGTCTGCATGGGTTTCCTCTGGGTACTCTGATTTTCTCCCACAGTCCAAAGATATGCAGGTTAGGTGAATTGGCAAGGCTAAATTGGCCAGAGTGTGTGGCTGGGGTTTGCCCTGTGATTGTTGACGCCCTGTCCAGGGTTTGTTCCTGCTTTGTACTTTGTGCTGGCTGGGATAGACTCCAGCATCACCCACAGCCTTGTTTAGGAACAGGCGAATTAGAAAATGACTGACTGACTGCCAGACTTAAAGATGGATGAATGGATCCGTTCATTGGATTTAGGGTTTGCATCCTGGGTCTTCCCTGCGTGAAGTCTGCATATGTGGGTTTACTCCCGCTGTCCAAAGACATGCATGTCAGGTAAATTGGCCCTAGTGGGTATTTGTGTTTACCCTGTGATGGGCTGGCATCCCGGCCAGGATTTGTTCCTGGCTTGCGCCCTAGGCTAGTGAGGATGGGCTACTGCAACCCTGGTCTGGATTAATTGGGTTAGAAAATGGCCGTGACATTACAGACATTTAGACTTTGCAAACTACTTTTGTTTTTTTGACAACTTACCCAATTCAAATGCAATAAAGGGTGTACTAACTGATATGGTCTATTCACATGTCCAAGGGTTAGAATGAAAACCTGCAGCCACTGTGGCCCTCCAGGACTGGAGTTTGAGACCCCTGTTATATATCATCCACACTCAGTGTCAGTTTGTATTATAGCAAACGTTTAGGTTTTATAATGGGAGATATAAACGTTTTGAATTCTGAAAATAACCGAACAAAAAAAGGGATTTAAATGGCTTGTATAAAACATTTTCCTGTTTTGGATACCCAAACGTTTCCATTGTCCTGTCAGTAATACTTCAGTCAATATTTAAGTTTTAATTGCATTCACAAGTGGTTTGCCAATTTTATAAACTCTGTTTAATGTCAGATACTTTGGCACGGGCCTTGTGATACCGAATGCTGTTAATGACCATCTGATAAATGAAAATAAATCCCATTCGCTTAAAGCTGACCGATCCATCGTGGTCTTTTCCGCAGAACTAGAAAACAGGTGGCACCATTTCGCCAAGTCTGTAACACGCACCTTGCCATTAAGACGTGTCAATAAAGGCTCAGTCAGTCCATTCTTGAGAAAAAGAAAAGCAAAGAGAGACGGCTCGCCGCAGAGCCAAGCCCTCCTCTCGGCTCCAGGTGGCCCACGAGGATCGAGTTACTGTGCAAACATCGCCGCAGTCACCACCGCCGCGAGCGCGTCAAGCCCGCCGCCTGGGCGCTAAGGCTCGAGCGCGGGAGAGCCAGGTGAGCACGGGCCAGCCTCTCGCGCCGCACGCGCGCGGGAAAAGGAAAGGAGGAGGAAAAAAAAGCCTTGCAGGTGAGATCGGCGGACAGCGCGCGCCGATAAGAACACAAAGAAGGAAAATGCCAAGCCTCGGGACAGGCAGTGATCGAGAGAGGCGAGCGGCTTAGCCAGGTCGCTGTGCTCTCAGGTTTCTTTTTCAGAATTCCCCTTTCTTTTTCTTCTTTTTGATTCCTCCGAGCACGTTCAGTTAGTTCCACGTTGGAATGGCGGGACAACCGCATATAAGGGTAAGCCAAGGGACACACGCGATGATGGGCGCTGGTTTAAATCAAATCACGCATATAAAATGATGAGCTAGCACATATAACCAGACATTCAGGGCATTTCCAAGGGCATGGAATTGCTTCAACTTGCTCCATAATTTCCCTGAGGAGCCTTTGATTTCTGAAATATGTTGAGTACATTTTAGGTGCACTTTTTAAACTAAAGTTATGCATTTAGTTTAGGCTGAATAAGTATATATATAGACCTAGGAAAATAAAAAAATCCAATTTTTTACTATATAGGCCTAATAATAATAACTAATTACATTTATATCATGGTTTTCTAACCCACTCAAAGCCCATGATACAGGCATTGGGGAACCAACTTGAACCAACAGAGTGTAACTACAGACCACAGTATCTATGAGGTCACCCCAACATCACGAAACGCCCATCGTATTACACTATGGTTAAGATTAGTAGGGTTGTGGGAGGGTTATCTGACTCAATGGGCGGTTCCTGATTGAAGTTGTGGGCATTACCTGACCTGTGTCATAGGTTTTGCAGGCTGCCCCATCTCACTTGAATCACCACCAATGTACAGGGCTATTCAAAATGAAAGAGCAGATTTCAAAAATTTATTTCAAACAAACTGTATAAGACAGAAAGAAACACATTCTGCACATCACTGGATAGAGGAAAGTTCAAAGTTTGGTCCTATGGTCCTTGAGGTTGCATGCACTCAACATGAGCACCATGTGTAGCGCGACAAACATCAAAATGTTAGACCATTTCTTGCCACACACGAGTCAACTGGTGCCTAGTTACTGAATTCACAGCTTCCTCATTTCGATGTCACATGTCTTGAAGATTAGCGAGCTAGGTAGAACAATCAGTCAGTCAGTCAGTCATTTTCCAACCCGCTATATCTTAACACAGGGTCACGGGGGACACACACTCTTTCTTTAATGTACTCCCATAGATAAAAATCGCAGGGGGTAAGGTCTGGAGACCTGGGAGGCCATAGACGATGAGCAAGATCATGTTGTCCACCTCTTCCAATCTATCATACTGGAATGGTGTCGTTCAGGTAATGCCGGACCTCCAAGTGGAAATGAGGCGGGACACCAAATTGCATGAAAATGAAGTCAGCACTCGGTGGCATTCACTGGTACTTTTAGGTGGGCTTTTACACTTTGAAATTTCCTCTATCCGGTGATGTGCAGAATGTGTTTCTGTCTTATACAGTTTGTTTGAAATACATTTTTGAAATATGCTCTTTCATTTTGAATAGCCCTGTATAGCAGCATCCAACTTGATGATGCAACGGTTGGCACTCTTGCACCAGTACACTGCACCACACATTAGCTATTAAGCGGTGAAAAGGTGAGAGAGCTAGGTAGCTAATTGGACACAAGTAAATGATTAGGGGCCAGAATGGATAAGACTGTGGTGCACAGCATCATAAATCCCTGGGCAAAGTAGTGCGCTGGGGCCCCAATTTTGATAGCAAAACAGAAACATACATAGGCCTCTGAAGCATTGTGGCCCCTGTGCTCCTGGGGCCCCCAGCCAGTGCCCATTGTGCCCATATATTAAGACAGCCCTACATGGTGGGCAATTTAAAGATGTCCAAGGATCTTTAATGATCACAGACAGTCAGGACCTCAGTTTTATGTCTGATCCAAAGAAGGCGCCAATTTGTACAGCACAGTGTCCCTGTCACTGCATGGGAGCATTGGGATCCATACACAGACCACAGGGTATGCATCTCCGAGGCCTCGACACTACATTTTTCAGCAGCAACACAAACCTTTCCTAGATTCTAACTCTTCCATGTACTAATTGGGTCCAAACATGCCTAGCATCACGTGGATTATCTATTCTAAAGTGCAGGTGTAGCATAGTCATTGGTGAACTAGTTAAGAAGGAGATGGGTGGTTCTTCCAGAAGTTCAGGCTAGTAGGTTTTTATTCCACCTGATTTCACAATATGTGTATCATTTTTACACTTATTTTATATCATTATTTAATTATCTGTCCTATAAATGTTTCTTAAAAAATAATATATATTTGTAGCTTTTGGCAAAGCTTTAAACTACACCCTTGCACAAAAAAGGATGTTGATTCTAGAGTCATATCGTATATTGTAGAGGCATCAATAGGGGATGTAGACCTGAAAAGTAGTCAAGGGGTAACTTTGGAAAAAGTATCCAGTCTTCCACACTTTATTGTTGTGGTGTGATGAATACTGACTGTGATGAGCTGTGCTCATTGCTGGCAGCAGCCAAGTTGATTTAGAACAGGGATGCCCAACTCCAGTCCTGGAGGGCTGCAGTGGCTGCAGGTTTTCATTCTAACCTTTTCTTAATAAGTGATCTGTTTTTGCTGCTAATTAACTTCTTTTGAAATAATTTTAATAAACTTGGTTTTTAAGAAATGTTTCCCTGAATTTCTTAATCGTTCCGCTGAATTGCTTCATTTCTTTCCTTAAATGGCACCCAAACAGAAGTGAAATGTGAAGTGAGTGAGCCAACAGAAGACCAACTAAGTCAGGGTCTCAAACTCCAACCAGTTTCACTCCAACCAGTTGCTTAATGAGGCGCTGAGTCTTGTCATTAATTAAATCTTTAATTCCATGGCTTGTTGCTGCTCTCATTGTGCAATAGCAGACATTTTCCGAAACTGTGGATTTTATCTTTTCTAAGAGACCTTCACCTTTCTTTATTTTCAGATATTGTATGATGGTCACAGTTTGCTGGTCCTGTTTTGGCTCATTTTTTATCTCATTATTGTTTGGCTGCTAATTAAGGAAAAAGAAACAATTGAGGGGTCTGAGTCTTCAAGAGCAAGTCAAATAAAATGAATTCAAAATAAGTTAATTAGCAGCAAAACAGATCACTAATTAAGAAAAGGGTTAGAATGAAAACCTGCAGCCACAGCGGCCCTCCAAGACTGGAGTTGGGTACCACAATTTAGAGGAAATTCTTTTTGAACGACTCTTTACAGTGATCTATGGGAAGGAATCTATTCAGCAGAGCTCAATGGGACTGTTAAAGTACATACATTATGCCATCATCCTTTTTCATTTATTTCATTTATATGTTTTCTTTTGGTAAAATGTTTAAAGAGCATGTGCAAGTACTGCCCATCTGATTCATGATGCCTTCTGGACAGAAATCATCATCGGTGGGGGAGAAGTCCATCCTTGATCATTCTCTCATTCATCATATGTGTACAATATAGTAACAGCACATTTATATTACAGTGTATTGTTTGTTTTGTACAATTAATTATTGGAATTGTTTTGAATAGAGTACATAAGAATAATATTAAACTATTACATTTATTGCACCCTATGGGAACCACTGGTGTTCTGTATTCTCAGCATTTGCCTACAAGATGAGAAACTCTGTAGAAGTAGACAAATTAAAAAGAAACTGGCAAATGAAACTAAAGCTTTTAAAGTTTTGGAATAAATAAATATTTCCAAATTTCTCAGAATAAGAGAGTAAAAAAGACAGTCCACTAAACAATGTGATGTCACTTTCTAACCTGCTTAATCCAGACTTGGGTTGTGGGGGTGCTAAGGCCTATTCCAGCTAGCAAAGGGTGCAAGGCAAGAACAAACCCTTCCCAGGGCATCACTCCATTGCAGGGTGAACACACACACACACACACATCCCCATACGAAACACAAAGTAGAGCCAATTTAGTGTTGCCAATTCACCTAACCTGCATGTCGTTGGACAGTGGCAGGAAACCTAAGCACCCAGTGAAACCCACACAGACATGGGGAGAACATGCAAACTCCACGCAAGGAGAACTCGGTACGTGAACCCTGGTCTTCTTATTTCAAGGTAGCAACACTACCACCGTGCCACCCTCTAAATAATGAAAAAGTAAGAGTAATGTGCTGAGTTTATAATTGTTTGGAAAAAATCCCCACAGCCAAAAGAATCCTCCTGGACTGAACTTGGGAACCACTACTGTATAGGAATGGCATAATTTGGGAAATTAATTAATTAGGATGTACTACCAAGGCCAAAAGGCAGTGGGAAAAGCTGAAGAAGAAGTACAATAATGTAATGGCCAGCAGAGTGAAACACTTATCATTTGCATGGGGGACGGTAGGAGCCCTGATGATTCATGTGCAGGAAGGGAATCTTCAAGAGGTGGCCACAAGTCAGCAGGTCAATAATGAAGAACTTCCCAGCGACCATTCATTTCCCTCCTTGGTCTTATTCATTCTGGCCCCTCATCATTCTCTTGTCTCCAAATGGCCACCTATCTCTCTCACCTTTTCACTGCCTAATCGCTCATGTGTGGTGAGTGTAGTAATAATAGTATTATTATTATTATTATTACTGTTTGGTTTTGCTTCTTGTAGCCCCTAAAAAGCAGGGAAGTTTTGCATAGGCCCACTTGAGGTTAGTGATTTGCCTTTTCTGTATTGTGATGTTAAAAAGTATATAGGCAAGGAAATCTGAGAGCTCAAACTTGCACAGTGTCTGTCTCTTCCATCCCTTTGTTCATTACATTCATTTCTGCCATGCGTCTAAATCAATTCAAATACTTCTACATAAGAATGCATGTTGTTGAGAAGTACACTGTATATTATGAAGTGAGTTACTTTCAAATATCAATTGAATTCTGCTTATATGCCTAAAGTATATAGAGTATAGCCAATGTTTCCTGAAATGTATGCACACAAATCTTTATGCTTCAGTGCACAATATTTTCCAGTGGTGCACAAAGTGAGTGAGAAGTAGGCTGCCCACTCCCCTACCCTGGCAACGATTCACCAAGTGCAGACAGCATAATGGTGCATAGGGAAACCTTTTAAAAACTGTGTTTAAAGTGATCCACTAATTACAAATGTTATTCATGCACAGTGTGAGGAAACAAAAACGTGAGGGTCTGCAGGAATCATGCGTTCTGGTATAGCATAAAAAGAAACTGTAGTAAACAATGAGGCATTTTGGGTTGGAAAAGGATAAGAAGGTACTAGATTCTAGGAATCAAGCTCAAGATTTATTTCTCACCTTCTAAGACCAACAGTGAAGTTTAGCTTAGAAAGAGAGCATTTTCTATAGCAAACTGTGAGAGTTGGTCAGGATCCCTATCACAAAAGAACTAATAAACAGTCAAAATGCTGCCAAAGTCTATGTGTCAGTCATACGTATTGGACGATGAAGTGGTCTCTCCCAGAAAGGATCCCAGTTGTAAACGAATCAAATTTTTTGCCTCTCGCAGAAGTCTCTCATCCAGTTGTTTACAGCTAGAAGTCAGCTGTAGGTTTTTTCTGATCTATGCAGCATGGAAAGTGGACCTGACATGATAATTGTTGGCATCCAATGTTAAATGTCATTGATGTTGGCATGGATTATAAATGTCCAAATAGTTCTGCCCTTGGGCTTCTCAAGGATTGTTGAGGCTCTTCCTTCCACATCTTTAACTTGTACACCAGGAAAACCTGACACAAACGTTTTATGGTTAGGTAACTAAAAGTTTAGGTGGTGCACAATCAAGTCGCTCATGACAACCACATCATCACAGGCACAATGGGGGAGCAGAAAGGGTCGAAACGGTTGTAAGTAGTGAAGATAGCTTGAGAAAGGAGTGGTAGTCATAGATTCCAGATTTGCATTGTCACAGTTCTCACATTCCATCATCATCATCATCATTGTCTAGAACAGGAGTAGGAGTAAAATTGACTTGGGTACAAGCGGCACAGCATGGAGTAGAAGTAGCCAAATTGATCACAGACAACAATACAGTCTCTAAGTATCCCTGAGATACTTTTGCCTGACAAGGAGCTATTGGATATACATCTCTAAAAATGAAAATTCTTCTGCTACTCACTTTCAGCCATCTTACAAGAAAGTGATGACACAGGAAGTCACAAATCCTGGACAGAGGGAGAGATCCAGAAGATGCAAAAACAGGTCTTGATGAACATGATGCCATAGTGGAAGAGTTCTGAGCAGCAAATGTCATGCTGCACAAATTGGGGACTAAGGAAATAACATTTTCCCTATCATTCAAGTTAGGTGTATATATGGTACCAAAAAGTAGTTTAATTCCATTCAGTTTTCCAATTACTTTAATATAGTGCCCTTCATAATCAGAATTTACCTCAGAAAGAAAGTTAATAGATGATGTTGTTATGGAACTGATGATTGGACTGAGTGAACAGATTAAGGAAATTTGTATAAAAGTATAAATTAACAATTTTGAAAACAAGGATAGAAAAAGAACCTGAGTTAATATTTGCGCTCAAAAAGAAAATGAAGAATGGAAGCCAGACTAAATTCATGTTAGTGTTCTTTGCCATAATTCCTGGAAAACTTGAAGATAAAAGATGGGACTCTTTATCCATTACTTACTTCCTATGGACTACTTGAAATTCTTGAGATCACAGAGAAATATATCAAAACATACAAATACAACTTTACAAGGCAAAAATATGCTATAGTTGTGAGCATCTAGGAAGTGGATTGGGGATTGCAGACAAATACGTATAACTCACCTGTAAAAGTTGAAAATACTTTGAAGAATCATCTCACTTAGTAATCACAGGGAAGGAAAAAGATGTGTAAACGAGAATGTATTTTATAATGACATGAAGCAGGAACTACCCATGTGCAGTATGTCAGGAATATACTTTCACCTTATATGTTCTTATATACTTTTTCCAGTTAGACTGTTACACATCCACAGAAGTTGTGAAAGGCCTGGGAATATCTTACAGAATGAACGCATGGAATATGAACTTTATACAAATAAAGTGTAGACATTCTTTTCATGAAAAATAGATTTTTTTTTTAGGACAACACTTTTAGTTAGCGCCTTATACACTACTGAACCTGTATTAAAATCAATGTCTCTCAAGTATTATCTATCTGCAATATCAGTAAATATTATCATACAGTTTTTTTTCCATGTTAATGCTATGCCACTATCATTGATTTCACTATTGTTATGGCAGTAAGATAGACAGATATTATACAACTCTTGCAATATACTGTTGTAATGTCTTATAGTGAATTTGAAAATATAATTTCACTGTAGAAAAATAGTGATTACTGCTAACTAGTCCTGCAAACATTATAATATAATAGCTAATAATCTAACATGCTTTTAAGAATTCTTTTAATATGGCTCCTACATTACCTTCAGGTCTGGTTTATACTAGTGTTCAAGTATTACTATATACATGAGTATCTGTAGCATTAATAATATGTAATTGTTAGCATATTTTACCATTTTAGCTGTACATGTTCTTTTATTTGTTATGAAAATTATTCTTGCTTTTTTTGTAGCCTTTCAATTTAAAACTGTTGAAAAAAGATGTGGTTGTTTGTTGTGTGTTCTGCTGAGTAATATCGGAAGACTGGCATCGTTATATGTGGGATCTTAGCCTCATTTTGTTGGGAACAAGACAGAATGGAGTGGGAGGGGAAGGCATGCTTTACCCAACTTATCTTGAGGCACAGTTACAGTAAAAAGTATAACTAATGTCAATATTATTAAGAAATTTGAAGTGTAAAATCTAAAACAGAATTGACTGTGATAATCATTATCATTGTCAATAGTCTCAATCCTGAATTGAAAAAAATAAATAAATAAATTACCATATCTTAACTCAGTATAGTCAGATTTTTTAGCTTCATCAGATATCAGGAGATGCATTTAAATATTAAAGATCAACCAAAGCTGAAAAAAGAATGAGTTTGGCATTACATTTATGACAATAAAGCTAGAGGAGAAGGAAAACTGATTCATACAGGTATGTATTTTGTAGTCTTTGAGGTAATTTCTGAAGGGCACTATTTTAAAGTAATTAGAAAAACGAATGAAATTAAAGTAATTCTGGGTGCCTGTATACATAACTAATTGTAATGACAAAGAATTTGTAGCTAATATTATTTCTTTAGTCCTCAATTTATGCAGTCACAAACTAACTATCAATTAGAAGAGATTTTCATTGTATAAGTCTTTCTTTTAGAGTGCTTAACTTCAACTGCAACTGCACCATCCAAGGCGGCTTTGACAATTTGACACTTTTTAAAGGGTAATAAAATAAACTGTTTGAACCATAGATGTTTCTGCACCAATACACATGAGAAAATTCTTTCTTCTCAGAGCACCTCTTGCACTGATTACCTATTTAATGTTAATATTTGCTACTCTCTGAGAAATTTGTTCATTATGATTATTTTTGACCATACTCTGTTTATCCTGGAATGTAGAACAACATCCTTTTCTAATTCAGCTCAATGACTATTGATGGTACTACTGTTAGATAGATAGATACTTCAGTAATGTAACAACAAATGTGAATTTGAACTTGCATATCTTTGAGTTCGAAATCTACTTGAAATGTTCTGTAACTGCAGAAATGAGTTTCTCATTGCTAATGTATATGCAAGGGTTGAATACTTTAATAGACACAGTACATCTCCCAAAACTGTCTTCAAGTACAATGCTGTTCTAATTTTCAAAAAAGTATTTCAGATATCACATAAGGAGCAAATTTAATTGAGGGATGTCTGACAGGTCCAAGACTAAAGTGGACATACAGTACACTGTAAATTTAGTTTTAAGGACTCTGGCAGTACCCTAAGAAGGTTGTGGTTTATTTGTTCTGCTCTTGAAATGCAATTGTTGAAATTGCTGAAGGATAATATCATTTTTATACTTCCTCACAGGAAGCCAGTAACATTGTTAATTTTACTCAGTTTCCTATTTTCAAAATGCACTCACTTATGCTGGCCTTCAACTTCTGCATGCACTTTATAAAATTATCAAGATCATCTATTATAATAACTTTATTACAAGTTTTTCTGATTATGATTATTATTAAATTCAAAATCATTGTTGTTAAATTCAAAATCATTAACTTCTAAATCACAATAAATTTTGAATATCTTCTCCAGGTTACTACAGCAACATTTTGCGCTGATGCATACGTTAGTTTTTTAATATGTAGAATTAACATAAGCATGCTTTCATCAAGAAATTGATAAACAATATCAGAGCTGAAGTGCTGCGCATTCTCTCTGTGTAGAACCTTCCACCTCTCAATTTAAAATTAGTCAATGTTTATGAAAACGATTAGAAGGTAATCACTTGCTCCACAAGGAGTAGTTCTTGAGTATGTGTTTAATACAGAAAAGTATTATTTTTTATCAGTATGTAGTGTATTAACTACATTTGTTGATAACTAGTGCCATGACCCAAGAAAGTGGTTTACCTTTCAAGATAAGACCTTGATAAATGAAAGATAGATGGAAAAGAACTTGCACCAGGAATAGAAACAAAGCAATAAGTTCAAAGATCCAGCCATTCAAATAAGTTTGGGTGGGGTAGAAGAGTGATTAACCTAACATATCTTCACAGTTGGCTAAAACTCAAATACACTAATAATCTTAACTATTTTATGAAGAAAAGACATGTAAACCGTGCTGAAGACACCTGTTTTAAAAAGAGGGTATATAAGGGAGGAAATTAGTTTAAAAGGAAGTTACCTTTGATAAAGAAGCAAATGTAATAAAAAGGTCAGGGTGAAGAGATGGAAGAAGGCAGCTCATTAATTTGTGATAATCCAATGCAGGGCACAATGAGAGATATTATAAACAGTCACTGTATTTCATATGGGCACACACTCCTATCTAACTGCCTACCTACCTCTTCCTTAGTTAATGGACTGGTAAGACATCTTTTGTTAAAATTACTCCCAGAAGCTCTGTAATGCTGGGATCATATCTCGGCCCACTGAAACATTAAGACATTAAACTATGTGCATTTCCATAAAACCAAGGTGTTCTGAAATATTTGTCTGGTAGTGTATAAAGCAGACATCCCCAGGCAGGGAGGCCAATCGGATATTAAACTGACAACAATACAACCATGGACATGGTCATAACCAAGAAAACACTGAGATGCAATGCTGCTTAGCTGCGGCCAGCCTGGCAGGGGCATTCGGAGAAAATCACCTCTTGCACCTGGGACTTTGCCAGGTTGGAAACACCCTTAGGAAGAAAGCAGCAAGCAGGCTAGAAAGCCGGTTTAGAGGTGCTTGAAATGAGAAAAAAAAGAACAACAAAAGAAAGAAATGGGTATTAAAAAATTCATTAAAGGCAACACCTTATTTGCATTGGCCAATGAAAATGATCTGTGGCTGACCTTTTATTTGTTCTATGCCTTGATTGCATGAAACATTAAGACATTAAACTGCTTGCATTTACATAAAAACTGAGGTGTTTTAAAACCTTTGATCTGTACCTTATTTTATCTCAAGCCCAATGGCAGGCCAAAAAACCTGCACAAACCTTAAAACAGGAGATAGAGAACAAAACATGTGAACATTACAGAAAGAAAAGAATTTAGATAATCTGTACTTTTGTAACTTGGACAATATAAGCAGATGTAAAGACAGTGATCATGTTATTATAGTCATTGCCAAAACAAGAGTCTCTGGCAATATTGCAACATGGACATGTCTTGTCTGCCACTGTGTTTCCCTTCTGGCTTCTCTGCTACACCCAGGGGGATTGATCTGGAAAAAAGGTGAAATGGCTAAATGGATGGAGAACTCCATACTCAGATGCACTAAGATATTAAGCCTATAATAAAACTATGAAAAGATTATATACAAATGTTGTCCAATAACAATACTACACTAATATATGTCACTTTTTCCCAATGTAACCATAGATTCTGGCTCTTTTTAAGCTTGCAGCAATAATTTTGTTTTCTGATTTCTTTTTGGATGTTTAATTTAAAAATGGCCTTGACCTGCAGCTTATATAGTGTCTCATCTTCACAGTACAAGCTAAAATCTATATATATAAAATTCACTAAGGGCACGCAAGACAGAGAGCACAAGCAAGACAGAGAGCCACGCCTGCCAACTCACAGAGCCCCGCCCGCCAACTGTAAGACCATGGGATACCATGGGATACGCACGACAGGTCAGGCTCGCCAAGTCTAAGACCATGGGATACGCTCGAAAGAGCCCCGCCCGCCAACTCTAACCCTCCTCCCGCGTCATGGGATATGCACGACAGAGCCCCGCCCACCAACTGTAGCCCTCTGCTTGCTCATGTACCCGCACGCAACAACTCACCAAACACAGCCTCAGTCACTTTCGTCTGTGCTACAGTCCACATGCACCTCTGAACCACATTGACTTTTCATTGTTCTTTTCGGTTCTGGCTGTTTTTTTATATATATAATTGACCAAGTCACCCGACCATGGGGAAAGCACGACAGTGCCCCGCCCGCCATTCACTAAGGGCTCGCAAGACGTACGCAAGACAGAGAGTCATGCCTACCAACTCAAAGAGCACCGCCCGCCAACTGTAAGACCATGGGATACGCATGACAGGGCCAAGCCCGCCAACTCCTCTGATGGCCAATGAAGAGCACTGCAAGAAGTACATACTGCAGTAGGTAGGCCAATGTTATGTTCTTGGACGGGAGTGGCGGTATCTTCTTGAAAACTGAATGCTGAATTCACATTGCATAATTTGTTCAGTGGAGTGTGACTTTAAATGTGCATTGAGATATCTCTGCAGTCGAAACGTATTCAAACAAATAGTGCATTGAAAAACCTGTGTGGAATGTGTTTGTTCAGTGGAGTGTGTGTTTAAATGTGCTTTGAGATATTTCTGGAGCATGAAGGTTTTTGAGCAAATGTTGCATTGAAATTCTGGTGTGAAATGCATTTGTAAATGTTTTTCAGTAAGAGGATAGTGGGAAGGTGACGTCACATCAGCGTGGCTGGAGACAAATGTTTTCGTTGAATTGATTTGCACATAGTTGAGCAGATCCGTTTCTGTATTGGCACTAGACTTTCTGTTACCAACATTCACCACAATATACTGGAGTGTAAGACTATCACATCTGCTACCTCACAAACTGTCCTTATTCCTCGGCTTTCCCTGACCCCATCAGATTCAAATTTGCCTTTTACTTTTACACGCAGACATTTTCCTGTTAGATTGGCGTTTGCATGACAATTAATAAGGCACAGGGCCAAACTTTCAAAAAGACCGGGACACTATAAAGCCAAGAGGTTCCCAAAGGAGGGTGTCCCACTTCAAGGAGAAGCATCCTCATATCGGACTGACCTGCTCAGATGAGCCCTTTACAAAGTAGAGCTTAGTTGGCTAAGAAGGCACCTAAGAAGACTATTTTCTGTTGTGCCACTGAGTGCCTGTTTCATTTCATTCTTTTGGACAATTGTATTAAACAAGGTGACGTGGTTGGCTCCCCACATGCACATTACCATACTGCAAAATTAACCTTCTTCTCTAAGCTGTGAGAAAAAGTTTGTTCTCCTCTGTGTATGTGTTCCTCTGAGGTTATACAAGTCATATTGATGGGGTTTATTTGGTAGAGCATTCCTGTGGGAGCAGATAAACAGAAGTCTTGGGAACTTTAGAATCATTTCTTCAACAAGAACACATGGGTATTGATGGAAGCTTGTTAGAGGTACACTTCACATATTTTTTTACATAGAGCATTGTTGATACTTGTAACATACTAAAGTAGATACATGGAACATGGTACCGCACGGGTAGTCAGAGGTGCCATTGTTAGAACCTTAAATTCTTGGCACACTCATTTTGTTGTGATTGTTTCCATTAATCAGCTATTTTAGGAGAACACAATAAAGGAAGATTCCTAAATAGAATATCAGTTTTCTCCTATTAATATTAATTCTTGTCTGTTAATTCCCTCACAAAGAAGGACAATACCAAAATGTGAACTGGCAGACCAAAGACAGCAAACAGTAGAAGAATCAAGACATAAATAAACAAAAAGTTTAAGGGGCAAAGTCAGAGTAATCAAAAAACGAAGCAGGGGTCTAAAGTGAAAAGAGCAGATCTTCCAGCAAGCAAACTGTTAAGTGAAAGACTTAGAGGTCAAAACCATTACTGGGCAAAGGTCCCCTAACAAAAAACAAAGCAAGTTCAATGTGTTCAGAGTCTTAGTTTATACCAAAGCAAGGATAGTGGAAGCTGTCATTTTAAATAGAGGATGACTGATGATACCAAAACCCTGTTTTAATGACTGGCAACAGATTTTGTAACAGTACAGGTAAGCAATATGACAGCAAATATAATTTCTCAAAATAGACAGAAATAATACAAATAATAATTTGAGATGAAAAAGTGAGTTTTTTACAACAAATGCAGCATCACTAAGCTCAGCAGTGTCATTTCCATCTCCATTTCACCCAACTCTCTGTCAATAACAGCCATGTTTCCCTTTTGGTTTGGAGTTTCACGACCTGAGGTGGGAGGAAGAGGCTCCATGTAGAGAGGAATGATGAGAGAGAGGGAAAAGACGCTCCAACTGAAAGATGATTGTGTTGCTTCCAGCACCTTGTCTAAAAAGCTGTCAACTGTAGTGTCAGAGAAGAATTTTTTTGTTATTTTTCCATTTTCCACCTGTCCTCTTGTAGCCAGAGGTGAAAAATAATCACTATATTGATGTGGTTTTGTTTTACAAACACATATGCTTAGCTTACATATAAGTACTTAAATAATTATGTTTAGGTGATACACAAATCACAATGTTAATTGAACTTAGATGATATATATGATAAAGACATGATGAGGTTAAACAGAAAGGTAAAAGGAAGTGTAACTTTTCAGGAAATAAAGGAGTCTTAAATTTCCAGCACGATGAAGTTTTTCTGTCTGATATGATGAGAAGACTTTTTTTTTACATGAGAAAAAGGCTAACCATTTGTATATGCATTAACAATGTGAGATAGTTAAAACATGATAACTAGAGTAATACATGACTTCTAGAAAATCCAATCCTGATTTTCAAAGATATGCTTCAAAATTCTAAATGCCCACACCTTAATCAGAAGTGTACAGAATAGAATTTCTAATTGTGCCTACCAAGAAATCCATTGTGTTGCCCAAAAGGGAATATTAGTGCAGATCCATAGGCTTCATTCAGCTCATTTTGTTAGGAAGTGCAAGCAAACATTAAAAAACAAGCCAAATGCTTTTTCCTCTTGTGATTTAATTTCTCTATATTGATAATTTTGCACAGGACAACAATTTTCAAAGTATACAATTTACGGGAGCTACAGTATGTGATCACACACAAATAAAAAAGTGTGAAGCTATGATTGTACCTCTAGATTTGTGTTCTTCATAGAGAAGCCAAAAGTCTGTGCAAGTCACCCGATTCTAAGGAGGTAGGAGAGGGGACTGCTGTTCCAGTTATACCATGTTGGGGATTTATAATAGAGTGCTAGATAAATGTCAGATTGCTATCTTCGTCCTTGAAGAAGGCTAAATTCTGCTTGGGAGAGTACTCCAGTTGCCCAAATTAGGGTCACTCTACTAAAGGAGATTTCAGATTAACATTCCAGCAAGCCCAGTTTTTAAGGTCAATTAAAAATGGCATTTCTAAATGTACCATGTGCCCCCTAGCAATTACAGCACAAAGGCATAAAAAAATCAATAGAAATATAATTTTATAATTGTAATTTTAAGGATGAGTAGCAATTTTCTATTAACATTTAACAATAGTTAGGTAGCCAAAGAAGAATGTTAAAGATGTTAAGATTTGCATTGGGTGTGACGAGGATGGACAGGATTAGAAATGAGTACATTAAAGGGTCAGCTCAAGTTGGACGGTTGGGAGACAAAGTCAGAGAGGTGAGATTGTATTGGTTTGGATGTGTGCAGAGGAGAGATGCTGAGTATTTTGGGAGAAGGATGCTAAGGATAGAGCTGCCAGGGAAGAGGAAAAGAGGAAGGCCTAAGAGGAGGTTTATGGATGTGCTGAGAAAGGACATGCAGGTGGTGGGTGTAACAGAGCAAGATGCAGAAGACAGGACGATATGATCCGCTGTGGCAACCCCTAACGGAAGTAGCCGAAAGAAGAAGAAGAAGGTTGCCAAAGGAGAGACCCTGTTTAAAAAATAACCTGGATGAGATATTTGGAAAATTCATATATTAGCAAACAAAACAAGCATAAATTATCCTTTTCTTGTTTCTGTAATTTCTAATATTCTAGAAAATGCTAAATCATTTCTATATTCTTTAAAATACATACAGCTTTACCAATGTTTACCTAAAATGTTATATTGAAAAATTGTAGTTTTAACCTGCCTGATTTTTATGCTTGTGTGTTACATTTAAAATATTTACAACCATAAATGTAATTTTATGATATTTAATTTCATGTTTAATTTTTTAATGCCTTGGGTGTGCTAACGTTTTGCTTTAGTTTTTTTCAAAAGCTTAAATTCTGTAAAGTCTAATTCAACTACATTAATAAAGAAGAGAAATATTTATTCTGAAAAAAAATTGACAAACTTAATTTTTTAACTTTGACTACACCAATGTGCTTCTGCACGGCCTACCTATAATAATGAGAAACATTTGTCAAACTTTAAAAAGAGGACTTTTTTGCACACCATTATAGTCAACCATAAATGTAGAATACATCAGCAGGCACCCTACTATCATTTATCAAATCCCCCTTTTGGATTTACTGCCTTTTGTGTTCATAGTTAAAGAAAGTTAGACTCTAGCAACAATACGGCATGTAGCATTATGCCTATGCTAGTATAACTTTGAATTTCAAGCATGTGTTTCCTGTGAGGGGAATGCCAGGTATGTGGGATTCTAATACCTGTACAATGTGGTGTGAACTGATTTGTGGAGCCTCTGAGGAAAGGAAAAGCCTAACATAAACAGTAGAACCAAGCAAGTAGAAAACATAAAGCAAAAGGTGCACAAACAAAAACTGAGCAACCTGAAACTGAACAGACAACTAAGGTTTCGTTTCCAGACTGTAGAATATCTGCTTTTATTTGCACAGATTGATTAAACTGTAGTAAGAATATTAAAAATAAAAAAAAAATCTTACTTGAGAGTGTGTGATAAGAACAAAGATTAAAATTGCATTTAGAATATGTAAGATAAGATGCATTTAGAGGAGATTTAAGACAGAAACTAAACAGAAAAGAAACGATTTAGGCCCCTGAAGAGATAATAACACATGAAGTCATTTACTTAGTCTAAAGGAAAAAGGCTGTAAATAAACCATGATTCCTTGGTACCAATGTTTAGTTAAAATAAACAGCACAATAAAGCAGTATGTTAAGTTGCTGCATCACAATGCAGGTCTTTGTATTTTCTCACTATGAGCATCTACATGTTATTGATAACTAGGAATTGCTGTGGGGCTCATCAGGTGTCTATTAAGACAGTGGACTAGGATAACTGCATTAAGCATAAATAAAACATGTCAGGTTACTCGTGTGGCATAATCCACACATCAACTCATTCAGTTGTATGATCACTATATGCAACATGCATGTACTTTTTGCTAAAATATTGTTAGTAGTGCTCCATACAAGAAGCCCCTTCACACAGGGCCATGCTCTTGAATTGAACACAGGTCTAGTGACCAATGAATGTGTGGGGAGAGATGGGTCTTCAATTCGAAAGCTTAACGGCCATGTTTCTAGACTATTTTCATTTTCTAGTTATTTAATTACGTTCTAGGTGCAATTATAATCTCACACCACAAACCTCGACCCTCTCGGCCTAAGTGACAACTCATATACCTACTATTCACCAGACCTGTGAGGCTCGCTGATGACCACACACCCAAGCAGATGGACTCTAGCAGCCAGGAGACGTGTCCTAAGTCCTCTAGGTGATGCATCTGCAACATAGCAATAATGGAGCTGGCTTTTATGCCAGCTTCTCCAGGCAGTCCTGTCCTCCTCAGTCAGGTCTTGACCACTTGTTGAGCCTATCCCTCTCAGGTTCAGACCCAGGTGTGCTACACTATTATTACCATGGCAAACCTAGGTAGCTCTCACAGAGCACCACTGTGGTTGAAAACACTGGTCCAGAGTACAGAAAGGTCAGATGTTACTGAATTATCTCACAATCATGACTATGCAGGAGGTATGTTGCAGTATCTACATCAGTCTGGTTTGATGAATTAGTCAATAAAACATCCTTCTTCACCATCATTAGAAAATATATAATTTATTCCTTGATTTATACATCTTAGTCCAATGCATCATGAAATTCATGACTATTGTACCACTAGTGCCCTGTCAATTTCTTCCATGTAAGGGTTACTTTTGGAAGTAAATGCATTATCCAAAAATTGCAGGTTTTCCACCTCACTATGTAAGACACTAATTAGCATGACACTCTTTATTTCACAGAAAAAGTATCAAAATAAAACTGAGAATAGCAAGAAGGTTGTCCCTGACAGTACTACATTTTCAGACAAAGAGAGTTATTTGTCATTTTTTTTTTTTTGTGTAAACCTTCTCAAGAAATCATCCCACTCATACAATAATTACGTTCTGTAAAGGTGAAGGAGCAGGCCTTCACAACATATCCTTTGATTAGGCTCTTCTTTAAACACAGAGGACCAATTATGAAGAAACGCTGGCAAGGAGTAAGAAAAAAGTGTTAATTATTTGTACATTTCCGATCTGGCAAAAAAGTGAGAGACAAAGCTTTGAATATGTCCTGTTTTTGGCGTCAGGTGCTGGGATTCATTTTTTGGCTTTAAAGGTTAATAATTACATTTAATTGGGTAAATCCATCCACTTTATTTGTACTCATATTTCATGCAGTAATGCCATATTTCCAGATTGCCTGTCTCATGATAAGCAATAATCTAATTATTACATAAAATACAGCTAGATATGGTCAGAAATATCATCTGTAATAGTAACAGGACTCTGCCTTAAATCCAATGAGATAAAGGCAAAGCCATCCTTATGTGATAAAAAAAATCAAATGAAAGCGCTGAAAAATTTGACATAAAGAATAAAAAAGAATTGAATACTAGAATACCTTAAAATTCATGAAGATGTCACTATGAATTATGACCTCCATACAGTAGAAAAGTAAGAATGGTTATATGGGGCTGGAAGTGTAGAGGCTTTCTAAGAATCATATAGTGGGGCAGCAGCAGAAGTTGCTAGATTGTGCAACAGGGAGGCAACAAAGCACAGCAAGAACAAAAGTGGAAGGCTTTGGGATTATAAAATTATATATACAGTAGTGCTCCTGAGAACTCAGATATTGTAAGAGCAGTTTCCCATTAATGGTTTGTTTTTGGTTAATGAGCAGGGTCAACAGACTCAACTGTGGCCATAATGCTATCCTACCTTGTGATCCATGTGAAGGAGAAGAGTAAATAAATTTATGCCATTCCTGAATGGGTTTTTCTACCACACCTGAAGAAAGATGTTGGTTAGGTTGTTTGACACCAAATCATCATAAGTACATAAGTGGGACATGTGACAGTGAGATGCCCTGCCAGGAGCTGTTTCCTACCTTGTGCCCAATGCTGCCAGGAGAACCTCTGCTTACCACTCTGTTAATTGGATTAATAAGATTTAGAAATAGTATATTATTAACTGATTCTAAGGCAGTGGTTGATTTCCACTTTTATTTGAAATATTTTATTGCATTAAATATTACATTTCTTTCTTAGTGTCCAGAAATATTTAAGAATGTTTTAGCTTAGCAAGAAATGTGGCAAAATTTGTTAATTTTTACTGTCATGATTTTGCTATTTAACATCTGTCTCTCTAACTATGCTTTTTATTCTGCAAAGATATTTAGTATATTCAGGTACTTATTGGGGCAGCTTGGTGGTAGGTGTAGCTGTTTTACAGCACTGTAATCCTTAACTTGAGACCCCAGGGCCAGGCACTCACTAGCTGTGTGGAATCTGCATGTTCTTCAGATTTCTTATCTTTGAGATGTTTTTTTTTTCTTCCTCTCACATCCCAAAGACGTACAGTTTTGGTTAAATGGTTATTTTAAATTGAAACATATTACTTATATCCAATGTCAGCTTCTGATAAGAGTCTGGCTCAGCTCTTGTATGTCTGGTTTTTATGTTGTCCCTGCTTCTGAATGTTTTTTTTTTCTCTCACATCCTAAAGATGGGCACATTAAGTTAACTGATGAATCTAAGTTATCCAGTATAAGAGAATAAGTATGAGTATGCCCTGTGAAATACTGGTATCGAATCCAGGGTTGGCTGTGCTCAGTATTTCCAGGATAGGTATTATAGTATCTTCCACAGCTCTGAAAATTAATAGATGAAGTAACTGATATTTCAACTTAATTAAGGAACACTCTAAGGTAATAGTAAAATAAACAAGATTTAATACATTCATATGTGTTCTGTGTTCATCATATAGCAATGCATTTGCATTTCTTAGTTTAACTGACCAGTGGTACAGAGGTTAATGCTGCTACATCACAGATCCAGTAGACAAGATTCAGATCCCAGACCATTTACTGTCTGTGTGGAGTCTGCACATTCTTTCTGTGCCCGTGTGATATTCTGGTTTTCCTCCCACACTTCAAAAACAAGCATGCTATCTAATTTCACACCACATATGTAGGCAGGAGTGTGTCCTGTTGCCCTTCCCAGGGCTTGCACTTGTATTAAACCCAATGCTGTCAAAACAGGGTGTAATCCTCCAAGAATTTATAGTTGGATTAAGTGGACTAAAGTAATTGAAGCATGGACAAAGTTCAAAAAATGTTTTTATCCACCTTGACCCACAAATCACTGTTGCATAATATTGTTATAGTGGATGTCTATAATTTGACCACTGGCAGGCTAATTGACTCACTATGGGTCACACCGGGAGTGCTAGGGATTACCACAGTAGCCTTGCGAGTTATAGTCCATTGCTTTAGCCACTAGGCCACACTGTCAGTCACATCTTTTTAAGTTTCTGACCGATATATATATTTATAAAACTAAACACCAAGTACATAAACACATAGTTCAATTAATAATGCAATAACTGACCTCCAAATAAGATACTGCCATAGAGCGAAAGCCAACAGCCACAGGCATTGCTGTTCACTTATCCTACTTCAGAAACAACAAGCAGACTCCGCCTATTTTAAAATGCCAAGACCAAGACCATGGATGACACAATAATGTTTACTTCCTATTCATTCAGAACAATCTTTCTGACTTTACTATTCAATTTCAAACCCTTGAAACCAAACAGATACCAGACTTTGCTGTTTCATTTGTATGTGTCAATTGCTTGAAGCCTGCTTTCTCAGCATATTGCACCACTTGCATTAGGGAAAAGTTTTGTTCATCTTTGCAGTGCATTCTCTGGAATTCCCGCATCTGGCCCGGTGGCAAAGAGCCATCGCTGCTGCCTGGCATTAGAAAGCTCCAGGTTCACGTCATGGAGGACTTTGTTTTCACTCTGCGCTCTCACTTTAGGGTGGAGTTGTGGCTCTGCACTGGTATTTAGAAGGTCGCCGATTCAGTTACTATCAGAAGAGATTCTATTGTGTTGGACCCTTGAGCAAGGCCTTTAACCTGAAAATTGCTCCAGGAGAACTGGACACTGCTCTCTGACCTCCAAAGATTATGTGAAAACACAATTTCCCCTTGGGGATTAATACAGTGTACCAAAAAAATATATACTCAGAACCAACAGGTGTTGTATTGCAGTTTGCTGTGTGAAGTGCATTGTGATGGTGAATCTTATTGTTCCAAAACCAAGTATTTCAATACAGAGCTGTAGATGCCCAGAGTCTATTCCAACAGCAATGTATGCAAGGCAGAAATCAAACTTGGGCAGGTGCCAATAAATTGCACGGCACACTAACTGATGCATCTACAATCACCCAGAATTGCCAATTGCCCTACCCTGCGCTTCTTTGGTGATGTCAGATGATACCCAAACTAAACACTAGCAAAACATGCAAACTGCACACAAAAAAGTGACTTGGCCAAGGTTTAAACCTAGTAATCATGAACCATGTGGGAGCAGTACTAACTACTGTCATGCCATGTTGCATCCTTATGTACTGTAAACAGGGTTGTGGGAGAGAGGGATACTCTTGTTCTCGATTGCATTCTCAAACTGTTATTGCACCCTGTACTTGCCAGGATAGCCTCCAGCTTCCCTGCAACCCTCCATTTCTCAGCAGAGAAATCCTAAGAACATGACCCAATTAAGGGTGAGTTTACATAGACTCATACACTAATAGTAGTTTTCAATCTAAGTTGCTCTTTAAGGTCAGAAGTGAAAGAAAAATAAAAAAAAAACTTACTGAGCACATTATGTCAGGAAGAGGAGAATCTTTCCTTCCAGTATTAAATGAAACCATGAAGCCTGAAAGAGCTGCCAAGTCATTCTTTATAAACAGGTCGAGAAGAGTTAGCTAATGGTGAAGTAGGTTGTAAGAGGTTAAGCATGTTAAAAGTAAGTAACCTGATTTTTTTTAATGTGGAATCTAACAAACTTTTACAGTTGTTTTTTTAAGCCTCAAGCCCACGCGACCACGTTCCCTTATCACACTTCATTCTTGTGCGCTCAGATTCGTTCATAAAGTGGTTCACTCATCAATCAGCAACACCACAGATGGCGAAATGTCGAAACAGGCATGGCGCGCTTTTTTATTCCCTGTTGAAATGAGAACAAGTCTGCCTGACGTCAGCGTCTACTAGCGCGCGAGCCCGCGAGCCCGCGGGGTGTCGGTGTCCGCGCCTGACGCCTTGCCTCGCGCCGCTCGTCTCCGCTACTCTCTGCCCACGCGTTCCTTCGCGCGTTGGTGCGTTTTGTCCCTTCTAACGACCCGTCCTTCGTCTAGCTTTCCTTTCTTCCTGCTCGCTGCTTGACTGGAGTTGTCAGGTGTCCGATCATCTTTAGGTACTATGGAGCAGATTAGTAATATCCAGGTGGTTTCCTGCAGCAGCTCCAATTACTTGAAACCTTTCAGGGTTCACTACAGCCAGGTGAGTGGATTAGACTCACTTGAAACGGCGCTATTTCGCCACCTACTGCGTGCGGCTGCCCGTCCCCATGGTTACCGCTATTTCATCTGCGATTATGATAGATTTTTTTAAAATTCATTTTAGGACTGACATTATTTGTGTGAACTCGCTGTCCGTAACAGAACGGGTAGGGTGTCCAATGGCATCATGAATTCGTTTTGAAAGGAGTGTAAGCACGAGTGGCGTGAGCACACGTACGACGTTGAATGCCCTCCCACAGTTCAAGAGCATCAACAGTCTTCATAATTTATGAATACTGTAATATTAATATTGGCTCCGCCAGAATATAGTGTCGGGGGGCATAGCTAAAGAGAAATATACATGAGAGAGAGAGAGACCGAGACCTTCGCAGGGAGGTGACCAAACGGCTGAAAGATAACGGATTTATTTGTTTATTCATTGCCTTTTAAAAAATGCAGCCTGGTAAATTAAAGGAAAGACCGTGCCTTAATTTAGAAATCGTCTGTTTTAAAGACCTTATCATTATCATTATAAAGACCTCTTGCTATTTTTTAATAGAAAACGTGCCATCGTTCACTGTATAAAAAGGTTTTCAAACCCTCTTTGTATCTTTTGTGGCTCAGTCGAGCAAGTTAAATAATTCAATTTTAAAACTGTCAAATAACTGATTTCATTACGTGTTAATCAGTACTTCTAGAACATTTGCAGGGCGAAAAGAATCCTCACAGCATATTAATCTGCCAGTGTAAATGAGGCAATTGGGGCATTTCAGTGATTTAATTTTCTAATTTTACCAGTCAACCCGACCTTCTTATTCAGTGAAGTTCTCTCAGTATTTTTCCAAAAGAGCAACAATTAATAAAAGTTTATTTATGTAAACACTACCATGCTATGATTATTCTGTACTCAATATGTTATAGAAAGCAATATACTGTACACAATTATGCAGTAGGGAGTGTAGAAGCACTACACTTGCCAGTTTTGGTGATGAAGTATAACATTCGGTTTAACAACCAGCTTTTTTGCCATTTATGAAACAAAAATTGCTTGAGGGTAAGAACTGGTTTTGAACCTGCTGGTCTGATGTTTGATGCTGCGGTACCATCTGCCAAACTCTAGAGGTGAGAACAGTTTCTGTGCATAAAGGATTGGATCTTATGTTATGTCCCAGGTGTACATTTCATTGCTTAATGGTAAGTTAGAGCCAATGTGTTTTTCACAGCTGTCACAACCTTCTTTGTCTTCTGTATTATTACAGTTCCATACAATAATGACACTAGTCTGAGAAACCTTTCAAATTCAAGAGTATCTGTTTAATCATCCTTCATTTCCTTGAAAAATGGAAGTGCACTTGTATTATTTTTAACTTGACATTAGTTTTATGTAAGAAAAAAAGAAGTTTGACAAACTGGTAGAGGCCATTCAGTCCAGCATGCTCATTTGTTTTTGTAGATACAAGTCAGGATGCTGAAGATCTCCAACCCAAAGAATCTGAAGCAGCTAATCATTTTTACCATGATAACTGTTCGAGGTGGAACTCCAAAAGGGTTTTTTTTTCTTGGTGACCTTTTGGGTCAGATTGTTATTATAACACCATTTTGCTTGCCAACCCATTTTGATTTCTAATCTCATCATTAAGGTTCTTCTGCCTTTCCAATCTTTGTACCCACTTTGTCCTTTGCAGAGTTGCAGCAGGGTCAAGGACTGTGGTGGCAGTATCAAGCACGAGGCATGAAACAAACAATGCATTCGACACTAGTCGGTAACAGGCCACACGCCCCCTTGCCCTTACTCTTATTTGGCAATTTAGTGTTGCTCAGCTAATCTAACATGCACATATTTGAAATTTACCAAGAAACCTGAGTACATTTAGGGGGAAAAAAATATGTGAGCATTCTGGCAATATTTTGTTCTCGGCAATGACCAGGCTTATGGTTAATTTGGATCCCTGGAGCCATGAGACAGCAGCACTAACCACTGCACCACTGTGCTGTCTGTTTTTAATATTGTTCATAATGTACGATGGCATAATAGAATATATGATGGTTTTGTTACTATACTTGGCTGTATAGTCAGGAGGACATTCTGAAGCATAGATGGCCACTTTGTGGAGTTCATATAATCAAAAACAGTATATGATTGCCTATATGTAAGTGAACTGTAGATGGAATGGATGTGGCTGTTAATATTGAAATTTAAATACCACGATGATTCCTTAAGAACAGACCTTTGCATTGCAGTTACTCAGTTAAAGCTATAATACATGTGCTGGATGTAGACACTAGTGTGACTCTTGGTGAACAGAATTTCTCTTTTAGAAGGTATTACAGAGTTTATACAGTTATAGTTCCTGTGAATACTACTAGGTGATAAAGTTACATGTTTAAGGAACACTCTTTACAGTCAGGACAGGACATGTGGCCCACAGTAACAGCATTTGAACATTACCGTGATTTCTGGGAAATGAAACTGATTATTTGCTGCAGCTTCTCAATGATATCACTGTAGCTGGAGTACCAGTATTCTTCAATGAGATTCCGGTACACTACCTGAAACGATGCTCAAAACTGTACTATTATAAAACCACACATCTAATATCTAATATTTTCACATGTACAGCTAACACATTACACAATTGTCAACATATGCAAAAATAAATAAATAAGATGAGGAGTTATGTTTTCCTATAGACCTTGAGGCCTGGGGATAGATAACAATGCTTTCTTTTTAAAGATAATAGTGACTGATTTTTTTGCATTTTGATGAATGGAGCGCCATGGAAATGCTTAACCAAAACTGACAAATAACAAATAACTGACATTAACTAGTGC
Organism: Polypterus bichir lapradei; assembly: GCA_026402145.1. Classification (NCBI taxonomy): domain Eukaryota; kingdom Metazoa; phylum Chordata; class Cladistia; order Polypteriformes; family Polypteridae; genus Polypterus; species Polypterus bichir. Next base: position 2,552,576 of record JANRMT010062798.1, read on the forward strand.
GGCCTGTTATATTCTTTGAAACCATATTCTTTGTGTTAGGAACCAGCCTATCAAAACATGTGTGAATATTCAATTAAAAGACTGTCTAGAGAAGCAGAAAATATTACAAAGTAAAATGTGCATTCATGTATTAGTATAATATCATCGTTGTTTTCGGGTGTTCTCTTAGGCTTTTTGGGTTTCCCTCCTCCAGCAGATTTTCTAACTTCCCATTCTGATAAGCCTGCTATTTCCATTTCTAAATGCCCTTTTAACAAAACATAATGAGAGCAACCAAATTAAGAGGCTTTGAAAGAAAGCAGCTGCAGCAGTTAACATCTTTAGTATCTTGAAAGTTACTTCTATGAAGATTATAACTAAATACCAATATGAGTATTTCTTTCCTTTTTTTTTAAGTAATGCCATGCAACTTTCAAGAGGGATTTGGGAAATTCAGTGTTTTTCCACAATAGGCTGCAAACCTCAGTCAAGGTACTTCATTTGAAATGCCGACTAGAGCCAGTGACATAATAGTTAAAAAAAAAAAATCCTGATACCATTTATGAAAAGGCTCCAGAAGAGCTACCATTTCTACATGCCATTTTAACAAATTTAACAATTTTTTCTTTATTTACTTGGACATACAGTCAACGGAAGGAGAAGGATTTTATGACTATTGAAAAATTAAAATTAAATATTAAGGATAAAAAGGAATGAGCAAAATAAAATCATTCTGTAAATTGCAATTATTTAACATATATTTATCTTGATGGAAAATAAGGAAATAGTACTTACAGGTGTTATAATGCTGTGTTCCTAGTTTTCTCAATTGTTTAATGTCTCTCAAAGGCTGTTGTAGTAAATGCTTCTTTGATTGTTTTTTTGTATTTATTTTTCATGAGCATAATTTTAATGAGCTCTGATGCTAACTTCATCTGTAATGCTCAGTTTAATTTATCTAGTCATTTTCACTTAATAAAATGATTTCTGTAAGTTTTTTGTCCTTAAATTTGTTTGATTGAAGGCTGCTTGCCAAATAGTAGATTTTTGGGGCCTTGGGAAGTTACATATTTGCCATCTGTTCAAATAACTGGTGTAATCTAGTTACTAGTGAAAAATTCAATGAAAAATTGAGCCTGCAAGAATATTCACAAATTTGTAAATGTAATACGTTTGTCATGTGTGCCATTGATTTTCATAGTTAAGCAACATCTATAACTATCCCTACAAAGGGATTACAAATATTACGTGCGACAAAAGATGGTCACTCCTTACGTTTGTTTTTTATAAAGGCAGACAATGTGGGTAATGGAATAATGAGAGAAAAGCAGTAATTCAGAAGAAGGCTTTTCAGTTCTCATCATTAACACTTTGTGTATCTTTGAGTAAATCTCTTCAACTTATTCTGCTCCAATTCAAAACATTCTAAAATTTCTTGGTAAAAAGTCAAAAAGAATTGCACTTAAAATGTACTGTTACACACTTACATTTATCCATTTATTGCTTTCCTGATCTTGATTTTTCCATTGCACAGTTATAAAGGACTAGAGCCTTTTTCACCTATAGGAAGCAGATTTGGATGGGGGGCAAGTCTCTCACAATACTCACTAGTGCATGCAATACTCACATTTTCCCATATCAAGCTAGTTCAGAGTTGCTTTTTGCCATAAAATACATGTTTTTGAGATACGGAAGATGTGAATACCTGGATGAAGGCCACAGAAGCACAAGGTGATAAATCACAACCCTGTTTTCTTTTAGGTACTCAGGGTTTTCTTCAAAGTCCCAGTGATATGATTGATAGATTGATTGGCGACTGTAAATTGGCTCTGTATGAGTGAGTGTGTGTTCTGACATGGACTAACACTCTTTCCTGTGTTGGTTCCTGTCTTGCACATTATGTTCTATCCATATATTATATCTTGGCAACACTGAGCAAAAGACAAAAACTTACCCAGTGCCTATTAACACCTTTACTCAGGATTGATTTAGAGGTGCCAGTTGGTTGTACCTGTTTTTAGGATGTGAAATGAAAATATAGGAAGAAAATGCAAAATCACCACAGACAGTTCTTGCACTGGGATTTGGACTTGGGACAGTGGAAGGCTGGGAGGCATTGGTACTAGAAATCTTGTCACTCTGTTGCCCACACTATTAATTATGAGCTGAAATAACAAAAAAACTAATCTTATTTCGACTAAAAGCCTAAATATAGGAAGCATCATTATACATTTCACAATGAAGTAAAAGACACAAACAATTTAGAATTCCTAAGATCGCAAACTTAGAGTTGGGTCATGTGTTTTGTTTAAGCAACATTTAATTTTGATTTGTAACACCCCAAATTGTCAAATTGTTTTGAGGAAATGCATCATCCAAAAGGAAATGAGTTAAAGAGACAATTAATGAAAATAATTTCTAATTCTGTAAACATAGGGGTAAAGCAAACCAGAACTACACCTTTGATAGGAATGTTTTTATTAGTCCACTCAATCTTTCAGATGCTGTTATAATATAGTCTGTCATGTGATGTGACTAGACCAGAGATATCACTAATATTAGGTAGCATTATTTGAAATCCTCCAGTCTGGATTGAATTTTACTTTCTTTTCATGTTTATTCTTGATTGGCATATTATACGCATTCTCTTCTTAAGGACATGCATTACCAGTATATCTTGCTTTGCTAGATTTTTTTTTTTACTACAGTGGTGACTTTATTTATGATTGCCTTGTTTTTTTCCCTTGTATAGTTGACTTAAGATTCTAAACATTCCAGTTGGATAAACATAACACAAATTTCAGTTATTTGATGAAGGTAGTGTTCAATTTTCAGCGGTTTTGATATTTCTTTTTTAATTTTTCACTTGGTTTTAGTGAACTACTATAAATCTGATAATTTGTTCAGCCTTCAGTGGGGCACACTCACACACTTGGCCAAACAAGGCTAAGGTAATTTAAGATCACCTTTTACCCTAAACTTGCGCATCTTTTGGATGATGGAGAAAAAAGGGTACCCATTGATAACCATGTTATTATAAACAGTGCGAGGACATGAAAAGTTCCCTCAGTTATTTATTAGGTCAACCTTTGAACACAGGGCTCTAAAGCTGTCTGACAGCAGTGTTAAGCACTGTAACAATGGTTACCATGGTTGAATCAAGTATTGAGATAATTATTAGTTACAATGTCAGTAAAAATAATTTTTATGTAGTAATATTGATTAGAAGTTAAAATTGGCATGTAAACACTTTTATCACATCTTGAAAGTAAGCGAAATTCCACAATTCTTCCCATGACCCCTTGAAGTGTGTTTACTTAGTTAAGGTTACCCAGGAACTCAATTGTTGCAGCTGAAACGTTATCCTTGTGCTTTGGAGAACTAATTCTTAGCCACTAGACTAAACTGATATTCCATTATATACTATTCATATTTTCTAGTTAGACTAAAGAACGATGAATTAAAGTAATTTTAAGCCATTGTATTTTGATACATTGCCATTTGTAGTTTTCTATGTGTTAAAAAATACTGTATATACTGGGGGAGTGAATTTGAATAAACACTTACTGGCTAGCTAAGGGTTTCGAACTGGCTAGTTGTGTTGTACCTTATGTTCTTTGAACAAGTTGATTAATTGAATTTGTTTGTTGACAGGCACTGTCTATAAAAAGCTTTTTATAGTAGTATTGCAGTCTTGTATGGCATACTAATGTCAGTCTTTTGACTTTCTCATGTACCTAAATGTCCATTTTGTCTATTTAACATGTATCTAATAGATGTCTTTAATTGTGCCATTCAAACCTAGAAGTAAAAAATACTAAGGATGAAGCTTTACACTTCATATTTCAGTGCTGGCTACATAGTGATGGACTGAACATATCACTAATCTATTCCACAATTTGTGTTTATTCTCAGAAAAAAACTGGTATTGCTGTTGAAAAATGAAGGATAGATGAGTAAGTATTGTCAGCATTAAAGATCAACAAATCTAAAATGTTTCCAAGTATTCTCATGGTCTCAAGTAATTGCCTTTTCACATTAGGTTTAATTTTCGATGCTGTTCTATAATTGGACAGCCATGACCTTTTTATTGGAAAATGCTCTTTTACAAAAGGTTCTTATTTACAGAACAGAATAGGCATTGTCAACTGCAAACTGTAAAGATGAGAAATTCCCTGAATCCCTCTATGTACTCTAGACTTGACTAGTCTTTAAATAATCTATGTTTGTTGTCATCAAAGACAGCCAGTGTAACTGTAACTTTATAAGTAGTTTAAATATGTGATTTGATCACAATTCATTATGAACCATGATATCAGGAAATCAAGTAGAGATTTAAAAAGAGTAAGGCTACACACTAAACTTTTTATTTCCTAATGTTGGGAAAAATAGAATGTCAGTTAACAGTTAAGTAAATAAAAGCAAATAATATTACAATTACAACAGTTATCACTAGAAAATTAATGGAGGTGACTATTATTACTAAAAGAAATTTACTTTAATCAGTAAATATATAGCTGTAGCTTCCACATCCACCCATTTTTTAACATGCTTTTCCAGGGCAGGGTCATAGGTCATCTGGAATTTATCTTAGCAATTAATGGGCACAAGCAAGGAAGAACACTTGAATAGGATGCCAGTCCATCAATGGGTAGCACCCCCATCTGGCTCAGTTGCAGTGTTACTAAGCGTATCATCTGTGATTCTAATTTTAACTATTGACAATCAACAATATCTAATTTTCCAATTTTTCCAAATGTAATTACAGATAAAAAAGTCCCTTAAATGTTACACTGCATACTGGTATCTGTTAGTCTTGCAAGGCATTGGTAATACCTTGATTGTCATTCCTTCTGTAAACATCTTCTAAAGTGACTCAGGAGGCCTAGTCTGGGATAGCAGTCCCTACCAGTATTTCATCTAGTCAAGCTGGACAAGTGGAGAACAGTGAACCTTGCTGTCCTTGTTTCTTTTTGGTCACTTGAATGTTCTTCCTCACATCTCTGTCCTTAATGTCCTCCTTAACTGAGTTCCTATAGGTTTCTTGGTCATCTTGGTAGTCTTCCATTAGTGTGTGTCTATACTGATTAGTTTCAAGTCCTGTGTGCACATGCCTTTGAAGTGAAGCAGCAGATACCGCACAGCCAAAATCCTTTAAAACATTCTTCATATAGAAAAATGCCATCTTCCATCTTGTAGACATGTTCAATCCAATGTATGAATGGTTAACAGAAGATGAGATTCAAGCTGAGGAGTTAGTTCTCTGCAGGACCGCTCTGGTGGTAATTCTATCCTATTATTGAATCCCTATGATGCCTTGCAAACAGTGGACGTGGGAGTTCTGTAGTTGCCACTCCTGTTCTGACTACATGGTACAAAGGTTCTGTATAGTACAGGAGTGTACTAAGGGCATAGGTCTGATAAAATTCCATTTATTGTTTTTTGACAGCTACTTATTGTCTCACATCCTGTTGCTAAGTCTAGATAGAATAGCAGAGGCTTTGGCAATGTGCTTGCCAATTTGAGCGTCTAATGATAATTTGCTAGTGACTATAAAGCCAAGGTAGTTGAAGCTGTCAACCCCTTTTACCATCTCATACCCAACAACATCCATACTCTAGGCCAAAACATTTGTCGTCTTGGTGTTGTGTGACAGCCCAGATTCATTTCAGGCATGGGAAAGTCCTTTGGTCAGATACTGTAGGTGGCCATTGGTATGAGTCACTAAGGTAGCATCATTAGCAAGTGTTTGGGATGCCAGTGGTTTGCTTGACTCTAGTGAACAGGTCCCTTGCATGACCTTGGTTTGCAGACAGCTAAACTGTGTTACAGAGAGACCGCTGGTAATCATTTGCATGCTGCTAGTCAGTTTGCCAGACCCTTCTTTGTGCTGCTTTCAGTGGTTGCAAATTTGTCTTGCATATTTGTCTGCCTTGGGTAACACTTGTAGTTCATCAGTGCAGAATGCTTAACTTCAATGACTGATTCTGTCCCTGTGATGTATACTTTGAACCAGTTTGTGTTCTTGCATTCCTTTTTGTAGTGACTGCAGCATTGTAGACTGTGTTACACAGGGTGCACTGTTTTTCAGTGTTAATCTTTTCCTGAATGCTTTGGAGCATTTTCACGAAGACATCCATGAACCCATGGTTCTTACCTGGGTAAGCAGTCATGCTGCCATTGATTTGAGGCAGTCAGTTTTGCTTAAATGTGAAAAACATTTCTTGGTGGAAATAACCAGAGAGTGGTTGGTATCAGTTTTGGCACTTTGGTATCATCTGCTGTTAGTGATGCCTTTCACTGTTACTCTTGTGTTGAAGTCATCCAGGATGTAGGACAATTCTGACATGGGAGTGCTACTGATGGTAGTTTCCAGTGATTCATAGAACTTGTCTTTGACTTCTGCTGCAGTGTACAGAAGTGGGGCATTGGTGTACAGAAGTCGAACAAGGACCAGGGCTGCTAAAAGACAGGGCTTTAAGATTCTATCTGATCAATTAGCTGGGGGTTTAATACTACAAAGCAATGTGCTCCATACTTCAAAACCTATTCTGTGTTCTTGTGTTTCCTCACTGTCCTTTCATTTTCAGAAGAAGGTGAAATATTCTACCCTCAGTAAACCACTATCTGGCAGTCTGGTTTCTTTTAAAGCTGCTATGTCAACTTTGTCTATTCAATTTACAGTCAATAGCATCTGTCTTATGAGTGTCATTCACTGCCTGGAGATCATTGTTCAGTCCAGGTAGCATACTTCTGGAATTCCATCTTGCAATGTGAACAGCTGGACTGTTTTGATTTCTTATCTTGTTTTCATGGTACATGATTGATGGTCTGCCTTTCAAGTATTGGAACTCTTAGTTCTAGGGACCCCATGATGCAGGAAGACTGTGGGGATCTGCACTTTACTATCCTAGTGCTAATTGTCTTCAGGCAGGTAGTAGCTGACAGTGGGATGCAATGACTACTTCCACTGATGAAGATAACCCGTTGCATCCTTCTCTACACCAGTCAAGTCTAGACGTATTACTGATAACTTTTCCCTGTTGTATTCTTGCTTTTTGTGAGACTGGGGTGGCCTCTCTGGGGCATACAGTAGTCCTGGGTGGTGCCCAAATGACAAGACCCTGCTCTGTGTTTGTAGCTGGATTGGTTGCAGAAGTTGCAGAAAATGTGACAAATGGCCATAATGAGTCTGGCAACAGATAACTAAGGGGGCTTCACTTCACATTTTTTGTCATTGTTTACTCCTGTAGCCATTGGCCCTCCCAGGAGACCCACAAGACAGACTGACCAACAGTTGACATCCACATCCACAAAATAAAAGGGGATTGCTATTGGTCATGAACATATAGGTATTGATTTGCACGTGTAAAGGTTTTTGGCCCTGGCCAGTGACTCCATCTGGGGAGTTATTGTGATATCATGTTAAACTTCACCTGTCACATCGTTTAGCCTGCCTGCTGAAGTAGTGTCCCAGTGTGCTACACTAGGAGCTAGATTTGAAGGATTAGGGTATTGGTGAGAACCAGTGCATCCAACCATTCAACAATGTAAGGTACACCAGTAACTGGCTGTGTGGAATCTGCAAGTTCTCTTTTCTCCTTTCGAATACTTTGATTTTCCTCTTATATCCCAAAAGTTGCGTTCTTGCATGTGCAGGTGAATCTAACCACAAAATGCAAATTTGCCCCGTTGTAAGTGTTGAAGTGTACGTGAGTGTGACCTGTGATTTACATTTGCCCAATCCAGGGTTGTTTCCCACCTTACATGCCCAGTGAGGCCAAGATAGGCACTGATCCCCTGTGGCCCTGAACTGGATTAAGCAGAGTTGGAAAAAAATATATATACAGGTAAAGTATGTCATTTATATTTTGACTAATCATATGTATATTGTAGATATTGTGGGTATCTCAAATGTAATTTTGACTCAAAAAAATGTTATGCATCTGGTAGCCCTGAAGAAAACAAGATATTAATCACAAGACATTTAAACTTCCTCCAGGTTATTGTTGTTTAATTTCTTATAAAATGTACATGCTATGCCATAGCCTGAACATGAAAAATCAGTTTTCCAGAATCTTTCTAAACTACATCCTGTGCTTTATCTGGTTTACTGTTGTCCTTTTGTGTTTTGTGATGTACTTGCAATCTCTAAGTGATAGAAGTGATTTATATAGACACCTTTTTAATTTACGAGTAGAGCTGATTGAAAAAGTTGAAACTTTTACAACAAAGCATGTCCTGCATAAACATTGTTGAAATTACAGTGTTTCTTTAATTCAAATAAAAAAAATTCTTTTACAACAAACAATTGTGATGTTCATACATGGTTCAGGGAAACAAAATGAATATCACTGCGCAAAACTAATAATATGAAGGTGCAATCATTGTTGCGCTAGCATTGCACAAGAAAGGTGTAAGTAAAATTTTTACAGTTTTAGCAGCTTTTAAAGCTACATTTGAGTGGTATTGAATTTTATGCAGTGTTTTTTGCCTTTCTTGCTATAACTGAACATTTGATTTTAAATGTTAATAAATGGTACCATTTCTTTGTGACATTTAATAACAGTGTGAGGGAGAATGACTTTAAAACTTGTTAAAATTTTCCATGCCCTTTAGTAATATTTGCAGAGTTTAGTTACTTTACTCACTTCACTGGAATCTAAGTTGTTTGCATGCTGAATAATTGTTTTATGTAGAACAGTGAGGGAGTCTAGTTATGACCGGTCACTTCAAGCTGAATATGTACTCTGTTTCTTGTGTATTTTATCATTTTTTGTCACTGCTAATACATGTGCCATTTTTTGAATTAGAAGTGATATTTGTGATTATCTGTGACAAACTTAAATGCAGTCTGATCTATAACAAACACTAAAATGGAATGCATGTCCATGTTGTGTATTTAGTAAATATTCAAGAAATATGTTGATTTAGGAAATTAATCAAATAATCCATTACTTTTTCATGCAACACACAATTTGAAGTGCAGTATGAGCTTCTTCTTCTTCTTTCGGCTGCTCCCGTTAGGGGTCGCCACAATGGATCATCTTTCTCTCCTCTGTATCTTGTTCTGTCACACCCATCACCTGCATGTCCTCTCTAACTACATCCATAAACCTTCTCTTAGGCTTTCCTCATTTTCTCTTGCCTGGCAGCTCTATCCTTAGCATCCTTCTCCCAATATACTCGGCATCTCTCCTCTGCACATGTCCAAACCAACGCAATCTCTCCTCTCTGACTTTGTCTTCCAACCGTCCAACTTGAGCTGATCCTCTAATGTACTCATTTCTAATCCTATTATCCATCCTTGTCACACCCAATGCAAATCTTAGCATCTTTAATTTTACTCCCTCCAGCTCTGTCTCCTGCATTCTGGTCAATGCCACCAACTCCAATCCATATAACATGGCTGGTCTCACTACCGTCCTGTAGACCTTCCCTTTCACTCTTGCTGATATCCGTCTGTCACAAATTACTCCTGACACTCTTCTCCACCCATTCTACCCTGCCTGCACTCTCTTTTTCACCTCTCTTCCACAATCCCAATTACTCTGTACCGTTGATCCCAAGTATTTAAACTCATCCACCTTCACCAACTTTACTCCTTGCATCCTCACCATTCCACTGACCTCCCTCTCCTGTACACACATGTATACTGTCTTGTTCCTACTGACCTTCATTCCTCTCCTCTCTAGAGCATATCTACACCTCTCCAGGGTCTCCTCAACCTGCTCCCTACTATCGCTACTGATCACAATGTCATCAGCAAGCATCATAGTCCACGGGGACTCCTGTCTAATCTTGTCTGTCAACCTGTCCATCACCATTGCAAATAAGAAAGGGCTCAGAGCTGTTCCCTAATGTAATTCCACCTCCACCTTGAATGCATCCGTCACTCCTACTGCAGACCTCACCATGATCACACTTCCCTCGTACATATCCTGTACAACTCTTACATACTTCTCTGCCACTCCCGACTTCCTTATACAATAACACGGCTCCTCTCGAGGCACCCTTTCATATGCTTCCTCCAGGTCCACAAAGGCGCAATGCAGCTCCTTCTGGCCTTCTCTATACTTTACATCAACAACTTCAGAGCAAACATAGCATCTGTGGTGTTGTTTCTTGGCATGAAACCATAATGCTGCTCACTAATCATCACCTCACTTCTTAACCTAGCTTCCACTACTCCTTCCCATAACTTCATGCTGTGGCTCACCAATTTTATCCCTCTGTAGTTACTACAGTCCTGCACATCCCCCTTATTCTTAAATATAGGCACCAGTACACTTCTTCTCCACTCCTCAGGCATCCTCTCACTTTCCAAGATTCCATTAAACAATCTAGTTAAAAACTCCACTTCCATCTCTCCTAAACACCTCCATGCTTCCACAGATTTGTCATGTGGACCAATGGCTTTTTCATTCTTCATCCTCTTCATAGCTGTCCTTACTTCCTTCCTGCTAATCCGTTGCACTTCCTGATTCAGTATCTCCACATCATCCAACCTCTTCTCACTCTCGTTCTCTTCATTCATCAGCCTCTCAAATTACTCTTTCCATCTGCTCAACACACTCTCCTTGCTTGTGAGTACATTTCCATCTTTATCCTTTATTGCCCTAACCTGCTGCACATCTTTCCCAGCTCGGTCCCTCTGTCTAGCCAATCGGTATAGGTCCTTTTCTTCCTCCTTAGTGTCCAACCTCTCATACAACTCATCATACGCCTTTTCTTTAGCCTTCGCCACCTCTCTTTTCACTTTGTGCCTTATCTCCTTGTACTCTTGTCTACTTTCTGCATCTCTTTGATTATCTTACTTCTTCTTTGCCATCCTCTTCCTCTGTATACTCTCTTGTACTTCCCCATTCCACCATCAGGTTTCCTTTTCCTCCTTCTTCTGTCCATTTGTCACATCAAGCACCCTTCTTGTTGTCACCCTTACTACATCTGCTGTAGTTTCCCAACTGTCTGGTAATTCTTCACTACCACCCAGTGCCTATCTCACCTTCTCCCTAAACTCAACCTTGCAGTCTTCCTTTTTCAGCCTCCACCATTTGATCCTTGGCTCTGCCCTCACTCTCTTCCTCTTCTTGATCTCCAACGTCATCCTACAGACCACCATCCTATGCTGCTTAACTACACTTGCCCTGCCACCACTTTGCAGTCTTCAATCTCCTTCTGCTTGACTTTTCTGCATAGGATGTAATCTACCTGTGTGCATCTTCCTCCACTCTTGTACGTAACCCTATATACCTCCCTCTTCTTAAAATATGTATTCACCACATCCATGTCCATCCTTTTGGCAAAATCCACTATCCTCTGACCTTCTTCATTCCTCTCCTTGACACCATACCAATCCATCACCTCCTCGTCTCTTCTGTTCCCTTCACCAACATGTCCATTGAAATCCACTCCAATCACCACTTTCTGTCTCTTGGGCATGTTCATCACTTCATCCAACTCACTCCAAAAATCTTCTTTCTCTTCCATTGCACACCCAACTTGCGGGGCATATGCACTAACAACATTCATCATCACACCTCCAATTTCTAGCTTCATAATAATTACTCTGTCTGACACTCATTTCACCTCCAAAACACTCTTGACATACTGTTCCTTCAGAATAACCCCTACTCCATTTCTCCTCCTATCCACACCATGATAGAACAATTTGAATCCATCTCTGATCCACCTGGCCTTACTGCCCTTCCATTTAGTCTCTTGCATGCACAATATATCAACCTTCCTTCTCTCCATCATATCAGCTAACTCTCTCCCCTTACCAGTCATACTGCCAACATTCAAAGTTCCTACCCTCAGTTCCACTCTCTTTACCTTCCTCCTGCCTCCAGACACATCTCCCCCCACTTCTTCTCCTTCTTCTTCTTCTTCTTCTTCTTCGGCCATCAGTAGCCAAATTTCCACCAGCACCCTGTTGGCTAACAGTACTAGTGGGGGTCGTTGTTAACCCATGGCTCGACCGATCCGGTATGGAAATTTGTATTGTTGTCCGCATATTGATTTGGCAAAATTTTACACCGGATACCCTTCCTGATATAACCCTCCCCATTTATCCGGGCTTGGGACCGGCATGAAGAAACACACTGGTTTGTGCATCCCCTGAAGTGCAATATGAACATGATTTGTAATTTAATTATTTTCAATTAGATCAAGCATTAAATGTGCCATTCCCAAAAACAAAGCTAATTACATTTAACTTAGTCCCTTTAGAAAGACATTGCATTTCTTTCTACAACATATTAATTGTGACAGAATTAAATCAAGTCAAATGGCTAATCAGCGACAAACGGTGGAACAAGGTTGAACAGTAGTTATGCCTCCATGATTCCTAGCCAGTTATATCTATGTTTCTGGCTTGCTCATCTCTACAGTCATTTTCTTTAGCATATGGGATGACTTACTGAAACAGTAAAATGAGTTATTCTGGTTTTGCTGAATAAGTTTAATATTTGATCAAGGAGTCAGGTGTTGTTTGCTCCTAATTTTCAGTCCAGTTAAATTTTCAAGGTGTGGTTAGTTATCTGTTGTAACTGAATATTGAATTACGAGAAAGACTTAATTTAGTTTTGGTAACTGGTGTGTTAAGGAGAAACTGATTAAGGTGGTTTTGGCATGTGGGACAAAAGTCTGAGGATGACTGGTTGAATAGATGCACCAAGATAAAGGTAGAGGGGAGGAGACAACAGGGATGCTAAGTGTTTGATATGATGTTAGATGATATGAAAAGAATGGGTCTCAAACCAAAGGATGTTAAAGATCATAGAGAGTGGAGGAAATTCAGTGTGTAAAATGGCAAGGAGGAATGTCATTGACTTACTTACTTAGGCATGCCACAGATTGTCTTGAACAATACTGAGGTAATGACAAGGGTCCAGTAACAAATGAGGCCAGCAGTAGGTCCACCACTGGCCCACCTGCTAGTGTAGTCGGTAGTCTCAACTTATCAAGAGCTAGTCTTTTTGCTAATACAGTACACCCCCAAAATTCGAGGGGGTTACGTTTGTAGAGCATCCGCGAATTGTGAAAAAACGCACATTTTGGATGTGGTTAAAAAAAAAAAAGTAGTTTAAACCCTAAATATGCCCCCAGAACTCTTTAGATGAATTTCAAACTCAGCTTAATACATTACCTAAAAATAAAGAATGTAAAGGTAAACCTGTATACTGTACAGTACTGTACTGCTATATCTCCCACAGTGCTAGAATATAAAATACCGATGTTACCGCTATATGTACTGTAATTCATGCAAGCGCGTTTTCATTGCCAGAAGCCTTAGAAGGTGCAGGGCATTTCGGCAGCATCTTGGGGCTTTAACCCTTAAATTGCCACATACTTGGGGGTTAATGCGTCCCTGGACGTCTGATACATTTTTGCAGCACTTTTTAAGTAAACATCACAATTCACAAAGAAAAAGTGAAATTTTAAAGGAACACATTTTTTTCATGCAAAGAGCATCACAATTACTGCAACACGGATCATTTTATACACTGCTAATGACCTTCAAAAACTATTTCAAAAACTACTGGAACAATATGTACAAGGTGCAACTGATGCCATGGATGAAATTCAGTAAATCACTGACCCAACTGTGTTTGAGTTGGCTGCACGTAAGCACACAGAGGTAAGCGCTGATGCTTGCAGGCTAGTCTAGTGCAGTGGCTTAATCCCAGGGACAGTGAGGCTGCAGTGCTGCAGGGTGTCACGCTTGGGTCACAGAATTGCACAGAAACACAGGAGATTGTAGAGACAGGAACTTTATCCAAACACTTCAAACAAACATGTCTCTTTCAGAAGTAAAATGAGCTCAGTATGCAGTTAGTTCTTGATTAAAGAATAGACAAACATTATAGGGGAGCATAATGGGAGCAGAGGATGTCTGGGGGAGGAGAGAGAAACAAAGCAATCAGTCAAAAATAACAGGTCCTGTTCAGGCTTTTAAGTAAGTGTAGCATCGCGCATGAAGCATATCACGCGACAGAGCAGCTGTAAGTAAGCTCAGCAAGTAAGGGAGCAAAGTGAAGGTAGTCTATCAGCATTTTTTAAGAGGGGTTTTTTGAGGAGCGTCCTTGTCTTCTAGGGGTGTATTCAGCTCCCCTCCTCACAAGGGCCTGGCAGTGGTCATGAGCTGGCTGCTCAACAAATAAACAGCACTGCGTTGCTGGCAAATGGCACTGGGAAATGACTATAGCCGGTTGTGGCAGTTTAAGGTTCAGAGGAACAAAACGGAAAACAAAAGAACACTCAGCTGGAGATCTATCACAGTCAATCAGCAACAAGGAGAAATGAATAATGCTGTAGCGGTCCGGTGCCGCTAAGATTTACACCATTGAGAAGACGGCGATTTATTTACTATTATGGTGGAGATTCCAGGGATGCATGCAGCCTTGGCCCAACCCCACACACACTTACAAACAGAGACAAAAACAAAGCAAACCGGTAATCAAACAGCAAATAAAAAATGTAATGAAAACAAATGAAATAAATTAAAACAACGATACCACTCCTGTTTCCCTTACGGCGATTACACATTAAATACACAAAGCACAAAGAAAACACACGCAGTAAATCATGAAAAACGGCAATGGATGAAATGTAATGATGAAAATAGATAGTCTAGAGATCCGCACGTTGAATGGGAATGTAAAGATAGTCCTACCACTAGTTCCTGAAATGGTGAACACGGGTGGACGGGTTCAGGAGCACTCCTTTCTTTAAATTTTTTTTTTGCTTTTGGTCACTGGCCCCCTTTTTAAAAGCCGTGCTGACATCCTTTGACCCCAACAGCCCCAGCACCCTCAGCAGAAAACCAATCAGAGCCACTGCATGGACTGCTGGGAGTTGCAGTTTCAAATTCTATTGGTTACTTTCACCATCCCAAGTTGCGTTTTCCTCAACAGTTGCTTCCTGTTCTCTCTACAGTACAGTGTTGCCACGAAAAAAGCAATAAAAACTGCGGAGGATATTTGCGGTGTCCGCTAACAATTATTAGATAGGTTTTAAGGAACAATCCGTGAATGACTGAGGCTACGAACTCTGAACTACGACTTTGCAGGGATCTACTGTAATGCAGTATAAAGTAAGAGAAAATACTGTAGCGACCAGCAGATAAGAATACTTATTAATCGGGTGGGCCCAGCTCCTTGAAGTGTTTAATGTAAAGCACTTGGGTACTTACAGTCGAAGTGAAGCCAGCTATCTGACTGACAGTCTCCAGAAGCATCCAATTTGTTCCACAGTTTTTTTAGAGAGCACTGTATGAGGGCTATGTGCCTTGCAGTATGTGGGTGGTTTAGCAACACTGTGATTACCAGGCAGTCTGGAACCTCCAGCTGTAGGAGGTAAGAACATTCCCAGGAAAGGTGGAAGAAAGCTGGGATAGATAAAAAGTAGTGACAAAAGAAGGTGTGTTTCCAGTGGTAGTGAAGAGATACTATTTACAGTGGAGCATTCCAGAACACAGAAGTACTGTACTGAAAATTTACGTGTTGGGGAAAAGATTGCAATGAGTTGGCCAAGCGGTGAGTCGCAACCTGTCCATGGTGTTTGTGTGAGTATATGTAGTTTTGGGGTCATTTCCCTTGGCCTCTAACACTGGGAAAGTATGCTTACCCAGAGTAGGTTAAAATGATTTGCCTGTTTTTATTAAAACAATGAATACATGTGTTTGTCTAAGGGTTCAATCTGCTTATCCTTCATGGTGTCTCTATATCTTTCCTGTCTTGGTGCTTGTTACTTATTTACTTATTTTAAAGAATAAGTTTTATCTTTTTCAAACATGGTACATATTCATTTGCCATATGAAAACCTGTTCCAAATGTAAGCATTTTTTTTATAGATTAAAAAAAAAAAATACAGAGTCTATCCTTACATTTTATAGTGGAAACCATGGAAAAAGGAGCCTATCTGGAAAACAAAAGCCTAAAAACTTACTTAAAACATGTATTTTTAAAGCCAAGGAAGTAATTAAATGTTGATTCATGCCTTGAGATTACATACTCATTGTAAAATAGAGCTTTGTTAAGGAGTTTGTTTTCGGGTCAGGCTCCGTGCCCATGACTTTCATTATAAAATGCCATTTTTTAAAATGTATAGAAAATGCTTTACTTCAGAATACAATTTGGTGTGGTAAAAACATACATACCATGTTTGTAAACAAAAAACTTCAACTTGGTCACTTGATTTCAGTAAATAGTCTGTGTGGCAGTGAGAAGAAATGCAGTGTGTTCATTTAATTGATTTCCAATTAATCATGACACAAAAAATGATAAAAAAAAAAAAAATTAAATGCATTGCACAATTATGTTTTGCATTTCAGTGTATTTTACACTTTTGATTACGTTTAATATTGGCATGAATAACCTTCCAGAGATTAATTACAATCAGTGCATTATTAATAAACTTTATATCAACTTCAGGTTATCATAATTATAAATATAAGCTTCTTTCAAGGTCTTTAACTCATTGTGTTTACTAATAACTGAACAGAATAAATAAATACAGTTTCATATGGTATAAGATGCCTCTTTGGGACTTTTATATAGGATTTAATTTAAACCCATACAAAGCCAGGAATGTCTGATAGTGGGCTTGTATGTTTTGAATATTTGCACATGCACTGCAATACCTGGACCACCCTATAGAGATGGCTCATATCCTGTTTTTCTTGATGCTGGCTGCTTCCATTGCCTGTGATATCATCTGCAGTAACTCTCCATTAAATTCAAATGAGACACAGCAAATAAGATAATAAAGAAATGATTGATAGATGCATATATTCACTTTACCCCTCAAAAGTATTCAACCTTTAACAGTAATTTCAAAATCTGTTATTATAAATTATATTAATACATTTTCTTAAAGTGATTATTTTAAAACATAATTTGAATACCAAAACTGAACAATTTTGTAAAATTTGAAATTAGCTAAAGTCTGTTGGGCCTAGAGCAACACAGTTATATAATTATAATCCCATTTTATGTTTTCATTTATCTTTCCTTGAATGCACATTTTTCTGTATTTTTTTCTCTGTGGGGGTTCTGAATTATGCAAAATTCAAATCTGCAGAAATTTATGTTTCTGAAATGTATTTGGTATTTAAAAAAAAAACATTTGCTTCATTTTTGCCACTAAATATTTGTTATATCCTGGGTGTTGCCATTTTGGAGCTTACATTGTCTCTAAATTGACCTGGCAGGTCTATGTAGTTGTATTTTTGTACACGCTGTGATGGACTCACATCTTGAACAACAATATTGTTTTTGCTCAGCTCCTCTTGCTCCAGATTTTAATAGAGTTTGGCTGCAGACACCTCAGCCACAAGAGACCAAGGTGTGAAGTAGAGAGTCTTGGCATTGGACTATATTGAAAATATGTCATTCAGTGTGTCCCCAGGACTGAAACATCGGTTTGGTGGATAAACATTGTGGCAGATGGCCAGAAACACGTACCCTGCTGGAACGCCCATAAGCTGGGTGGAGACTGAGGGAGAGAACTTGCATGGAGCATCTCCTTCTCTGGAGTGCTAGATGGCAGCCTTCTGGGTTGAAGCGGTCTCCATGGGAGTTGTGTTCCATGGGTGCTGCCAGGGGGTGCTGCAGGGACTGTGGAACCCTAATTTGTTGGGCTTCCGCCTCACCCAGATTGGCTTCTGGACCATGCTAAAGGGCCACTGGAAATACTCCCGGGTGCAGGATAAAAGGAACCTGCTGCCACTTCTCAGAGAGCCAGAGTCGGGAGGAGAAGGATGAAGCTTGCCAGGAAGAGTGGAGGTGGACTGGGAAATAGAGAGAGAGAGAGAGAGAAAGAAAGAGGCAAGAAGAAAATGTGCTGTTTCATTGTGCCTATTTGTGCTTGTGTATTGTACTGCATTAGAGGGAAACGCTTGGGAAGAGTTTCCCACATAAATAAACCCTGTTTTGTGCTAGGACTTGTGCCTTGTGTCTGTTTTTGTTGGGTTTGGGGAGCTGGTGCACCTCCTGGTGGCCACAACATACAGTTTGTTGTGTGTAAAGGCAGATGCAGTGTAACTAGTTTTAAGGGGGTTTCCACTATGGTAGAAATGATAAATCTGTCTTTTGAAGTCATACATTAGTTAATGTATGATTGTAGGCTTTATTAATGAAATGTAGCTACACCTATTTATTTATTTGCATTCAGCATTCCTATCTTTTCTTTTATTCACTAGACCAATGTTTTACTCGTGGGGACCTACTGAATGACACACTTACAAGATAGCCCAGATCCTAGGTGCTCCACTTCACAGGGTCATGTGGTACTAGCAACCACTGATAGTCAGTAGCAAGACCCTTCACCCAGGTGTATTCCTTGAACTGTCTTATCCAGGACACTGAAGTAACTGGTTTCAATAAAATAACAGACGAAAAGGTGCGTTCGGTATAAAAAACATTCTCTCCACTCTATGCATAATTCCATTATCCTTGAGGGTGCCTCAGTGACTAAAGCTTCACCTGGTAAGCATGGAACATTAGGTTGCATCACACCTTGAAAGGCATGACAGGCAATCACCAAAATAAAACAAAAATTTATAAAAAGGACAAAAATGTTGTGTTGAAAGTCATTATAAAGTAAACAATCCTAACAATGTGTACTTGGCATGTGTAGCTGGAAATGTGAATGAGACAGTTGCTTTGCTGCTTAGCTCTCGATAGATACCTTATGGGTAGACGTTTTTTGTGAATGCAAATGCAATTGTTTGTGGTTCCTTTGCTATTGACAAAGGAATGTGTCATTAATCAGTACATAAAGGCTGTTTTTTGCTTTTCTTGCAAGCACACAGTTTCTTTTAACATACCTATTTTATCCTTCATTGGCAGTCAGTAGGGTGTGGTGTAAATATTTTACCTATTTTTTAAAGCAAAATGCGCTAAGATTATGCATCAGACATAATCATCAGACATAAGTTGGACTAATCAAATAAAAGCCAATGTGCACAGGCTCTTTTACCTTTGGGTTCTGTGGAATACCCTATTTTTAAGTAGTAGTATTATTCTTTTTAGAGTACCATTGTCCTGTTTAATTAGATCTTTTCACAGTTCTATCAGGGTGCTGTTGATATAGCATATATTGGTATAATATGATTATGGCCTTATGGTTAGAGGCTTTTGAATTTTAAGTGTGTTTCTTTTGAAAAAAGAATTTAAAGCTATTGCTCATTCATTAAGCAGAACTCCATCCCCCTCTATTAACCAGATTGTGGCAAAGAGCTGAATTCTTGCCATACATTTACCTCCTTATCCCGACTTCTCCGCTCTTTGCTGACTGCCTGCCTGCAGCTAGCTGAATTTTTTCTTTATATATATATATATATATATAT
>JANRMT010062798.1:2577844-2596881 GCA_026402145.1 Polypterus bichir lapradei
TCTATCTATCTATCTATCTATCTATCTATCTATCTATCTATCTATCTGTCTGTCTGTCTGTCTGTCTGTCTGTCTGTCTGATCTATACAAAAACTGAATATATATATACTTTTTCACACAACTTATACTGTATATATTGCCTGGAAAGAACTAATTTTTCACACAGCTGATTATTCTAAATGTAACCTTGCAGTTTTATGGATGAAGGCATTATTAATTTGTTGACTTGTGTGATGAGTTTAGCACAGTCAACTCTTGTGTATTTCTCACAGCTCAGATGAGAGCAGCTGGCCTAGACGTGGGCCAGTGCTCCAGTTGACAGGCTACTGGATTAGTGGTAATATCAAAGGCATAGGGAGAGATTAGAAGGAAGCGAGCGACTGACAGCAGTTTGCAGCAGGGGACAACAGATGAGAGACAAAGGGAGCCGGGAACTTGGAGAGGATCAGAGTCGACGAGGCCATGGGAAAAGTGTGGCAGCAATCATTGAAGCACCAGGCTACTGAGCCCCATGAATAGGACAGGAAATGGGATTTGCTAAGACAGATGTGATGAGAGGTGATGAATACATTAGAGTCGAATGAGCAAGATGCTCACAAAGGTGATCTGAGTGCGCTTCCCATGAAAGTTTGATTACAAAGATGATAGCTTACTTAAAAGTACATGCTAGAATAATGCTATTTATAAAAGGAATTGAGCAGTAATTAAGGCGTGCGGTGCGCTAAAGTGGGTGGCCAATATCTATCTATCTATCTATCTATCTATCTATCTATCTATCTATCTATCTATCTATCTATCTATCTATCTATCTACCTATCTATCTTTAACAGACACACTAAAAAGATTCAGAGTATTTTTTAGATTTTCAGTACTGATTGGATCTACATTTGTGGGGGAGGTTGCGCTGACAAGTCTGATGGACAGGTGGCCAGTATTTCAAAAAACGGATAAGCTGCCCTAGGGTTCAGTTGTGTGCTGACCCTTGGCATCGAGAGGTCATGACTTTGA
The DNA here is from genome assembly GCA_026402145.1 of Polypterus bichir lapradei. Lineage (NCBI taxonomy): Eukaryota > Metazoa > Chordata > Cladistia > Polypteriformes > Polypteridae > Polypterus > Polypterus bichir. The sequence continues at coordinate 2,578,853 of JANRMT010062798.1, forward strand.
AGCTCATCTCTTGCATGTCAGGCCACGATTGTCAGGCATGCTGTATGTTTTTGGGGGTTGGAGCTTTACCAGTAGGGGGTCTCCCTTCTCATGCATAGGCAGTCCTTTACAAACCCTTGAAAGTAATGTTGAGTTCAGTGCCGATTCAATGCCACAAAGAAAGCTAGCAGTTGAAGATTAGCAGCCAGCATCTCTAACCAAGAACAGTCAGGCTTTTGGAGTAAGTCACTCCCTGTCTTGTTCTCTGTTAATCAGGGCCTTCTAAAAATGGCTTTTCTAGATTAAGGATAGAACACAAATATAATTCATGGGTGCTTTTTAAAAACTAAGATATAGAGGCCACCCAGAGTCTGAATAAATATGACTGCATGGTTTCAGCTTTCCTGCTCATTAGTGTTCTCCTTGTGAGGAAGCACAAAGCAAGGTCTCAAAATGCTGAATAGCTTCCAAAAGCAAATGATTTTATATGCCTCTGTTCTCCCATAGGCTTTATTCTATCTGCAGTGGCCTCTTTAAGGGTCTCTTAAGTATTTGAAGCTTGACCTTACATCAAGTCATTGTGTGGCCCTTGAGATTGACCTAGGTGCAAATCCCTTTTTCAAAAATCTGTAATATTCACTTTATGAGAACTGCCTTTCAAAATGCAGTTTATTTAAAGAAAAAGAACATTGCAAATGGATAGTCTTCCAAGGGGAGTATTTCCATCCAATCACTTAAAGATTTTGGATGAGCCAACACTGGATTTATTACTTAATTAAATCATGTTATCTTTCAGTATTCAAAATAAAAACCAATACATCCACTAAGGCTAAAAAAGGAAGCTGCATAGGCTCAGGTCTCTAAAGAAGAGAAATTCATTTTTGGGATCTATCTATCTATCTATCTATCTATGAACTTTTTCATTGCTGATTGGATCTGTCAGTATGTATCAATTAATGTGTAGATTAATTTTTAATTGCTTTTCACAAAACTAATTGCAGTACACTTTAAAAGATACATATGTAGTGGTCTTTGAGTGAGATCTCCAGGTTAAACTTTAATTTACTCTAATCCTTGGCTTTGTCAGACAGGATCAAATGACCAGTTCAAATTGTAAAAACAAATTAACAAAACTTGCTTTACACACTACCAGAGTCACCCCAGTCTGTACTCTAGAGTAATGATTTGAAAATAATAGGTTAGAGGGTGGTTCAGGAAATTAGGCAGTGGTTTGCGAGCTGTGAAGAACAGGGCATCAGTGTCAAGCAGTGCTGTGATTTATGCAAGTGGATTGCCTCAGGCTTGCTGCCTGGGAACCATTTTTTCAAAAATGCATGCTCATGTTAGCACATTTAATGGAAAGAGAACATAGCAAAGCTTTTTCTCACTTTCCTCAATTTTAGTTTGAAAGGAGTTTATTGGCAAAACATGGCATACTCATCGCAGGTCCTTGCTTTATTTCATTTGTTTGGCATCTACAGTAGCTTCAGCCTTTGGTTGATCTGCTACCTACCCATTATTTGGCTCAACTTATGTTATTTCATTTTGATTGTTGCTCATTGCCAACCTGTTTGCTATATATCTTTCCTGCACATCCAGTCACTCAAGTAACTAGGGAACTCTTGGAGGTGGAGTGAAGACATTCTGTAACCAGACAGGGCTAGCCAATGAGTGTAGCCAGTCTAGGGCTACAGTCAGTCTCTTCACTGGAAGCTAATTTATAAGAATTACTGATCTCATTGTTTATTTAAACTTGTTATTCAATTTCTGAGATAAGACAGAGGACCAATAAAATGTTTTGTGTTATGTTTTTCAAAGAAGTTTGTAAGTCTGTGAATTTTTTTTGTATGTTAAATATGACTCTACACACTGTGATTTGGCAATGTTGCTGTTGCTTCTGAAGCAACATCAAAGTGTTGATTTGGAATCAAAAGTACAGGCAAGTAATAAACTATAAGCCTATTAAATGTGCAATGATTAAGTTTTTATGTCAATCTTTAAAACAATTGCTTACTTTTTCCTTCTGTTTTAAGGCTCCATGAATTTCTTCTTTTAACCCAAGACCACAATTTCTTTAAACAGAATAGAATGGGAATAGTCTTTGCCAGCAACTCCACTTTGTAAAGAATAAAGTTCCTTTAGTGACATCATAAATGAATGGCCAGTTAGAGTTTTAATTAATTGACTAGCTACACTGTTAATCTTGAATCAGAGTTTTCTGAGATATTTCAGAAACTGCAATTTCACAGCAAAATCATTTGTGCAAGTATGTGCTTTTGTACTATATAGTTTATTAAATTAAAATATTAAAGTCTAGTAAAAGGACAAAAATAGGAAAAAACTAAACTTTGCAAATGAACCATTATTGATTTCCTTTTACATATGTACCTGTTTAGAGCGAAGTGAGAGAAATTATAAATGAGTCAACTAAAGAGTGAACCAAAACAAGGTTTTATAGTACAGAATTTCTTGAATGTGTTAATAAATGAGCTAAATAAATACATTAAACAGGAAAGCAAGAAGTGAGCCTATGCAAGGAGTATAATTTGCATTAAGCTCTCAGTCATTGATTAAGAGACTATGGTCAATGAAAGCTTGCAGCAATGTGACTTTCCTTGCCTGGGACCTCATGCATAAACGTGCGTACGCACAGAAATGTTGCATAAGAACGTTTCTTTGTTTAAATCGCAATGTATAAAACCTACACTTGGCGTAAAGCCACGCACTTTTCCGTGGTACCTCATACCTTGTCGTACGCAAGTTCTCCGCTCGGTTTTGCAGACTCACGGCACCCAGCGTCAAAGCAGTGCTACTGTTCCTGTGTGGTTACTCTTTATTTTCCTGACGCGGCTTTATAAATACACTGAAACTAACCGCATATTGTTGATTAGTGTAGTGCATCTGATTGTAATTAACTTGTAACAATAGAATGGTCCAGGGAATAGCCATAGTATTCCAAATACCATAACTGCTTTAGCGTTGTTACTCTCACTGCACCATCTTCTTCTTCTTCTTTTTCTTCTTTCAGCTGCTCCCTTTAAGGGTTGCCACAGCGGATCATCTTTTTTCATATTACTCTCACTGCACTACTTGGAGTATTTATATCACTGTATCTGAGTGGGGAATCACAGCAGCAGCTGATCGAAAAGAGAATTATCGGTATACAGCATCAAGCCCACGCTGCCTCAGCCACGGCAAAATGTTTCAAAGCCTTTCCTGTATGGACCTTGCGGTTCAGAAACCGTTTCATCCCAAGAACTATAAATGCACTCAATCAATTGCTCCTTGTAGAACTGTTTGTACTTATAAGTACAATTACCCCACTGTAAACTTGCACTACAGTTATAATATTGCACAACCTGCGCCGCTTTATAAGCGCGTATTTACATATGATGACGGTATCATTTGTAAGATGAAATGCAGCAAAATATGTTGATTATATTATACAGATAAAACTTTAACTTCATTTAAATAATCTGTATTGTTAATAATTAAACATGTGAGGACACAGTGCTCTAACACTAGCAAGTTCACATATTGTTCCTGCCTTGCGCTGTATATTTGCTGAGGCTGGCGCGACACTGGAAGGACAGATGAATAAAATAATTAAACACGTACTATGAAGATATTTCAATGTTCCTTAAAAGTTTTGAAGAATCGTTGTTGTAAGCTTACAGATGGCTTAACGTTTATTACAGAGCTGATTGTGTGGCAATTGGGTATTTGGGGAAAGAAAAGTAAGGACAGGAATTGAAGGTTAGTACGTTTGACAGAGACAGTACTGCTACAATAAATTATTTCATCGAAGGTCGCGCAATGCGCAGCAGCATCTTGTGTGAGACATGAACAATCACTGCGCCATCGTGTTCCCATGTTTAATAACATGCTTTCATTCCAATCATCATGAAAATTATATCGCGTATACATCTCAGTATTTTAATTATTCAGAGAGCTGTAATATCACGAATGTAATGGATTCTGTGTCCTGTTGGAGAAAGAGAAAGAACGGAAGCACTTAGTGATTCACACACACAGAGCACATTGAAGATCAAATACAAAACCAAGCATTTAACTTGATACTTTAGTTACGATGGGATTTGAGAAACTAGTAAATTAAATGATTTTTAGATGAAGTTTATGATGTTCTAATTTAATGACAAGATAAACTACGTGATTAAAGTGGAAATTCCGAGATTAAAGCTGACATTTCGTGCTTTTTTCCTACTGTGTGCCTATTTTTTTTGTTTGTACCCTAATAAGCTCAGACGGTGGGCTACAACTCGCCTTTTCACAGCGACTTTGATATGTGACTTCTTTTTTATTTTGGCACTGTGCGACTTTGTGAACTTGAGCTTTCGAGTTTCTCCGACACGCTATGTCACTTGATCATCTTCCTTTTGTTGATTATACCACTGTTTAAATCAACAAATAGTATGTTTTTCCTTTGCCACCACTTGGTATTCGCTGAAGTTCTTATATTTTCCCCCGTGCTTTTTCCATTGTCTTTTCACAGAAGGCTGAGCTTAAGGGAGATTTATATTGATTTGCATATTCATAGAGGCGTAATTCTGGGAGAAGTTGGGGCGGGACAGAAGGCGCGTGCACGAGCGTTACTTTTCACGCTGACTGGGATTTATGGAGCGGAAGAACATGGAAGTTGGAGTACGCACAGATTCCTGCATCTAGATTTTTCTGTGCATAAGCACATTTCGGCTTTTGTGCTTACGTCATGTTATAGTGTGAATTCTACGCACAGCGTTATGCATGAGGCCCCTTGTGGTAAGTAGCTGTGGATTAGAGTATGGGTTGTTTTGTTCTGGTGAACCTGTTGTGAACGTCACCCGGGCATAGACAGGCAGACATGTTGTTTTCCACCACCACACGTTTATTTACAAATATTATTTACAATCCAAAGTGCACACAAACCCCAGGTCCCCAAAGTCCTGGCCAACATACAATGCCTCCACTCTTCAGGCCGCCTCCACTCTCCTCTGCCTAGTCCTTCTTCCACCCGACTCCAGCATCGAATGAAGGGAGGCGGCCCCTTTTATCCTCACCCGGATATGCTCCAGGTGCTCCCCGGCAATCACCTGCCGACACGCCCCTGTGTGGTGTAAGTGCCAGCTGTACTCCCGGAAGCATTCCGGGTGTCCCTGCTTCTCTTCCCCCCAGCACTTCCTGGTGTGGCGGAAGTACTGAGGTCCAGGGTTCCCAAGGCATTGGGGCACCCCCTGGCGGTGACCACAGGCCCCTACAGGGTTGGGCTTCCATGCCCTCAACCTGTGGCCCCCAAAGCAACCAGGGTGGCGGCCCCCACGTGATCCAAGGCGGGCACACGCCATCTTCCGGTCCTTTATGGCGTCCCGGCTGGGTCATCGCCTCTGACACTGTTTATTTGGACATGGTGTAAAGTTGGTAACAGTGGTTCACAAAATTTTCAATTATGCTACTTTACTGCTAGTATTGTCTGATGTACACAAAGAAATTATATTTTATTTATCATAGTGCTTTTCTGTTAGATAGTTATATCATAACCAAACATACATTACATGAATAGGTGTTCTGTAAAGTTTTACATAGAATAAACAGATACATAGGAAAGCATGAAAGAGTATGCCATCAATCAACCTGAGACTTGTTCTACTGAAACCCTGTAGCCACTGAGTTCTTTTCAATCCCTGGGATAAGTAAATCAAAGTTAGTATAAGTCATTGTGCTTTGGAAAAATCTCTGTTTTTAGGTGATAAAAGGTTGATGATTCAGTGCCAATATGATTTTAAACATGCTACTGCTTTTTTAAATAATAGCAACTAATATTTGCAAGGAGATGCTATCCAGTTCATCAAAGTTCTTTGCTGTTCCTTTTTAGAAAAATATAACACATTCATACTGATATTACAAAAACGCAAAACAACAATGTTCTGTCAGTTATATTTTATAAAAGATATTTAATATGACAATAAATGCAATTAATGTAAATTTCAGAGTCTTGTTTGTAAAGAATAGAGATAATTAGTACTTGCATTCAACCGGAACGTGTATGTATAGTGCATTACTATATTTTGAACAGTTAAGTATACTATTGAAATGCTTCCTGTTCTTTAAAGTGGCAGATTTCACCCTGCAATTAATTTCAAGCTGTTTATTTTAAGTAAATATCTCCTCTTCAGTGTCTTGCAGTGAATTCTACTCTAAAACACAGAACTAGGCCAGTTGTGTGAAATTGTTAAATAGAAAGTCTGTAATGGCAATCTGTCTCAGACTAATTTATGCAGAGCTGTTTTTCGCCTGGTTTGTTTGTTTTTTCTTCCTTAAAATTATAAAATTTAAAAATGAGAGTTTGACCAGCTGGTTTATATTAATTTTGGAATATATATATTCAGTCCAGAATACCAAAACTCATACATCTGTAATACTTTATTTTAAATATGCCTGAATATATGGAATTATTTGAAAGGTAAGGAAACTTCAGAACTGTTAATGCTGCTGACTAAATTGTTCATGATTTATATATTGCTGTTTGTAACCATTTTTAGAATAAAAGGCTTAAAGTAAAATAAAGGGCATTTAAGTAACTTTCTTTGTTTTTATTACTTGATGTAACACAAAACTTGGCAAACAATATCATTTGTCTCTAAAAAATTACAAATAATCTAAACAATAAGCTTTTGTTCGTAATTAATTTACCTTTTGTTGTAGGCATTCCACCTTCGTTGTGGCCTTTTCGGGAAAAGTTTATTTCTTAACATAGGGCAGAGAGGTTAGGATAGGCTGAACTGGTAGAAGTTAAAGATAGTTGTGTCTATGACTTGAAGGTGGCACCCTTAAAGACTAAGAAGAATGTCAACAAGCATTAGTGTCCTTTTCTGCTTTAATCTGGTCAATTAATTTGAAGTAAAATGCAAGGAAATTTACTTTTATAAATGCACTTTCTCTCTTCCCCCTAATTCTTTCTCTCTCTACCCCACTAACCATACATGCACTCAAAGTACACCAAACATTCTTAATGTTAATATACATCTAACTGTGTCAGACTCTGAATGTTTTTTCTAGTCCTTTGTCGGCATAAAGCTAAAATGCTTTCTGGTATTTTTTATGATTAAATGCAGTATGTGTCAGTTATAGGGAAAAACCTAAGATTGCTTTTTATTATGTATTTGGTGGAACATCATCTATGAGTTATATTTTCAGGTAAGCCCTTTCCTCAGTTTTTCTGGTAGAAGGCAGGACATCACATATATTAACATTTGCTTTGTGTGTACTTTGGTGACACCCCGTCAATATGGTGCTGTGGCTGCTTATATAAATACTTTATAGTTTGACTTACATTATTTTTTAATATTGTTAATCGTATTTATTTTTTAATATTTTTACCTTAAGATAAACAGTGCCTCTATAATAATTGTATGGAATATTCCAATTTATTAAATTCTTATCTGCCCTGCTGCAGTATGAGCTAAGCCATAATGCAGCAGATTAATTTCAATCCATAAAAATGGAAATTTTATTTAAAGATATACCTGGATTTATTTAAAATCATACTGTAATACCAGGTACACACAAATGTGTTGCTGATACTATCATGATTGATAGTATTGGGCTGTACTTAAGTATGTTTAAACTTATCTGCTTACATTCAACCTGCTAGATTTTCCTAAGTATACTTATACTTACACTTGCAGTCTACTTCAGTTTTCAGTTGTCCATTCTTCCTTTTTCTTTACATATACTGATGAATATTGCAGTGATAGAAAACTGAGTAATGTACCATTGTTAATATTTTTGATTATTGTGAATGACTTATAGGCTTTTCTAGGTTATTTGCAACACTCTATCTCTAAAGCCTGTCCAGAATTTGCCCTGAGCTCTCATTTCTAACACTCACCCTATATACCAAAGTGGAACATACCCAGACTGCCTCCATTACTCCTCTGATTCAAGAGGAATAGCTGTTACTTAGAGATCCATCTGGATTGCTGAGCTGTTCACTGACCCACAGAGAATAAATGCAGAGTTATAATTACTGCTATTCTACCTGAGGCCCTATAATTTTGTTCATAATCATTTTTGAAATTGGGGTATACATTTACCAGTGCACTGACAACTTTGTTCAAATACTTATCTCCAGCTTCATCACCATGGAATGCAAAGCTGCAGCTTTAGCTTCAATCTACTGTAAAATTTCACATTCTTCTTGACTTTGTCTTGTAAACATGACCCCTTACTATGTGCAGCTGTTCATCCCTCGGAAAGAACAGCCAACCCAATGAATTTGGAGATGTTGACTCTTAACCTTGCCACTTCAACTTTGGTTGTAATAGTAAACTCGAGGTCACAGTTTAGGTCACATGAACAGCATCTTATAGATGTAGTACGGATTTCAGTGCCTACTTGACCTGAACTGACATTACAAATTATGAATATATTAACAGCTGTGATACCTTGTATTACAGTTAGTTCCATAAGATACTTCTACAGTCTACAAAAAAATCAAGTTTACACAGGATTAGTAACTTCACAACAACCTAAAATATCTTTGCAAAGGAAACCAGGTCCAAGAATGGTAAATGTAATTTTTACATTATGTGTAAACCATTATTCTCAATTGGAAAGAGAAATCTGGGGAGTAAAATTTATTGAATTACAGTGTGGCCAGTCTTGCCATCTCAGCTATTACATAAATCAAGAAGAATAAATTCCAATTAATTGTAATTTGAAATTAATAGGATACTATTGACTTAATCTATTTAGAATGGATTAGTTTTATATCAGGAGGTGAGGTAATTATAATAAGAGGATCTCTGTAATTTTAGTCCCATCTAAATTGCTTTTGTTTGTAACTTTTTACAGAGTGCACTTCATGCCACGGTAAAGATTCCAGAGCCTTTTACCTTCTATACAAAGTCGGTAAAAATAATCTCAGGTTAAACTATCCATCCATCCATCATCCAACCCGCTATATCCTACCGACAGTGTCACAAGGTCTGCTGGAGCCATCCATCCATCCATTCATTATCCAACCCGCTATATCCTAACTACAGGGTCACGGGGTCTGCTGGAGCCAATCCCAGCCAACACAAGGGCGCAAGGCAGGAAACAAACCCTGAGCAGGGCTCCAGCCCACCGCAGCAGGTTAAACTAGTCCTATACAAACTGATATGACAATAAAATTCTGTCATTTGAGCAATTTGGACAAGATAATAATTACACAGTGTCTGAAGTGTAAAAAAAGAGCCGACGGTACATCTTACTGTCCATGCTGAATTACAGGTATATCCTCTTGGAGATGCAAAAACACACTGACATGCATAATTTATATTGAAATGGGGGTAGGTGGTGTCCCCCTTGGAGGTGTGAATGAACATACAGTGATCCCTCGCTATATCACGCTTCGACTTTCGCGGCTTCACTCTATCGTGATTTTTTCTCATACATGCTTACGTCACTACACATGCACTTTCTGAGAACTTTTATCTAAGCCCCACGATGGCTCCTAAACGTGCTGCTTTTTCTAAGCCTTCTGACAATAAAACTAAGTGCCGGAGGAAGATGCTTGCTATCCAGGAGAAGGTGAAACTCTTGGATATGATCAAAGATGGCAATACCCTACAAAAGCCTCCTCACGCATATGAAAAGACAGCGCCAGCAACTGCCTATCAAGATGTTTTTCAGCCGTGCACCCAGATACCCACTGCCTACTCTTAGTACTCCTTCAGCGGAAGAAGACAACGATGCACCTGCTGAAAATACTGCACCACCTGAAGACTCTCCTGTGCCTTCATAGGTTAGTAGTTGTGTGTGTGTAATTAAATGTACAGTACAATAATCTACTATATAAAAGCGGGCCGGGATTGTCCTTCCGTCCCATGAGTGCAAAGCGTAGCGGTATTCCGCTTATCACAGACTTAATACTTGCGGCTTGCGGTATGAAGCGACGCGATGTGAGCAGAGTTCTGCTGCTCCCATCGTCCCCTTGCTTTTGTGCGCGATCCGCTGGAAAAATAGACACAATTATGTCTCTGGAAATAATTAATGTTGATGGAGTACAAATGCCTCACCACGTAGTAAATATCAGGGGAGATGGTGCTTGCTTATTCTCATCTATAGTTTATTTAGTGCATGAAACTCCGTGTTTAGCGGTACAGATTCGGACTGACATTGTACGACTTTGGACAGGCACTCGAGGGGATAAAAAAAACTTAGGTTTTCGGGAGATGTTATGAATGGGCACTTTAATGTTCTCATTCCCTACACTTACATGCCTGATGTACACATGGAGCGCACACAAATTGAGGATAAAAGTCGGTCGCCTTAAAAGGCGGGTGAGCCTAGTAATAATATATTTGTAACGTCTATTATGTCTTATTTTTTTTTATTTTGTCTAATATATTGGGTAATATGTGTGTAACGGTGACTAAAGTGTGTTATTTCATGTCTAGAGGGTTCTAATAATGTTAAAAAACGTATTTAGAAGGTCGTAAACAGGTTTTCTATACTCAAACTGCAAAATATTTGATTTATAAAAAAATAATCCTACTTCGCGAAAATTCATTTATCACGGTAGAGTCTGGAACGAATTAACCGTGATAAACGAGGGTTCACTGTATTGCTTTTTTAAATGAGGGTTGCTAATGTGGTCTGAGCTGATGGTACTTGCCTGTACGTATACATTAACTATGGGTGCTTATAGGCCTGGAACAGGGAATTGTTGTTATTGAGTACTGGCCCTTACTGCACACTTGAAGTACTAACTTTACACCACCTTCTAGTGTAAAACTAATTCGATCCGAGCAGGGCTTTAATTACAGTGATCAATCTGGCCATTTCAGGTATATGGGGAAAAAAAGTAGAGTAAAATTGGATGGGCTTCTAGTCACGCAGAAATCAATTAATCTCATTTGAAAGTGAAATAGGAAAATGTGGTGGACTGTATAGTTTCCAGATCTGTCTGCTGAGCTGTAGTGTGAAAGAAAATGAATTAAACTCAGTCACAAAGGGGCAATATCCAGCACCTCAACTATAAAGTAAAATCTTATATATTAAGCTGAATGATTGGTTGTTTGTCTGTTTTTCCTGGTCTGCTAATCCATTCTGTCTGCACAATATTTTATACAGATTATCTCTTTGTACAGGAAATGACCACAGGCTATATTTCATTTTGAAAATTAATTGCTGTCTCCACCTGAGCAACAGAGGTACCCCTGCCAGTAAAGTTAAACATTTTATGGATTTCTTTTAGATCAGCCTGCTGAGCAATAACATTAAATCAGTAAAGTAAAATCCAAAATGATCAGTTTACCTATAAGAGGAAATAGGCCAAATATATTACATTTAGACAGACCATGGCCAAATGAACTCACTTAGCTACAGAGTGAAATGATGGCAATAAATGTTGATGGACAGGTTGCTAGTATGCAGTGTAAAATGAAAGGAGTAAAGCCAGCTCTTTTTTGGAGTGGCCAGATTAGCTATAGAGTGAAATAAGAAGAGCTAAATCTGGTGGATTACACTGTTCCCAGATTAGCCTTCTCAGCTATAGTGAAAAATCAAAGACAGAAAATCTATTTAGTTACACTGTAGTCAGACTGGCTACATCGGCTGTAGAGTGAAATCAGCAGAATGAATTCTACTTAACTATACGCTGACCAATTTGGCTTGCTCAGCTATAGTGTGCAATGAAGACTTTGAAATCAGCAAAATAAATTACACCTTACTATACAATGATCGGTGTGGCCAGCATAGCCATAGTGTGAATGAGGATAGTACAGTCTACTTACTTGTATCTGTACAGCAGCAGGACCAGCCAGAAGAGAGAAAAAGTTCAGACCAACGTGATAATTAAGAGAGCAGTCTAGTGAATTTTATTTTGTCCAGAATGATGTGGTCACCTGTAGCGTAAAATTATAGTGAGTAAAGTACAGGCTTGCTTGTAATTAAAATCATCCTTCATATACTTCAGTCTAACTTTGGTATAATTGAAAAACAGGTGGGGAAATCACCTTGTTGCGCTGAAGTTAGTCATAGTTAGGATTAGATTAGGAGTCGTGTTCCTCGCACACATAAGAACTTCAAATTTGCCATGGTTTTTCTAATGCTACCCATTTTGCAAAAAAAAAAAAAAAAAATACTCTTTAAGATTTGATTGTTTTAGAATGCTAGGATGTGCCCTTCTATAGATGGGCAGTGTTCTAAAGGTTAAAAGACCAAGAAAATCTGTAATGTTAATCCTTAATCGTTTCAGTATGGGAAAAAAATATATCTTTAAAGCCTTTCCTAGTACACTGAAATTAAGTTTCTGTTGCTTAGCAATGCCCTACAGTTTGTCAGGTCTGTATCTTCTTTATGTTATTATTGGTTATCCCTAGTTATTTAGTGTACCTTAGTGAGTGTTTACCAAAATGAAAAAGTAATTAAATTATTTATTAAAGACATGGTCTTGTATTTAAGTGCTTTTAGGATAAACCCGTCCACAAGAGTAGCATCAAGGTAGAAATAAATTGCCTTTATTTTAGACAAAGAAGGTTATTGTACACTACCTTAGATTGAAAACTTTCTAAGAGCATCAAAAATTAATGATTGAAAGGTTAAAGTTTGTTTTATCTGAATTATGTAAGATATTTTTAGATGAATTGCTTGCTATATAATCTACTAATATATAGTTCAATTTCCATTTAGTGCATCAGGTGTTGCAGATGTGGTAACATCTATACAGTATTATATTGCAATATCTTCTCTTCTTTTATTTTTCCAGGTTTCTCTGATTTAATCATTTGTCTTTAGCACAGTTCTTTGTTTTCACATGTGGCACTGTAGCTTTATGAACAGCTATTCTTGACCATGATGCTGTGTATTTCATATTTTGTAGCTAAACATAACATTGCAGATGTAGATCAAAAGGTGAAGTCTTTTTTGTATTATTCAGTGTATTATTAAAAAGGGCATAAGTAATGAAGTGCACAAATCCACTGGAAAGACAACAAATTACCTTTCAGTAATTAAAGTTTGCATTGTGGGAATTAATGACCTTTATTGTAAATGACAGCATGACACAAATTTTTATTTTCACAGCTGTTGAAGCAGTGTCCTGAACTCGGTGGCAGATATGAGATGATAATTAGATTTTAAGCACCTCCAAAAAGGAGTCTTCAAGAGCTCTTTATTGTAGTTGAGGAGTATGTTAACTTCGAGGTCTCACTCCTTCAATTCTTTGTGCTAATCTTTCCACCCGTTCTTTTTCAACGTCCCAGTAGGCCGTTCACACTGACCCAGCAAGCCACCGTGCTAATGAGCGGATTTGCCATCTGTGGTCACTCACCAAGATAAGTTCAAGATACCATAAAAATGAGACCTCAAGGGATTGAAAAAGAGGGAGAGATGTTTCTTAAAGAAAGTGGAATTCTAAAGCCTTGCCCTTTGTTATTATAATTGGGCAATACAAAAAACATACCGGGCTGATCCGTATGGGACTATTTTTGTTTTATTCTTTTCTGTCACTGAGTGTAGTGTTATGTAGGTCTTCTAAAGGGCATATCTGCTTGAATTATTAAATGAGTTAAGGTGAAACTCTCACAAATGGGCCAAAAGTGTTTTACATTTCTATATTTAAAATAAAAGAATTTAATTTAATTTAACTGATGTAAGGCTTTAATGTTTAACTTTGAAGTACAGGTATTACATTTTTGGCTATTATAGTTGAAATCTTTAATGGTGTTGATTTAGTCGATTAAATTATCCCTTTATTGTTTATATGCAATCATATAAAAGTTGCTAGAAAACTAGTTTCTGTATGTTTGCTGATATAAAAGAGCAGATGATTGTTAGAAGTGAAATATTTTATTTCTGTGCTGTAAAAGTGGTAATAATGCCTAAGGCATTGAACTTTAAGCTCAAAGATGGCCAGTTCAATTCCCAAGCTACATAACATCTTTACTCCAACTCTGAAAAAATATATTAACAGGTGTACTCTGTTCTGATTGTTTATGCTGCCTTAGATAAAGATGTAAAACATTACTGTTATTGTTGTTAGCAGCAACAATAATGATAATAATAATAATTCTTATATGCTACATAGAGAAGGTCATTGGTGTCTGAAATGCTTTTCAGAGTCTTCCAAATGTTCAGTGTAACTGCATTTCTTACATTCTAGTTCCTTGTTATCTATAAAAACCTGAAAAGATTTCTTCAGAATATTTGCTTCACACTGGCTCTTCCTTGGTTTTATTCTTTGCTACTGGTGTGAATATCTTTAAGATAAGCAATATTACAATATTTTTATGGCTATAGAGAGATAGAAAGCACTTTTTGTGAAGCTGATAATATGACTCTTCAAATCTAATGTATACCACTCTGATCTCAATGTATTGTGTTATGGTCATCCCTTTATTGATGACTTCTCTATGCAATGGTTAAGGTTAAGCTGAATATTAATTTTTGGTTCTTTCCCAAGCAGATTAAAATCACTTTACCCTGAAGTTAAACAAGTCAAATGTTTGTTTGCTAAAATGACATTGTTTCAGTCCATTTGCATAGACATGTCTTGGTATACTTATGGTTTTACTTGTCTTTTGTAGTTTGTTAGTCATGTAGACTTGTGTATTCTGCCTCCCAAACGAATGTCTATTGATACAGGAATACCCATATACTAAATTCACTTCTTCACATTGAAGAGGTACTGTGCTAGGAAACCAAAACTCCTGAAAACTGTATCACAGAATAGATTTATAGGCTTCATAGACTCTGATCATCAGAATGTAGAAACTATTTCATTCTTGTGCATGTGTTTGTTTTAACGGTAAGTGGCAACATTTTCTTAAATATTGCCGCTAAGTGCCTACTATTTCCAAGGCTCCCATGATCAAATAAAGGTAATAGTGTACTTATTTTCTGTTTACATTGTCACCTCCAGAGCAGGTAAGGGAGAGACCTTTGAACATGCGCTATACAAATATGACCTTAAGTTAAAAATTTCGACACCTTTCCCTCCAAAACAACCACTATTTAAAGCTATGCAGTAGACAATATCTCCCTCACTTATACAAACAGAGAGCAAACATGGCACTTGGCTGTTTTCCTTAAGCCAGTTTTGTTTTAACAAACAGCATTTATTCAGTCAAACTAATTTGTCTAATTCAGAAAATGACCAGCACCACTTTTTCTGGTACATTTTACAGAATATCAGGTAATTTAAGAAAAGATGAAAATTGGTTTTATTTGTGTATCATTTTGAAAAGAAGAAAATTGTTTTTATTTGTGCATCATTTTTGGGTATCATAATTTTATGCATCCTATGTTTATGCTGGGCTGGTCATGGCTCATCTCCTAGCTAGTTCGATTAGGTAGGAGCCTGTTGTGAAACTGTCCACCTGCTTTGAAATTAACTCTGGTATCAAGCAACAGTACCCGTTACAATATTTAGCTCTTACTAGACAGTTATACTGGTGTAAGACTACATAGTATGTCAGCCTGTGGACATTTGCTTAGGAATTTTGTAAGTAAAGTATCTTAAATTTTTTGTCTCTGGCTACTTATTATATTTGCCCTTTAACAACACTTTTGTCCATTAATGAGACTATAGGTTATTTTGTAGTCAGTGTTGTACTTGTATATTTTTGAATACAGTCGGCATCAGACTGTCTTATCTGTCTTTTGCACATAGAGAACATCAATAAAGCAACAAGCTGTATTTTGTAGAGCTCCATCACATACAGTAACAACACTATCTCAAAATACAATGTAAATGTAATTCATTTGTTGTATATTTCGTCAAACTGAATTGGTAGCTTTGGCTTGTATAGTTAAACACCTGTTCCATTAGGTCAGTTTGCTTCTGTCAGGTACAAAGTAACATCATAAACCTGCTCAAGCCAAATGGGTGTTGTGGGTGGTCAAAGTGAATCAATACTCTAGTATTTGGGATAAGCAAGTATAAGACAGTGGTTAAAATGAGCATTAGTGTAGAATTTTAAGAATGTCAGTTTTAAAATACAAGAGAAGAAAGATGTTTATTCATATATAATTTAAATTGGATCATATAGGCTAAATAAGCAGAAAAGGGGTGAGAAATCCAGGCAGTATGTACAACAAAGTTGCATAAATGTACATTAAAATAACTTTAGAAGGAATAAGAAAGTCTGTTTCATAATATTTGTGATTGGTGAGTATGACTGATTTTTGTAAGCAGTTTTTTTTTTATTGTCTTGAAGCCCTTTCTGGAATAGAAAGTGTGAATTGTGTTCCTTTGCAGTAATGCTTTTAAAATCTGTGTTTTGGAAGAGTCAGTTGGGATCCTTTTCAAGGACATTTAAAAGTATGCTGAAATTATTTAAGTGGAAAATCTCAAATGCGGTAGTAGATATTATTTTAAAAAAAGGCAGGATGTTTTCTTAAAGGTTAATGATTTAACAGAAAATAAATGCTCAAGATAGCAATGTTAGGCAGGATAGTATGGATGACTGCTGCTAAAGTGTGGAACAGATTACTACATTGTTTTTATAAACAGAACATGGATACATCAATAATAATATACATGATAAAGTAAATAAAGTCACAGTAGTTTGGAGAGGAAGACAAAAAAATGCATGACAGTGTCTTAGTGCTAAAAATAAGGAGACATACTATAACATTTTTATATCAATATAATACAATTCAGGGTAATGAGGAGCATAGAATACCACAGCAGCAACAGGCACAACACAGGAACAAACCATACAAACTACACAAGTCCATTTCAGGTGCAACTCATGTACACAATCACATATTAATTTAATGTTAGATCTTTGGGTATGTGAGAGACAACAGAAGCACTTGACACAGACCACATGCAAAAAACCATGGAGAACATGCCCAATTCACACTAACAACAATTGAGCATTGGATTTGATTGCCACTGTGCTGCCAAATGAGGAGTTACTTTAAGGAAAATATTGGGAAGTCATAGACTATTCCAGAGGTAATATAGTCTGATAGAAAAATAATAAAGGTTAATATATTAAGATGTAAATATAATTAGTAGCAAATGCTAGGATGTGGTGGGAAAGATTGCTGTATTTCATCTCATTTTCCACCACTTATCCAAGATCGGGTCCAGTTGAGGCCCATGCAGTGGGATCCCAAGGTTTTCCCAGGCTGTTTAGGAGATATAAACCTCCCAGTGGGCCCAGTGTTTTCCCCAGTGTCCCTCCCAGCTGGTTGTGCCTAAAAAACCTCCACCAGGAAGCATCCATATCAGATGCCTGAACCACTTCAATTGGCTCCTCTCTACATGAAGGGTCACTGGCTCCACTCCAAGCCTCTCCTGGATGTCTGTGCCTCTCACCCTATCTCTATGGGAGAGCCCAGAAACCCTGTGAAGAAAGTGCTTTTCAGCCACTTGTACCCATTGTCTTGTCCTTCGGTCATTTCCCAAAGCTCATGACAGTTGGTGTGAGGGTGAGGTGTTGCATGTATAGAATGTGTGTCGAATATCATAAAGGGTAATTAATATGTATGGGGAAGCAAACACCTCAGCAGGAGGGTGCAAATTAGAGTCAAACTATTTAATCATAGTGTTGAAAATTGTTGGGCACTACAGGGAATTATTGAATAGACTGCCATTCTCCTTATCTCTCATTAAATGTTATACTAGAGACAAAGTTATGTCTGTAATTTGTAGAAAGGCAGACAGTGGGAGCCAGAAGCCAGAATACATTTATAGGAGTTCCTACTGAACATATTTTTCATTTTGACCGTAAAACTCAAATAGAAAATAAGATGTTTATTTTAACATCATACATTTTTGTTGTTACATGACAAAAGACTAAAGCCAAGGAAGATTAACTGTGACTAAACATTTAAACTTTGAATTTTATTTGTTGCAACTATTGTTAGTTCATTATATATATTTCAGCAGAATGTTGCAGCTATGAACCGAACTGAAATAATGAAGTCATTTTCTGAAGGTGAAAAAAATGAATGATAAATGTGATTGAGAATTTACTGTAAAAATAAATTTCTATCTATCTATCTATCTATCTATCTATCTATCTATCTATCTATCTATCTATCTATCTATC
>JANRMT010062798.1:2608797-2643192 GCA_026402145.1 Polypterus bichir lapradei
AATAATTTCTAGATGATATGGGATACAAAAATATCCATAGGTTGGAGCTGGTTAATGTCCCTAAAAAGAAACTCTTTAATGATATACGGCTCATTTAATGTTTTATTAGCTCATGTTTCCTAATGTTCAGATTTCCGTAATGAACAGCAACTATGCTTTTTTTTTTCTTCCCATTTGGATGTCTTTTGAGATGACTAGACAGATATTTTCCTGCTGTGTTTTTGTTGCCTGGGTTTTTCTTCAGTGCTATCTGTTAATGTTTACCACAGCAAAGTATTTAGTAAAATATGTTTGGTTTAATGGGTAAACATTTATTCAGTGTTGTCTTTCAGGAGGTGAATGTATTTCACTGATAAAACCATTTTGCTTGTCAGCATCAAAAACCATACATGGTGGATATACTTGTTTTGAGTTATTCTTCAAAAGACACTGCTTCTGAAATGGTAATAATAAAAAGTTACATTCTAGTTATCCGAGGCAGTGTACAACTTTATGGCCATGTTGCGTGACCACAGCAGTTCATTTAAACACATTCCTTATGCCAGCCATTGCAAAACCCTTATTTAAAGCCAACAAGATAGGTTAGAATCAGGTATGACTTTCTGATATCAGCTATCCCATTTCATGATTTACTCTGATGGTAATTTTCTGACCATAGATATCACAGCCTCTAAGTATAAGAAGTAATGCTTCACTTCTTAGGTTAAATGCATTTTGACGGCAGTAAAAATGTAGAATTAACCCCTTTGGTGCTTCCAGTGCTTCTGTACCATAAAATTTTAAAAGCAAATTTACGTAACATAAAAACATCCACATTTTCAAAGTAATTTAAAGAGCCACATATAATTAGCCTGGAATTGGTTTAGGTGTAAAATAAATTAGTATATTTGTAGCAATGTATTCAAGATTTAATTTATTTGTCACATGTACAGACTCAAAGTTATATAATGAAATGCAGTGCAGTGAGCAGCTTGTACTGTGCAGTTAAATAAAAAATTATAAATTAATGACATATAAAATATTAAAAGATGCAGATGGAGGTATAATAATTTTTAAATAATAAATAATTGTTAAACACATAATAGGTGACTGTTTTTACAGTTTTGAGGTACTGTATGTCCGACATATGACACTAGTTATTTTTATTGCCAAGGAAATGAAGCTGTTTCTGTCTTTCTGTTCTTTGTTTAAGGTAATGCAGGCACCTACCAGATTTTAACCATTTAAACTGGCTGTAGAAAAAAAAGGTGAAAGCAGTCCTTCATGATCCTGGCTACCTTGGTTTTGTAAATATTTGTAAAAAGGTCCTGTAGTGATATCCCCAAAATGCGGTGTGGTCCTTTTTTGAGTCACTTCCACACAAGGCAGAGTTGCATCCAACCTGAATGCATTCAATGGCCGCACAATGGAAAGACTTTAGGACTCTTTTTGACATTCTCAATTTGTTCAGTTGGCTGAGATGGTAAAGGTGCTGCATTATCTTTCTCACCAGAATGTCTGCGTTGACAATGTTAAGTCACTCCTGATTTTGATTCTCAGGTATTTGAAACATTCAGCCCTCTTCACTGCAATCCATTAATTAACAGAGTTGTGCACTCAGTTCTTCACTTCTCTTTCTTCCTGCTGAAGTTCACTATGAGTTGTTTTGTTTTGCTGACTTTGATTGTCAGACTGTTTTGCTGACACTTTAGTGACAGGCCAGCCACTTTGTCTAGGTCAACCTAGTTGTTGTTGTTGGTGATGAAGCCTATCACAGCTGTAGCATCAGCAAATTTTGCAGTAGTGTTTCAGCTGTACCTGATTATACAGTTGTGTGTATAGTGAATACAGCAAGGGACTAAGAACACACCCCGGTGGGTGCCAGTGTTCAGGGTAGTGGAGCTGAAGCTGTGTTTTCGCACCCTGATTACTTGAGGTCTGGTAGGCAAAAAGTCCAGGATCCATGTACATAGACTGGACCTGAGACCCAGAGTCTGAAATTTTGTTGCTAGTTTGGTGAGGGCAGTTGTGTTGATGGCTGAGCTAAAATCAATTACAAAGCACATAGGCATTTTATACTATGTCCATTTGAGGAATATTGGAGGATAACACCTGGGAAATGGCATCATCTGTGGATATATTTGCCCGGTATGCAAACTGGAATGTATATAATAATATATAATATTATTATATAATGATATAGTATAATATAATAATGCTAGTAATAATTAATATAATAATAATATATTTTATTTATATAGCACCTTTCCCATGTCTTGGCTTCTTCTATATACTTATTGCCTCTCAACTGTCAGGTAAACAGTGACTGGAAAGCTAGGGTATGTTTTAATATAAAACCTTCTCACTGAGTAACTCTACAAAAATTAGGGTACTTCCTTTTCTCAAAACACTGAGAAAAGTTGCTCAGAAATACATCAGCTGAGCTTGCTCCTACAGTGAAGAAAGCAAGTAAATTTGATACTGTAATACATCAGCAGAGGTTGCTCCTACAGTGAAGAAAGCAAGTAAATTTGATACTGTTTTTATTTAAAACTTGGTTATGGTTGTATATGTTCTTTCATGTTAGCACTGATGATTTTACTTGGAAGTCCTTGTTTTTACTATTAATGCAAAACATCCATCCCTGGTGAATTCTTTAGAAATAAACAAATAAGCTATAGAAAGTTGTGCAAGAGAATTTTTCTCTCCATCTGTCTGTGCAGTCCTCAGTTCTAAAACAAACTCATATTGTTGTCTCATGTTTTATGAGGGTTGATGGTACATTTTGTCATTTTCTTGGTATAGCTGAGTGTAGATATATATGTGGATATTTTCTTTGGTGGATTAAATGTCTTGTAGGAGATATATCTCACAATAACACTATACTGTAAGTAGAGAATCAAAAAATGAATGAATGAATGAATGAAAGTGCTACCGACTGTATTTAATCCTAAAAGAAATATATCGCAGGTTACCATGACTTTGATTGAACTTTTTTATACTTTTTAGCTTTTGCAGTCATATCTCAGGGGAATAAAAGCATATACAGTTCATTTCTACAGTAGTGCTATGTTTACTTGTCCAGGACATACCCATTCACTATTTAGTGTCTTTCTGAATATGACACCGACATACTGCTACTTATCTTCATCTCTTTTCTAGTAACGCAGGATTTTCTTCTGCCCAATCCAAATCATTTACATATATGTAGCAGCTGAAAGAGTAAAATGGTTTTCTCTCCTTTAAAAAAGATTGTTTCACACAACACACCATCCCATTCTCTTCAAACCTATTTAGAAAATGTCTTCCAAGTAGGAAATTTCAGTAGTACTTGGGGGCATCACGAACACGAGAGTGCTGTAAGGAAACCCACTTTCTCCTGTTAGTCTACTCAGAGAAAGTGCAATTGATAGGAAGTTCATCCAAGCTGAAAGAAATGTGTTTGTTTAAAAGTGTGTAAAAACCTGAGATTTTGGCTGTTGGCTTTATTTAACTTTCTATTGTTTCATTCATTCAAGAATCAGTCTGTCTCATTTTTTTCCTTTTTTTCCTTATTGGCTGAGCTCACATAGTGGCATGGTTGCCCTTTATGAAAAATTTTATGATCTGGTTTGGCCAACTTTACTTTTGCTTAAACTCACTTTTGTTCATTTTAGTGTGGTTTGCGAGATATCTGATTGTACTACTGAACACTGTCTTGTGTTTCCATCTAGTTACTTACCCATATTGCAAAAGCTATACTTCTTGTGATATTTTATTTGCTGTGTTCATTTTTTTGTTGTGATTTTTAGGCTGTTTGGTGTATAAGTGCTTCCCTGTTAATTGCCTGACTTTTTCCATCAGTCTCCTTGTTCTGATAATATGATTTGGTTAACACTTATTGGCTCTTTTAGATGGTATACTTTTTGACTGATTAGCAGGTTCAATAATTTTTGCTGTAATCATTTTTAACTGCTTCATTGGAAAAAATGGTTAAGCCCAGTTAATACTTAATTATTTTTTCCTTTTTGGACACAGCACCATTTTTCCTGCTTTCTTATGGTGAATGTATTGATGTGGCCTGGCTGTCCCAATTACCTGTAAGCTTGAGCTTGAGGAAAGCTCTGCCAACGCGATTAAACTAAAATTAACTTTTTTTTCTTCTTCTTTTAATATAACTCTTTTGCAATATTCTTTTGTATAAGGCAAATTCCAGAACACATTGAAACAAAACACTTACATTTTTGTGCGTGAATCATCTTACAAAACAAGTTTATACTGCCATCTGGGCTTTGGTGATGTTTCACCATTTCATAACGAGAAGACTTTCAGCACATTAGCCCCCTCGTGCTAGCCTAAAAAGGCCTGCTGTAACCTGCGAAAATATGTAATTAATAGATTGTTTAGCTATTGTGGGTTTAAAACTGTAAAATACTTTTAAAAGAATATTACCCACATTGTGTGTTGTGTGTCCTTTGATGTTTGAAACTTCTGTAAAATCATTCTTAATCGGTTGTCACTCTACTGTGGAGGGCTAACAATAAAGGAACATCTCCTCACAAGTATATAAACTGTAGTATATGAGCTGCAGTACTGAGATGAACTTTGTTGTCATCAAAATTGACTCCCACGCTAGGGAAAACCTCTGAAGGACGAGTGATAGGAAATTTACATACTGAATTCAGGCCAGTTTTTTCTATGAATGATCTGTGCATAACTCGAGTAATCAAGCCTTACAAGGAATTAAGAGAAGTCCCTTAAGGAAAGGAAAAAAGTGAACTGAGACACTTTTATTAACCTAGTAACCTCTTTTTGAAAGCCAGTGGTGAAACATGATATTACTAATATAGCAGTATGGACAAACCAACTGTGAAGAGGAGCCTGGCATGAAATAGTCTGCGCAGTGTAAGGGCACCACTATGATGAGGCAGATGCTCACCACCTCACCATGTAAAAGGGAATCAGTACTTGTAAAGGCAGGCTCAGAGCATCAGTTAATTTTGCTTTGTACCATTGTGTTCTCTTATGATAATACTTTATTTACAATAAAAAGCACCATTTTTGGTTAATGTGGCCTTCGTGGAGGCATTCTAGGTAAGGAGGATTACTACGAGAGTGCCCTCTTTGTTGCTCTGCCAATCAACAATTTGCTTAATTTCTACATGCCTTTAATGGTATTTTTGTGGGCACCTTAGCAATTTTGGGCAACGTGATGGCTGGTAATGTACAAGTACCAGCTTTAAGAAGCTGGTGACTAGTAAGGCTGCCTTTCCTATTAACACCATTATGTACTGTACCCTTCATTTTCCTCTTAATATTAAACTACTAATGACAAATGTACCTAAAATATTATAGCCATTATTCCACGTGTGTGTGATAAGTTCTTGAAAAAGGAGGAATGCCAGTTTGTATCCACTCAGCCACATTTCTTCTTATCATTGTTATTTGTGCTGTTTCTATGAGTATTGTTGCCTTTGTCTTTTGTAGATTGCTGCAGGCTTACTTACAATAGTTCAACCTGATCTGGCCCCGGTCTTACAGCTTTAGTTCTTCCACTGAAATTCATGCCTAAAAATGAGTTTTTTGTTAACGGCTGACATATCTTATTTTAACTCTCTTGAACTCAGCCATTGCATTGTGGTTTCCTAGGCTACGACTTTCTTCCTGTGTTTGGGTTTCAGTACAGATCATCTCATTCCCAGTTAAAAATTTAGCTAATGAGAATCTTTGCAACTGTTTTTGTTCTGCTGCTTCGGATCTACCAAAACGAGGGTCTGTTTTCAGCATATGCTCATCATATCATTACATGTGGCAATAAAAAAAATATTTTAGAAGACAAAAGAATAATTATTGAGCATATGTTTATTGTACTATTCTTTTGTTTTTTAATTAAATAACCTTTATCAAGTTACTTAAATGAGAGTGTTCAACACATTCTTCTTTGTAAGAGCTAATTAGACCTAGCAAGATTGTATTCTTTATTCTAAATAATCAGTTAAATTTCAGTTTTTCCTTGTAGTAAGGCAGCCTTATGGTTGTCAGATTGATCCTTAAAAACAGCTCACTATGCTATATGACAATTTTAATTAAATTTCTCAATTAGAAAGCAACTTGATTTCATTTCACATATGTCACTTAATTTTGGAGAAGCAGAGCTGCTATGTTAGAACCCTAACCATAATAAATTGCCGATTTCAGAACTTTCATGTCAGTTGTGTGATATGAGAACACTGTAAAAGTAAAAAAAAATATTTCCTTGTTGTCAACATTTGTCTCAAACATTGCAAACCAGTTTTAGTTTCTGAGCCAGAGCCAAGTTAAAAAACCCATGCCAGACTGCAGTGTCTTGTGTCAATGAAGCCATCTGGCAACCCCACCAATCAAAGGAAAGCCAAAGTTGGCTGAATATAGTTGTTGTTGGCTGAACATAGGGGTTGTTGTAGTGTCTTGATGGGTAATAGAAATAATTGTTATGTTATTTCTTTCACCCTTTTTAATTTATTGGACATGTATGTATTTATGCATATGTATCGGTAGCCATCTTTCCATTAGCAGAAACCCCCATCTCTCTGTGTGTGTATTTTGTTTTCTGTTTGTCTTTCAAGTCTAGTCAAACATGGCACTTTGTCATAGTGCATAATATTTTGTATAAGAGGGGAGTCACTATACAATGAATATGCTGAGCATAAGCATTACTATTTCCTCACATCCTCAACAGATTGGAATTAAATCCTTGCCTTGTCTCTGTACGGAGTTGTCATAATTTCCCTCAATCTCAATGAGCTTTGCTCCAGGTACTGTGTTTTTCTCACCCATCCCAGAGACATACTGTATGTTTCAGTTTATTAACTGGTGAATCTAAACTGAGCCAGTGTAAGTGAATGGGTATACAGGCCCTTCATTGGGCAGGGATACTTTATGACCCTATGAATAAATTAGGTGATTTTTTTTTTTTTTTTTTTTTTTTTTTTTAATTCTTGGCCAGCTTTTCTCTTTGTTGAGTTTGCACCTTAACCCAACGACTATACTGGTTTTCCTCACATTTCCACAAAAACATGCAGGTGAAGATATTTAGGTATTCTAAATTTGCCTTAAGTGAATGTAGGTGTGTGCCATATGATGGGTTGGTGTTTTCTAAATTGCACATACTGTTGCTTGGTCAAACTCTTTTCCCCATTATGCTTAATTGGTTTAAGCAAGCTTTAGAATATTATGTTGAGTATGTTAGATTATGCTTAAATATGGATATTCTTCTTAGTATTTTTTCCTATTTTTCAAACAGAGTGCACCATATAGTGGATGAGATACGCTTTATTTGAGGAAATGCTAGGTGTTAATGACACCAGTGGCATAAAAAGCATCCCCATAGCATGATGCTTTGGACTTTGGAAATATATTGTTCTGCCTAAGAGTTCACATTAAAAATATGAAATGGATAAGTATGTGTACAAATCATTCAGAAATTATGTCATAAAATTTGTCATTCAGAAAATTATGATGGCTTTCAAGGGGATTGAATACTTCTTGCATGTCACTGTGCAATGTTAAAATGATGTAAAACCTTTGGTAACTATTCTTTTGATTAAATGCAGAGTAATTGAGTCCATCTAACAGGAAGCATTTATAAAATGTATAAATACTGCAGACACCTACTTTAATGCAACATTTGAGATGACTGTGTAAGTTTTAACAGCAAAGACTTAAGTGTAAAGCAAACAGCTGTTACATAGGCTCTAATATTAACAGCTTCTTTGCAAAATGTGAGCTCACAGACAGCTGTTTTTCCCACTAGAGAGCAGGGATGTCCATGAGTAACGAAGCAACCATTTGTAAAGCATTATTAGAGTGATGATAAATACTTTCCTGGTAAATGAAACAGTGCTGCTTTAATGTTGTACTCTAGAGTACTTTAGTCTTAACTACTTCCAAGATGAAGCCGTGAAGGCTTCACTAAGTGCAAGCTATTCTTATCCCTGAAGAAACCACTGTTTTCAGATGGACTAATGATTTTGTTCTCGATCATTTGACCAGTTATGAAAAGCATCAGCTTTGTCAAATCTATGTACAAGAGTGCATCCCATATGGTACTGATGTAATGTAAGCCAGTTTTCAGTTATCTACCTTTTTAACTACTGAAAGAATGATAAACATGAAGTCCTCAGCTATTATAGTCATATCTTTCTTTTCACAAAAGTAAAATAAATCTGTTAAAACATCATGTAAATTACTGTTCTAAATTTTTACAGTACAATGTCAGAATGCCATAATATTAATATATTGTGAAGACACATCATTAAAAAAAATTGAATGTGAAGAGTAACTTATCCATTTGCTGATATTGTAGTACTCATCGCCAATAAAAAATATTATTTACACAGGTAGATGCAGAGACCAGTTTTCCTGCGAATTAAACTTGGTTGTAAACTTTTTGTACCAAATTTGAGCCTCCCTTTTTCTTTAAGCATACCTATCAATAATTAACTAACAAATTGTTGGAGGTAACAGAAGGTTCAACTCTTTTCTTACACAAATATAATTTATGAATTGATAACTTACAAATTTATCAAGTAAAACTTCTCAGATGTTGGCTGAAAGGTTCACAATGACACTATCCTTTAAAAATATGAAGCCTTAGCCTCTTAGCTTATTGATTGCCTGTGTTATTGTACAGGTATCACCTTAACTAAACAGACCATGCATTTGCTTTTCTGTAATTCCAAATCTGCTCTATTAGAAATTTGTTCTTCATGGAAATTGTATGGGTCTGGTTTTTAGAGCAGAAATTTGAAGAAAATGAGAAAATGTTTCTTTGGGTCTTTGGGAGTATTTCGTCTGCATCTCTGCTCATAAAATATAGCAGATTATGTTACGGGTTAGTGTTCCCGTTATACACTTGAGGTCACTGATTGAAAATTAAAGAAGCTGTTTTTAGGAAAGAAACCCAGGAAGCCTGTCTTTATACATGAGTAGTGGAAATTTGGAATGAGTCTTAGTAATTCAGGTACTGCATTGTTAGGAAGCAACAAATGGATGTCATATTAAGACAACTCTCTTCTGTTCTTATTTCTTTTTTTATAGAACGGAACCAAGAAATATTGGGATTTCATGAGGACACATGACAGGTAACTCAGACTCTTTCATTCAAAAATATTTCCATTTATGCTGCATATGTTATAGAATAAGAATACCAACTGTGACATCATGAATGCTGATGTACTTTTATTTTTTATTGGGGTACATTGTAAAAAAGTAAATTAAAAATGGAAATTGAAGAAACCATGACAGAGGTGAATGAAAATGTAATTACAGTTGAACTCCAGTAATTTGAAAGACTGTAAAGGTTATGATGGCAAAAGTCATTGTCTACTATGGCCAGATGGCCAGGGAGAAGAGGAAAACACAAGCTCCTGTTAACAAGGAAGCTGGATGAAGTATACCTCAAGGGTTCTAATGACTGAGCATTGTAATGTGCTGAAATATTATAACGCTATTATTTATGGACTACATATAATTAAATCTTTGCAAAGATTTGAAGCCTTGGGTATCATGATACCATCCTTAATCTATTCCAGCATCAAAGACAGAGTACTTTAGCCAGATTACAGTGTTACAGAGCATCACCATAGCATACTAGGAAAAGATAACAGAGACGGAAGATTAGTAACTAATAATTTAAAAAACTAAATTACTTTTTTTTTTCTTTTTTTTTTTTTACAATAGAAGTACTATGAGTAAATTTGGTGTTTGTCAGTAGTTTAAAATGTTCAACAGTAGTAGACTGGCATATATTTTTCAGTAAAGGTTTTGTGTTGCATAAAAACAAATTGTCATTTTAATAGTTTTTACTGGAACTGCTCTACCAATATATAAAGTAAAATATTTTTATACTAGCACCCTGATTTTTAATGTTGGGGTCAATTTAAACTCATCATTCAGAGTCAATATTTGTCAACCAGACCTGATGGTGTGAACTATACTATGAGTTTCTGCCAAGACCACATGACACATAGGGCCACCAGCACAGACATCCATATAACACTGAACTTTGGTTTGCACATTATTGGGCAGTTTCATTCCCTTTTTATCCAACAACACGTTTGTTGTGGAAAAAAACATTCTTCTGTTTTCAAGTGAATCATCCCCAGAGACAAGATGAAAATACAGAGTGAATTTTTATTGGCTCATAGATATGCACAAATGTCTCAGTCCATCAAGTGAGCAATCAATAAAATAATTAATTCCCTTTTATACATTTCTATTACCATTACCTTATATAATACAGCATGTCATCTGACTCTTAATATGCAGAATTCTGTCATCCTAGCCAATTGACTACAGCCGCCAGTAACTTTGTATGCATGTCAATTCTACCATTATTCTAAACATTGTTTCATTAGTAGGGGTGTCCAACAGGTTTTCCTATTAATCTTATCACTGCTTCATACATAATAGGGGTGTTTGGGCTTTCTCACTCATTTGTTCTCTTTTTAAGGGGTGTTTATTACTCATTTACCTCAGTTTAACCTTATTAATTACCTTGATGGCTCCTCTTAAGTTGAGACAACCCTCAGGTGCTCAAGCTTTAAGCCATGTTTAGTTAACCCTTTAGTTTCCTCCAGTCATTTTCCTTAAGCTTTTGATTATCCATTGATACAACTTCATTTAAGTATATATTTGTATTAAATTGTAAAAATTAATATGCATTGATTAAAAATATTTTATTAAAATTCTATACTTTCTGATAGCATTCAGTGGAAAGACCTTCTGAGAGAAAAGTAACAGCAATTTTACATGTTTATTTAGTATCATGTATTCCTCTGTCTTGCATGTCTTTTAGAGACAGTGTTTTACAGTAGTTTCATATTTTCTAATTAGAGAGTGTCAATATGCTTTTATGAATTTGGCATGAAGCTAAACACCAACATGAGGTCACCACAAAAAGGGCGAACTACCATCCAAATTAGGCATTATGAAAGAAGCTTTGGACAGTACACTCAAAATTATGCCAGCAGAACAATGAGTACATTAAGAGGTCTCATCTAGCTAGATAGTAGAAAAAAATCTGTAAAACATTTCTTTCTGAAACATAAAGTAGCTGTTGCATATTAGAGAATGCATAAAAATGGTTTTATTTTTGATTGGATTTTGCATCAAAATACACATTAGGCAAAATTATGTAGTGAATACTACTAGGCAGTGTGTAACTGTATGAAAGGCACTTGAAATTAAAAGACTGTAAAGGCAGAAGTGCATACTAGTTAGCAATATAGTTTGAAAGTCACAAAAACTGAACTCAAAGCACAATATAAATAGTCTGAAAGCACCAAAATATGAATTGAAGGTCTTGATGTAAAGAGAGGCCATTCAAAAAGGAAAAATGACTAAGGGATGATTTTGCCTTAAGTGGCAAAAAAATAGGCGGCACGGTGGCACAGTGGGTAGCGCTGCTGCCTCGCAGTTAGGAGACCTGGGTTTGCTTCCCGGGTTCTCCCTGCGTGGAGTTTGCATGAGTTTTCTCCCCGTGTTAGCGTCCCTCCCCGTGTTAGTCCAAAGACATGCAGGTTAGGTGCATTAGCGATTCTAAATTGCCCCTAGTGTGTGCTTGGTATGTGGGGGTGTGTGTGTCCTGCGGTGGGCTGGCGCCCTGCCCGGGATTTGTTCCCTGCCTTGCGCCCTGTGTTGGCTGGGATTGGCTCCAGCAGACCCCCATGACCCTGTAGTTAGGATATAGCGGGTTGGATAATGGATGGCAAACAAATAAACATTAAATTTGAAGATACAAATAGTAGTAGGTCAAGTAGTAGACAAAAGTGGAACTGTGATTATGAAGAGCTGATGAGTAGCTCTTCGTAGTAAACAAGGAGGAGGAAGGTTGAGGAGATTTTCAGTATAACTTCTAAAATTGATGATACATTTCTTTGGCTGTAATCTTTTTTTTCTTTTGATAACATTCATTACAGAACAGTAAAATGGTATAGTTGTAGTGTTGCCATCTCTCAGTGTTTGTGTTATTTGATTGCTGGTTGGTGTGCCATCTGGTGTTTTATATATGTGTGCTTACTGCATATAATGTTGTGATTGTATCTTGTATGGTGTATTGTGTTGTTCAGTTCTATTAGCCTCCTTAATATGTGGATGTAACAGCAAGAGAAACTCCTAGTAACAATGTATCCTGGAAGTAAAGATCAAGTTCAAGTTAAGTTTTTCACATAATTCACACAGATTTCCTCTAGGTACATTGCTTTCCTTCCACAATCCAAAGCCTTGGAATCAAGTTTACTGATGGCTCTACTTTACTCCATAGTGAGTACGTGACTTTATTTTTATGCACTATGGATTGCCATCCCAACCATTTGCGTCCCTGCCTTGCACCCTTAGCAGCTAGGTTTGGCTC
This sequence comes from Polypterus bichir lapradei, assembly GCA_026402145.1. Taxonomy (NCBI): domain Eukaryota; kingdom Metazoa; phylum Chordata; class Cladistia; order Polypteriformes; family Polypteridae; genus Polypterus; species Polypterus bichir. The sequence goes on from JANRMT010062798.1 coordinate 2,621,150, forward strand.
CAGTCCCTACAACTATGACCTGGACAGTTACATAAAAAATAGATAAATGGATGAAAAGATGTATGCTTTATATTTAGTAGTCCAATTTATGGGACTTGTACATCTTTGTAGTAAATGTATTAAACTCTAACAAAAAATAATTAAGCTGTAACATTGTGTGTTCTGAAGTTACTGTAACATTTTAACAGAGTAACTTTGAAACAAGACATTGTGCTAGCCTGTATTTAGTGCAATGGGCAGGGTGATCATTTTGAGGTTTTCTGATTTTTATTTAAGAACTGCTTCAGTGAAACAATGCAACAAGATGCTGGCATTTTCCTGTTCAGGGAGTACCCAACACTTTTCTTTCAAGCAGTTATAAAGAACACTCGTTTACATTTCAGTACTATGCTTTGTTGGAATTGCTGTGTCCAACCCAGAACTAAGGAAGGGCTTTGCCTCAAAGTCTGGGCCACTTTAAACAAACCAGTGTTGTAAATGTAAGACTCATGAGCTTAAGCATGCTAGCAAATAATGGCATTTGTTTTCAAAATATTTCCCTCAGGTTTAGAGGCGCCAGTTTAACTGATTGCTGAATTATAACAGACATGCCATTTGGGTCAGAATCTAATGGAATGTTTGTAGGTAGAGTAGACATTCATATTGAAGAAAGCTGGATAATCAGCTCAACCAATTTTTAGTTAATAATGTATATGTAATCAAATTAGTTTCTTCAGATGTTTCCATTTCCCAGGTATTGTAGCATTCTCAACTATGTATGGTAAAAGATCTGGCTTAAGTTGTTCATAATTGACAACAAAATAAAAAGTACTTTTATGATAATTCATCACAACAAGCATATCCATATTTTACCCTGTAAACTAATGAAGGCTGCACTGTTTGAATGTAATTCTGTCTTTTCAGTTTAAAACACTTTTGAGATCCATAGTTTATAAAGGGGACTTGCTGTTGATATCATGAATCTGAGAAATTACTTAAAGAACTGAGTTATGACTTTGGGTATAGTTAAATAAGAACTGACAGTGTCATCTCCAGGTTGGAGGACTTGGGTAGTAACTGTAATGGGAGCTGCTTTATGCCAAGTAGGTAGACTTATTCACTGACCTTTGCCTATGAAATGGGTCCTGTTGATCCATTCAGGTTGTGCTCTTAGACAATCTGTTGCCATGAGAATAATTGAGTTATATTTTTCAGTTCTTGCCCTTAAACCTGATAGATTTAATTTTATTGTAACTGAGCAAGATGTCAAGCAGCAAAGTACTGTTACTGCAGGCAAGTTAGGGTAACTTCTCATCTAATTCTGGGATATACATTTGTCTAGTCTAAGGGTGCACTCACACTAGGCATGTTTGTTCTATACCATGCCAAAGCATGATTGTCCCTCCTTCCCTACTCCCCCGCTGGCCTGCACTCACACTGCGCTTAATGTTCTGAACCCAGGCACGCTTTCATCATGACCATGTAACTTTGTGTAAAGCCAAAACAAGATCTAAACACATAGTGACAGCATGCATGTCAAAATGATTTTACCTGTTTTGTGGTTGTTTTGGACTCGTGTGGGGCAGGATAACACTCTGCTCTCTTACAGATTTATTGAGCATTCAGCACAGCATTTTGCTGTTAATCGTTGTGCATGTATGACACAATTTTTACTGAGACAAATGATGTTAAGGGAGGAGTTTGCAGCTTTTCTTGCCAATTACAATTCACATTTATGTGTATGGTGAGAATAAAAATCTGTTTTTAACTCAAAATGAGAATTGCACTATCTGAGTTATACGTCATTGATGTCAGGTCTGTTTTCCGTGTTCGGGCATGTTTAGCCATCACACTGTTTCTGAATGCTACTGAACCATGTTCAGGCCCACCTCATCCAAGTGGGCCAGGGCGCAGTACAGTTGGCCCAGCACAGAGCGATGATACTAGTCAAACGAACTAGACTTTGCAGGGTTACGTGTGAACAAACGTGCTCAAGCAAGGAACCAGTTGCCAGTGTGAGTACACCCTAAGTCAGGTAACTTTTGGTTTGGTTGACATGGAGGAAAAGGTCAACTTCCAAGAAAAGAATTATGGCAGAAAGTGTTTTTCAAAGACTATAAATCTTAGATTAATCACCCATGAATTGTCTGATGCCTTTCTTTATTCTGTGCATTTGTTTTTACCAAGAATGTGCGAGAGTACATGCTTTATGAACAGTGCCTATAAAAAATATTTACCTCATTGTAAATGTTCACATTTTATTATTATACAACATTGAATCACAGTGGATTTAATTTAAGCTTTTTTGACACTGATCAAAAGAAAGACTCTATAATGTCAAAGTGAACATAGATCTCTGAAAAGTGGTCTAAATTAATTACAAATACAAAACACAAAATAATTGATTGCATTAGTATTTACATCCTTCAAGTTAGTATATAGTAGATGCACCGTTGGCAGTTATCATGTGTATTTTTTTTTTAACCAGTGGTTTTCTCTTTGCCACTGGCTAATTAACCATTGGGCACCTGGGCCATGGTTGTCTGTACAATCTCTGTCATGGCAACTTGTAACTCCTTTAGACATATAGGTTTCTTGATGACCTCCCTCACTAGTCCTCTTCTACTTGCTCAGTTACTTAGTTTTTGTGGATGGCCTGCTCTAGGCAGATATACAGCTGTGCTGTAGTCATGTCATTTCATATTTTTAGTGGTTGATGTAACTGGACTCCTAGGGATATTCAGTGACTTGGATATTTTCTTGTATCCATCCCATCACTTCTGCTTTTTAATCAAAGTTACTTGGAGTTTTCTTTTGTCTTTATTGTGTAGGATAGGCTGCTGAATTACCACAAGTTGGACCTTCCATATAAGGTCAATTTTTATACCTCAACAGTTGAGACCCCTTGGCTACAAACAGTTAATCTCCATTTAACTAATTATGGGCCTGTAAAATCAATTTCCTGCACCAATGATGATTTAGGTGTATCATATTAAATTTTACAATTATTTCTAATCAGTTATTTTGTGTTTTGTATTTGTAACTAATTTAGACCACTTGCAGAGATCTGTTTCCACTTTGACATTAAAAAATATTCTGAATATCGTTTGGTTGACCAGTGTTAGAAAATCCAAATTAAATCCACTGTGATTCACTGTGGTATACCAACAGAATATGAAAACTGCGAAGGGGATAAATACTTTTTATAGGTAGTGCATAAAAGTGTATAAAACAACTTAAAGGTGTGCATATAAAAAAAATGTCATTCAGAGCACTGGCTGTTGTAAGCTGAGATTTTCACTCAGTTGACTTTTACTAAAGTGGTGGCAACAGCAATTTAATAGGGATGTACAAGATTTCTATACATGACCACCCATTAAACTCTACAGAATTTCTGTACAGTGAACGTTAGAGTAGCTTCAATTTTGTAGCACTGTTTTCTAAACAGTAAAGAAACATATTCATTTGTTTTCATCTCATTTCCAATCCACTTTTTTGGAAAGAGTCATAATGGCAACACACCAAAGTTTTTAGACAAAACTTCAACAATCCCAGCATCAGGTCTTCTAGGGATATTGCAGAAGCCCCCAGGCTAGATAAAAAATAATGTCTTCAGGATGTCTTAGGTCTGCCTCTGGATATTCTGCCACAGGTTGCAGATTGGTAGGTTACAGGGGCTAATAAACCTGGAAATTAAACATATTCAAAAGACTAGTGTCAAAAACATAAATACTGATTGACCACGTGGTAAAGTCAAAATGAGACCAAAATTCAGAATCTCAATAACAAGGTAAAAAAAGGCTTTTAGCCAGCAGGAGTTTTAAAGAGAGAGGACACATTTTAAATGACTTCTAATGACTAGCGATCACATTCTTTCATTAGCATTCAGAGCTTTGATTGTAGATGAGGTTATGTTTGCTTGATACATTGAAAGTTTGTCAAAATACACCATTGAATGCCTGTTGAACTGCTGCCATTGGAGTGATCTTTACAGAATTAATAGAAGTGTATTCTAGTTCTGTAAGTGTTATTATCCTTTGTAGATCACTCATATTGACAGAATGAAACAACTTGAAAGCTATGAGTTTTATGCCCTTTGAAAGGAAGGCATCTTTATTAAGTATTGAGCTGATTTAAAGAACCCTTGCGCTGGTAATGTCTCTCTATACTTGTAATTTTTTTTTTACAGAAAAAGAACCTTTCAAAGAAAGACTCTTATTTTTCAGTCTACATTTTGCAGAACTTTTTTTTTTTTTTTAAGTTAAAAACAGTTACAAGGCTTTCCTCGTATAATCAAAATGTGATATTCTCAGTAAAGATAAGAAAGACTTCTTCCTTGAAAATCTCTAAAGGGGCCCACCATCTTTATGTTATGAATGTGTCCATAATGGTGTAAAGGTTACGAACCACAGTTAAAGCCTCATAAATCGTATACTTTGTTCTTGTTTACCTATTTAGTTTTAAGTGCTTGTTTTATAAAGAAAGAACATTTTGGAATAACAGTGACAGTCCTTAAACTCAATTATTACCTGTAGATGAAATGTTCTTTTGCTCTCATTGAGGAACTCTTACATACTTTAACAAAAATATTGGCACCTGCAATACAGAAATAAAATTTAAATTAATACAGACAACAGTGAGACTTCAAGTCCTTACAGTGTGTAAAGGCTCTGACAACTAGGTCACTGGAAAAGTAGAACTCCTGCTGCTCAGCAGTTCATTTTGTCACTGAGAATGTAATAATAACATATTAGACAATTTACATGTGCCATAATATTCAGGTGTGTTTGCTGACTAAGTTACCTAATATAAAGGTTGGAGCATTTCACATTTTTGTTAATAAATAGGTTTGTAACAATAAATCATATTTAAATGTAATAGCTATAATAGAATGCAATTAAATGTGCTTTTTAAAAGCACTTTATAATGGAGTTAAAAATGGAGCACAAATATTCTTGTGGTGGTTCAAAAGCTTTCATACACAACAGATGGCTGATGTTGTGATGTGCAAATGGCATCAATTGATGCGTTTTAGTAGCAGAGGTTCTTTTCAATGGGACAATTAGAAGTTTTAAAAGTTTGTACAGTGTAACCTGTTCAAAGTATCTGAATGAAAATTGAACTGTCTTGACAAATTCCTTTGAAGAATACATGTCCCACAACACAAACAAAAATTAGTCCGGGGGGTGTTGAGTTTTTTCATACAGACAGAAAGACATGGACTTTTGCAATTGGTGCTTTGCACATGATATGCAAATGCACCTAAAAAACTGATTAAATCAGAATGGTCTTATACATGCAGATTTGTAACTCAGCAGCACAGTAGCAATCAAAAAACAGTATAAAGCCATAACAAGAATGATAATATTTGCTTCAAAAACTAACCACCCTTATTTGCAGTACATAATCAGAATAGTTTTAATTTCATCTCCATATACAGTATATTAATGATAAACCATTTTAATAACTTCTGCTATTGTCTTTAAAAGGGCTTTGAGGGTTTATGAATCAGACTTAACTGTGATATGTGCATTAACCTGAAGTAGTCTCAAAAAGACTTTTGTAGCATGTCATGAACAATTGGTATTGTTGTCAATGGAAAGTAAAGATTTCTATTGACATAAAGTGTTTTTTTCCTCACCGTATCTGTCAAAAAGAGTGCTAAACTGGTGAGTTAAAATCACAGCTCAGTAACTGCCTGTGTGGAGTTTGTACCTTGTCCCCTTACCTGGAAGGCCTTTTGCTCCAGGTATTTGAATTTCCTGTCATTTTGCAAGTGAATGTGTTGAGTTGATTGCTGTCTCTATAGTGACTTGATATCTAAGAGCCCCAATAGTTGATGCTTGAATTTCATCTTCATGGGTCAAAAAAAGCAAAATTTTGTATCACTGCTGAACAGCCTGAATAATGATGGCAACTGCTAAATATGGATGTATTGTATTGACAAAAAATAATAGTAGTCACAAATTAAAGTTCACTAACATTAATAGAGAGACTCTTTCCAGGATAACTTTAAATACAAAAATGTACAGCCTCAAGAAATCCCACATAACTGAATTAGCACCTTTATCTCACTCTCTCAAAAAAGCTGGAATTTATGGCATGGTTGATATTTGGAAAACTTTTGTTTCCAGGGAGAGAACATAAATGCAAAAAGCTGGTGTAAGGTGAACAAAATCTGGATCTCTGAGCAATGTGAAGAAGAAATATGATCTTCTTCTTTCACCCTGTCACCCTGCCTTGCAGTAAGGAGATCATGGGTTCACATCCCTGATCCTCCCTGCATGGAGAATGCTTTGAGTAGCGGGAAGAGTGCTATATTAATGTAAATAATAATTATTATTATTTATTATGTCAAACGAGGAACATGAGGCCATTTTACAGGACCAGAGGCGCTATATGGTGCAAACAAATTAAAGAATGGTTTAATGAATACTACAATGAAATGAAATGAAACACCTTTCATAGCCCTGTCAACCATCAGATCTTAACATCATTGAACTTTCTGGGAACTGTTAAACACAGAGTATAAAGTAGACTTCCACCTTCACCATCTTTCAAATACCTGGAAACTGTTTATCTTGATGAGTAGTGTAATATGCCACTACATAGAGTTCAGGACTTACAGTGCCTTCAATAATGCCTGGGACAAAGACACATTTTTCCTTGATTTTCCCATCTGCTCCACAGTTTAAAATTGCAAATAAAACAATTCAGACATGAATAAAGTGCACATTGCAGACTTTAATTTAGGGGTACATTTGCATACATTTTGGACACACCATTTAGAAATGACAACACTTTTTATGCATGGTCCCCCCATTTCAGGACACCATAATGTTTGGGGCAGTTGGCGTCACATTTGTTTCTGATTACTAAGGTGTGTTTCATTGCTTCATTAGTGCAGGTATAAGATATTTAGTCTTGCTTCTACTTTCAGTCTTCCCTTGGTGTCTGCAGTTGCAATTGTTAAACATGAGGACAAGAGCTGTGTCAGTGAATTTTCAAAAAGCCATTATGAGGCTGAAAAACAAGATTAAAACCATTAGAGACATCAGTAAAATCTTAGGATTAGCTAAATCAACTGTCTGTAATATCACTAGGAAGAAAGAACTCACTGGTGAGCTCAGTAATCACAATGGGTCTGGTAGGCCAAAGAAGACCCCCACTTTTAATGACAGAAGAGTCATCACTATAAAAAAGAAATATGTGTTTTAGGTGTCAGAGACTACTATTCATAGAAGACTTTATGAACAGAAAAACAGAAGCCATACTAAATGATGCAGACCACTAGTTAGCCTCAAAAACAGAATGACCAGATTACAGTTTGCAAAAAGCACTTAAAAGAGCCTGCAGAATTCTGGATAAAGGTCTTGTGGACAGATGAGACAGGTGGCATGGTTAAACATGACTTGGGCATGTATGGCTGCCACAGGTACTGGCACAGTCCTCTTCATTGATAATGTAACTGCTGATGTCAATGAATGAATGAGGTGTATAGAGACATCTTTTTTGCTCAAGTTCCATTAAATGCTCCAAACTCATTGAATGCCACTTTATCCTACAAGAAATTAATTAATTAATTAATTAATTAATTAATTAATTAATTAATTAATAAAGCACTTTAAAAACAACGTCAAGGCTGACCAAAGTGCTGTACAATTAATTAAGGCAGCACAGGAGTTTTTCAAAGCTAAAAAATGGAAAATTCTTGAATAGCCAAGCCAGATACCTGATTGAAATCCGATTGAGCATGCCCTTAATATGCTGAAGAGAAAATTCAAGAGAACCATTCCCTAAAACAAGCAGGAATTGAATATGGCTGCATTAGAGGCTTCATGGAAATTCATCAAGAGGTACTAAAAAGTCAGTAATTTAAAACCTCTAAATGACTAGTTGAAGTTTTCTTTTTAAACTGTAGTAAATAACTACGAAAATAAATTAATTTTAGCACAGCTGGTGAGAGGAGGCATATGTAAATGACAGGCTGAGTTAGAACTGAGAGTCCTTCAAGATAGCTGCATAGGAACAAAGGTTTCAAATTAACTTGTTTTGTCTGTGAAGGGACCTTTATGTCTGGTTTAGAATTTTAAAGTACATCTTAGTAGCAATGTAAAGCCAACAGACTCTAAAAACTGTGATAAATTTTAGAAAGCTCCCAGTTTGGCTTAACACTTGAGGCATAACCAAAAGTTAGGGTGAAAACTTTGCAATGCCACAAACTATTATATATGACACTCTGAGGTGTGACAGACAAGACATAACTTTCTGTTGAAACCCCTATTATCTGTTAGGCAGTATTGTGTTTTGGAAAGTTGTAACTGTTAATTTTTACTTAAAATTCAATCAGATTTAACAGTTAGGTTCCAAATTAATTTATAGTTAGACATTGTGTAAAGATGCTAGTTTTATTATTTTTTTTATTTAATTTGTTTTGGGATTCTGTTTTCCTTATCTAGAGGTGTGTTTGTTTATATCTGTGCTATTAAGATATCCATACGTATATAAAATGTACACAACTCTAGTCAATATTGTCCACAATTAAAATTTGAAGTAATTTCTGAAGAAACTTAGAAACTGTTTTTCATACAAAAAATCTGTAAATGAAACAAAATCAATAACATTCAAGGTAATGGTTAGAAATCAGTGACTAATTTTGTTATTCCTGATTTCTTCTAAAGGATTAAAAAGATTACTAAATTTGAATATACAAATTAATTTATCAATGTAAATAAGTACATGAAAATGCCTGATATTTGATTACTACCTTACCAACCTCAGCTGCTATAGTAGAATTGTTTATTGTCATTAGTCATGGAAGAATCATGCCTCTTTGTAAGTAGTCATCTAAATGCATAAAAAACATGAGCTTAGGTATTGTCTAGAAGATAAGATGTTAATACCAATGCTAAAAACAATATAATGAAAAAATGATTATAACACATCACATACTAACAACGTAATATGGAATTAATTTCAAAAGATTTGGGTGTACCAGCTTAATTCTCTTCCACCTATCTGAAAATTTGTTCTGTGTAGTACATTTATTGATTCAATAATGATTTTTCTCACTTTTTTGGCAGTATATACTGTATTTAATGCTGGGTAGTCAAAATAATCTTGTTTTAACAAATGGTATGGCAAGTTTTCACTTGTGGCAGCGTGTCTGTGATTGATTCCATACACATTGTTTTTAAATTAATTATATTTTGCTATGTGATCCATGTCTAAGCTTTGCTTTGTTTCTTTTATGCATGTAATACCTAGAGGATAGAACACAGTGCATATTTTTGTCGCTTTGATCGGCCCAGTTTTATAGTATGCACAAGAGTGCATTTTATATGTATGGCGAGTTCAGCATTCTATATTAATCATATTTTAAAATTAATAACATTATTTTAAGACATAAAATAATTTGTTCTTTCTTGTTGCATCCAGCTTTTAATGTCTTAATTTTTGGTAAGTTACTTGACACTACATTGTTAGTATGAAGACCTCTGCCTTTCCACTAAACTTATTTTACATATGGTGGAGTGACTGTAGCCACTGGTTTTTATTGTTAGTTATACAGTACTTTTGTCTTTTTACCTACTTCTCTTAGTTTTTTCTTGTGCCTTTATAAAACAAAAACACTGCTATCTAAGCACACATCAGCTTTCTATCTATCTATCTATCTATCTATCTATCTATCTATCTATCTATCTATCTATCTGACAGTCAGTCATACAGAAAATACTGCAGTAGATAACCAGGTTCCAACTAGTTACCTATCTCTTATATATATTTCTCTTCTGGTTCGTCCTGCTTCCACTTGAAAACCGGTCCCGCCCACACGCAGCCGACACGGCATTTCTCGATTCCAATTCGTCCTCTTCCAAACCCTTCTCCACGCTGCCTGTGGCTCCTCTTTAAAACTGGTCTCGCCCACACGCAGCCGACACGGCATTTCTCGGTTCCTATTCGTCCTCTTCCAAACCCTTCCCCACGCTGCCTGCGGCTCCTCTTCAAAACCGGTCCTGCCCACACGCAGGCAACACGGCATTTCTTGATTCCTATTCATCCTCTTCCAAACACTTCCCCACGTTGCCTGTGGCTCCTCTTCAAAACCAGTCCCGCCCACATGCAGCTGACGCGCAGTCCACCAACGCAGTCTCAGCAGACATACACACAATCCTCTTCCCATTACCACAGGTACTTCTTCACTTCATTCCTGTCTTCCCGTCCAAGAGTACAACATTGGGTCTTCACACCAGCAGTGCCAACACTGTCATGCACTATACTGGCCTGCTGAGCGTAATACATCTAACAAGTACTCGAGGTGCTGCCACGACGGTAAAGTAGCTTTACCACCTTTGCGGGAGCCACCTGTGTCTTTACAACAGCTTCTTACACAGCAAACATCAGAAGGTAAAAATTATTGTGAACACATTCGAGAACACAACTTTTCTGTACTTTCTGCTTCCATCGGTGTACAGATAACTCAACCTCCTGGCCACGGACCATACTGTTTTACAGTACACGGGCAAATTTATCACTAAATCTCTCCACTATACGCTAACACTTCTACCTCTCCAGGATATGGACAGTTGTATGTACTGAAGTACGCTTACAAAATAAAGCAAACTCTGCATGCAGCGAAAATGTACTTCTCAAGCTAGATTCCATGCTCAGAACCATCAGCCCCTTCGCTAAATCATACAAACACATGCATGAAATCGCTCAGTCCAATCCAACAGCATCTGTATGAATGGTTTTCAAGGAAAACCCTGGGCAGGATTTACGACGATATAATGCCCCGACATGTCACACCGATGTTGCAGCGATTTTCGTCGGAGAAGATGGCGAACCCCCTGCCGAAAGGGACATTTGCATCTGTCCCAGAGGCAACTCCTGTAAACAGATTTCCACGCTCAATATGAATTGTGATTCTGTGGTTTACCCACTTTTATTCCCTTACGGAGACATTGGCTGGCACAAAAATTTGCAACATATTCCCGATAAAAGAACTGCCAACCGAATCAGGCTTACTCAATGCCAATTTTACACGTACAGATTATCAATGAGGAATACATTTAGTATTTTGCACTCCAGCGGCAAACTGTTCCAACAGTACGTCGTAGATGCGTATGTTAAAACAGAGGGCGCGCATCTCAACTATCTCAGATTACATCAACAAGATCTGCGCATGGAACAATACAAAGGACTATCAGATGCACTGCAAGCAAAGGCTGAAAATAACAACATACTGTATGTGTAGGCAAAATGATCATATTACCGTCCACCTTTCCAGGAAGTCCAAGATACTTGCAACAAAACTATTGTTGTACGTGGCTTTTTCTAGGGTTAGATCTTTCGACTCATTATCTATCGTCTCCAGCAAAACACCTATACACAACTGCGTCTTTCAAGAAGTATTTCTTTCTTCTTGATTTCTGAATTCCTTTCTCACCTTTTTCTGTTCCTATTCTTACACTGACGTATGCTATGGCGGGCGTCGGCTAGTGCTATATATTTGGGCATGTTATAATGAGCCCTGATCCCAGCTTGTATCTGAAACATCCACCACCACACCTAAAACCTCCCAAAGCCCAGAATAATCAATAGATGTGTATGATAGTATTAGAGAGGAAACCTTCCCATTTTGGCATGTTTATCAAGCCTGATGGTTTATTTTTTCATCATAGAATTCTCTTATTAGATCTGTGGTTGAAGCTATTCTGAATGATTTTCAATGATTATTTCAACTGATTTGATTGATCGTTATAAATTTGCATCCCCTTTCTTTGTCTTCTTGGAATTTACACATGGTGCAACAGGGATTGGATGTAACATTGTAAATATTGGAACCATCATTATACCTTTGTGGTATTCTGCTGAAATCATTGTTTGGTTCTGATGTGATACATTACAAAGTGCTTATAGCAGTGACAGAGGAACAGTGGATCTAAGACATTTAAAATCTGGGACTACAATTTTTTAATGCTTTGCTTTTGTAATGCCTTTTAAATCCCACAGCACATGTTGACAATACACAACTCCCACAACAAACATCTGAAAACAATTTTAGATTTAATGTTAGTCTGTAAGCTAAGGGTGTCAAAATCAGTTTTACTGGAGGTCAAAAACAACACTTTATGTACCCAGCTTTGGTCGAAATATTTAAACATATGATTACCGCTAGATATTCATTACAAACAAGGCACACAGATGTGACATAAGAGTGGACACTTGAAACATGTTTTCATGCCACAGGATACAGTCTATTCATGAAACACATGTTAAAGGGGGTCTTTGAAAAAACTAACAGTCATCTCAGGCCTCGTGTAAAATGTTTTAAATATTGATTAAGTGGGCAATATAATTGATTACATGTGGCAATAAGCAAAAATGTGCTAATTACATGTCCCCAAGCCTGCTCCCCACAATATTTGGGTAGCATTAAAAGGTGTGATTTAAATAACGTCATTTAATTTTATACAAAAATATTTTAAGGGTAGTTTAACTATGTTTGATTACTTTGCCCAAGAACATTGAAAAAGGTCATGTTCTCTGTGCATTGACCTTTCATTTAGAGATCAAGATACACACACCTTACCCATAAAACAAGGCAGCCATTCAGTCAGCATGCAAAGCTACCTCCGTTAGCAGACCTCAGCTCATTACTCTTGTACAATCCATGTAGCTTTGTTGTAAGTGGTAGCTTAATGGTGTGGCTGGGGATGTGATTAATAAGAAGCTTAGTGTCTTTTCACTGTGTGTAGTGTCAGCCCACTTTGTTAAAAGAAGAGGAAAATCCATCCATTGTTTCACTCTTCTTTTTGACACAGATAAGCAGACAATACTTAGAGCCACCAGAAATAACCCTGCTTTCTACTGCTTCTACAATGAAAGCTAACCTGGACCCATCATTCAAAGCCAACTGTTAGCAGATTAGAAGAGAGGAGAGGTTCAGTACTTCCCCATAATCTGAATGTTTTCTTAGTCTGCTATTCTAGTCATTCTGTTTTACAACATGCTTGTTGGCTCTGTGCTTTTTTCTTCATCCAATTCAGAAACAAATTCAATAGGCAAGTTAAGTAGTGTGATCATTAAATTTATAATGATTCAAATGTTTTGTTACACATTCCGCTTAAGCTGAGCATGCACACCCCCACATTTGTGTTAAAATATTACAGGTATGAAGCAAATTAAACCTCCTTAGATTTATTTTGATTGTGATGTTCAGTGTTCCTTCAGGTAGAGATGGGAATGTAGGTTAAATAAAAAATCTCTTATTATCCTGAATCTTACACATCATTCTCTTGGCTTAATGGATCTTTAGAGATATTTATTCAACAATGTAACTTTTAGAAATCTTCACCCTGTTTTAGGAGTAAATATTTTAAAAAGATATATACTGTAACTAGTGAGAGGAGATTTTAAAAATTACCTCACCTAAGTGGATATTTTAGACTGTCTCATTAGTTAGGGGAAGTCTATTGTAAAACATTCTTTCTTAGAGGAGAAGTTGGCATTTTAAAATACTGGAAGCTGGGTTGTGCTGTTTAAAAAATAAAAATGAATAAAATATTGAATTCTTTTGGCAGTTGTGTGTGACACGGATGCAGTCCATGCATTCTGGGAGGATAAGACTAAAGTATTTTTTGTTAACTGCTATAGCAAAAAATCACACTGCCTCTTTTTAAATGCCATTTGGATTTTCTTTATCAGCAGCTAAATGCAAATTCCCAAAATGTAACAGCCAAAGTAATATATAAGCATCCAACACAAAAACAAATTCATGGATAATTTGGATAAAAAAATTCCATATCCTGGTACAGAATATTAAAAACTAGCAAAATACCCTTGCTTCGCAGCGGAGAAGTAGTGTGTTAAAGAAGTTATGAAAAAGAAAAGGAAACATTTTAAAAATAACGTAACATGATTGTCAATGTAATTGTTTTGTCACTGTTATGAGTGTTGCTGTCATCAAGGATTTGATTAGCATCATTTCTTTCAGTCAGGTTCGTATCTGGAGGACGTATTGTGTTCAAGTTACATTCCGTGTTTGTCAACCGTTGTAAAGATAACAGGTTTCATTCATCTGAAGTGTTCACTACACAAATCGGTCCTCGTGAATCTAAGATATTTAACAGGCATTCCCGGTATTAACTTGTGGATTTTCCTGCGAGTATTTAGTGGCAGCATGTCTATGAACTTGTGGAATTGCCTGCGAGTATTTAGCGGCAGCGTCTCTATTAACTTGTGGATTTGCCTGCGAGTATTTAGCGACAGCGTCTCTATGAACTTGTGGATTTGCCTACAAGTATTTAGCGGCAGCATCTCTATTAAGTTGTGGATTTGCCTGCAAGTATTTAGCAACAGCATGTCTATTAACTTGTGGATTTTTCTGCGAGTATTTTAGCGACAGCATCTCTATTAACTTGTGGATTTTTCTGCGAGTATTTGGCAGCAGCGTCACAAAGTTGTTTTCGTCTAGCTACATCAGAAAATGTACCACGACGTCTGACACGCCTCCTTTTTACTTTTTTCTCACAGCTTGGATTGCTGCTGTCATAATCGGTTTGAGTTTCATGATTTGTTTCAATTACGACAGTATTTGCAGGACTTGTGTTGAAGTGACATTTGGCATCTGTCAAGCGTTGTAAGCATACAACTGGCTTCATCGATAACTTTGCATCCAGCTTTTGAGAATTGAAACATTAATAAACATCAAAGTGTCCACTACTCAAATCGTCACCTGTGAATCTAAGATGTTTAAGAGGCATTGGCGGTTCTCCAAAGTTGTAAAATATTTGGCCATTTCGGTACACTTGAAAGCGACAACCGAACAATTCAGCGGCAGCCATCAACTCACATGCAGAAGCATAGGTGAAGGGCTTAAGCATTTCACTCTTCTAGTGGTCCTGTGTAGTATAATTATCTCCTGTACTATCATCAGTCCACACCTTGAACCTGTCCCAGTCATTCAATACATAAGACACAATGTTCCTCCGGATATCAAGAGTGAGCCTGATATGTAACACAAAGAATGGAGGCAGGCGGCATCTCCGGGCATGGAAACCACTCGGTAAGTGACAGTTCTTTGATCGATGGTGATCACCTCGATAGACATGTTAATGGGGGTATGGTTGGAACGGTAAAAGACATGGGTACCTGAACAATGTAAACTAAGTCTAAAATACCTACACAATAACTATAAGCGTAATAAATGAACAATAAAACAGCGGAGAAGCTGTGGATTAAATAAAAAGGCTGCAGCAAGGAGACATGAATACTGTGGCGAAGCAAGGAAGGGAATGAAGAGACCAGAGCGACGGACGGCCTTATATGGGCAGGCAGCCAATTACTTGGGAGATGTGGGGATGGGGGATGCAATATAGGCAGGCAGCCAACTATGTGGGAGGCATGGGGATGGGGGATGCAACGCCGCCTCACACAGTGACCGAGCTGCAGGCTATGGACATATATATGTACGTAAGTAGGATTCAGTTATGACTGTTACGCGTAGAATTTCGAAATGAAACCTGCTTAACTTTTGTAAGTAACCTGTAAGGAATGAGCCTGCCAAATTTCAGCCTTCTACCTACACGGGAAGTTGGAGAATTAGTGATGAGTGAGTCAGTGAGGGCTTTGCCTTTTATTAGTATAGATAAATTATCAACCCAGAAAATAGCAGAGATGCTGAAAACTGCATATTCACAGTGAAAACAATTATTAAAGTACAAATCCTGAATATCTGATATTGGAAATCTTAGCAGAATGACATGGAACCTCAAAACTACACCTTCAATTCAGCCTCTATCATCTTATCCTACTGATGGTCAGATTGGGTAGACATGATCACCCTGTCCTAAGCAACAGCCTCCAGGTGCTTTTCGAACATTTTCAAAAGATATGAACTATATAGCATTTCTTGGATCTTCCTGTATTGGTCTGTGCACAGCATACCCACCATTCGTGTCACATTGGTAGTATCCTCTGTCAACCACAACTGTTTCTTCTCCACCTGGAGAAGCAGCTGTTCAATGCCAAGGTCCTTCTTCCAGGTGCTGTGTCATGTGGCAGCCTTTTTACAGAAGCTTTCTATTTTTCTTTTTTATTCCTTTGATAACGTTTTTTTGTTATTATTAATGTTAAGATTTGGCCTCTAGCATGTTACTATAAGTTACCAAATGTTTTTTAATGGATTTTTAAATTGAGGATATATTGCTATCATCAATGACTAGAGCTTCAGCTTATCTCAAGTGCCTTTTGGACAAGCTACAAGCTTGAGAGATGTCCCATGGTGAGCACAGAGAATCTGAAGGCTGCCTTACATCCACAACATCTGTGACTGTAAGAGACTTTGAGGAGCATACAGTCAGGTCAGGTCAGGTTGGGCAGCATGCACTGGTACAGCGCGTTGCTAAACCCACCACAAGATTAAATAGCTCGGGATCCTGGTTAACAACCCCCCAGGCAGACACGTGGTTTACTTCCACCCCTTGGAAATAACCATCTATCTGCCACAGCCAGGTGTTACATGGGTGTTCCCTTGGCCTGGTACAGCCGCTTGGGTCCTGAACTATGAGAGTCACCCTCAGGGAATTGTGCCACATGGCTGTAGTAATTAATAATAATTCTTTGCATTTATATAGGGCTTTTCTCACTACTCAAAGCACTCTGCAATTGCAGGTTAAGGGTCTTGCTCAAGGGCCCAACAGAGCAGAGTCCCTATTGGCATTTATGGGTTTCGAACCGGCAACCTTCCGATTGCCAGTGCAGATCCCTAGCCTCAGAGTACTGTAGTACTGTAACACTCCCTTACAATGCAGGTTATGTGCCTTATTTGGAACTCCAACAGTAATCGCTCTTTTGAAACAAAGTCAAATCAGTGGAACCCACAGTACCGAAGGAGTCCTGTCTTCGTTTCAGGTCACTGGATAGCATCCATGTCTTATAACCATACAGTATTATTAGAAAGTACTATAAAGTGAAATTTTGGCCAAGCAATTTCAGTAGGGACAGGAGTTGATTGAAGATGATTCCCCTGTGGAGGCATCTTCCCAGGAAATGTGCTTAAAATGGAGACCATGTTTATAGAAGATCATTGTGTCAAGGTTATTGTTGTAGCCCATTAAATAGACATTTCAACTGGCATAGTTTCCACAATTATTTATATTCATTTGATGATCTCAAAGGTCAGTTCCTGGTAGTTTCTCTGAATGCTGACACTGGAACTAAAAGCACATTGCCAGAAATTCAGTCATGAGAACTTGGACCTTTTTAGAGTAAATCCCGTTGACTTTTTGCCACTGATTGTTACTGGGAATGAAACATGGGTTCACCACCATGACCTTCAAACCAAAAAAGAATCCATGCAAAGGAAGCATAAGGGTTCCCCGACCTCAATGAAATTTTCTGTGTAACGGCCGGCTGAAAAAGTCATAGCAAAAGTTTTCTGGGATGAAAAGGGTGTTCTTCTGTTGGAATACATGCCACACAAGTCATCCATCACTGTAGAAACATACGCTTCCACATAAAGTCATTATGTGAGACCATCAAATAGAAATGTTGTGAGAAACTGTCAGCTTTGCTGCTTCATGACAATGCACCGTTCCACAAATCCCAAAAATCGAAGGCTGCTATCAGGGAAAGTGGCTTCATAGAGCTTGGTTGATACACCATATGATCCTGACATAGTCCTGATTATTTTCTCTTTTGAAACCTGAAGAAATTCCTACGTGAACAGTGATTTCCTGTTAAAAATTATTTCAAGGAGACAGTAATAGGTTGGCTGGAGAACCAAGATTAATCCTTCTATTTCAAAAAGATGAAATCACTGCAGACAAAGTAGATCAATTGTATTGAAGTCGAGGGGGATTACATTGAAGTAATGCAGTGAGTTTGACCTTCAGATTTTATTTTCATAGTCGTGTAGTTACATTATTGAACGCCCTTCTTATGTTGCTATATTCTGAAATGTCTGTAGCAAAGGCAACGAGAATCTCAATGTGTTGTAAGCGTTGCGTGGCAGAATAATCTGATTTTGAACTACAGCATGCAGTCTGTATAGAAGAGTGTCATTTCCATATTTGGCTTCTGCCCCACTGCTTGCATTATAATGAAGCTCTTGCTCTCTGGGAATGTGCATTCCACCTCCAGAACTGGCTAAATTAACAGTAACGTGGACATATATATCAGTATTCATTCATGTGTTTTATGAGAAAGAAACTAGTTCTGGACAACACTCAACTATTCTCTCTGACACTAAGTCAATTTAGAGTCAGTAAACACATAAGAGGAAATCTGAGCTCCCAGAGAAAACTGATGCAAACACTAGGGTCATGTAGCAACATCATATAGAATGGGAAAAAAACTAATACAAGATAACTGTGCATGTGCATTGTAGACAGCCTTATGACCAGAGACCTTGCTACATGTCACTACTAATCCAGGGAAAAGAAAAGTTTAAAGAGACTTATTTTTGCTCAGTTAACTATTTGAGTTTTTGACAGCATGGCTCAGTACACTTTAGCACTACTCTGTGTGTAATGCAACTGTTGCTTCGAATGTTTTAATGGATATCTGTAAAATGATAAGTTCGGCATTTTTAATGTGAAAGTTATTTCTTCATTATCAAATATATATTAAGCATGTCACATGAAATTGTGCTCTGAAGTAAAGCATTTTTATTAATTTAAAAAAATACCAAGCCTGTTCTTGCATGTTAAAGTGGAATCAAAGGTTGCTGGGGTTTAAAGATAGAAATAAAATCCTTAAAACCTACCAGATACTTCCACTTTGAAGTAGCAAGGTTTTGATTTAGGAAAATGTTCCTTCTACATTTCTGATGCATGCTTGTGACAATGAAAGTAAACTGGAAGCAGTCTTTTTTATCACAGATTCTTGATACTATTTTCTTAAGAAAAGGATTAATTTCATGTTCACTTCTCTGTTTGGGGTGGCCTTCATGGGTAAAGTCTTGCCATTTACCCCAGGTTGTACCCCTAAAACTGGCACACATACTGAATCATGTGCAAGCTAATTTCCGTCACTCAAAAACATATTGCATTTTGTTGCAATTATTATTGTGTTATTTCACAAAGATTTTGCATTTTCTTGCAAGCATCATCATGCATGGTCGTCTTTAGAACTGTAGAGATAGCTACTTAGAGACGTTGAGCATGCACATAGTGTGCATTCAGGTGCAAAGTACTGCATGTATTATAGGCTTACATCCATCCATCCATCCATTATCCAACCCGCTATATCCTAACTACAGGGTCACGGGGTCTGCTGAAGCCAATCCCAGCCAACACAGGGCTCTAGGCAGGAAACAAAACCTGGGCAGGGCACCATCCCACCACAGGGCACAAACACACACACCCACACACCAAGGACACACTAGGAACTATTTCGGATCGCCAATGCGCCTAACCAGCATGTCTTTGCACTGTGGGAGGAAACCGGAGCACCCGGAGGAAACCCACTCAGACACGGGGAGAACATGCAAACTACACGCAGAGAGGACCCGGGAAGCGAACCCGGATCACCTAACTGTGAGGTAGCAGCGCTACCCACTGCGCCACCATGCTGCCCTTTATAGGCTTACATTTAGTTTTAATTATTTAATTTTAGTAAGTTTACTACAGATGTTTTAGCAGAGGCAGAGTGTTAGCACAGAGCTGTCATTCCTGCCTCAAAGCTCCAGGGTCAACATGGAGTTTGTACGTTCTCACCATAGCTTCACAGATTGATTGGTATCACTCATTCTGTTTAACTGTAGAAGATTAACTGTTTTAATACTGAATACTGGAAATGTGTCAGAAATACTCGCCAATTACCAAAAATATTTAGTCACTTATGTGCCGTGTAGCAAGTCATATCCTTCTGTGTGCATGCTCAATACACAGATCGGTACTCAGTAACACTTGATTGACATATTCAGGAAGTTTTTGTTTATACATTTGAACTCCGGTACCTTTCCTCTTTATTTTAATCCATAAAAGCAGGCTAGGAATATTTTAATATTTATAAATAATGCTTCACTTTAGAACACAAATTCATGTGGCAAATTAATATATACGGTGATTGTGAAAAGATGTTTTATTTTTCTACTTAGAAAAATGGCAAACTTCTTTTTAATAGTGCTGTCTAGGTATGCATACTCCAGCATTCACCAAAGTAATTTGAATTAATTGGTTCAGTACAGTGAAAAGAATGCAGATCACTGGCTTACTGATATGTTTTGTTACTTTATTGAGTAGCAGCAAGTTTCATCCCAACCATACTACAAGCCCCAAAAGTTCAGTTGCCACCATAAGAGGAGTTGCTGCTACATGCCCAAAAGAGAAGAAAGCAGAATTAAAGACAACTCTACTTTATTAAAACCAGTCCAATAAATGATGAGCTTTTGTGAACTTCATGTAAATGTTGGGACAAGCAGTTCAGGGATTTTCATTACTTCTGAATCACTAAAAGCTACATAACTGGGGCAGTTATTCAGAGGCAGTTAATTTAATTACTTATTCAGCATTCAGACCAATATTCCAATCTGCTGCTTGCATTTAGTACAACAGTCCTGCCAGTGTGTCCATATCTTTTAGCTTTCTATTGCTTGCATTTCAGAGCTAACCTATCATGTGCATGTTTGGTTTAACAGACATTTTAAACAAAATGTGATGATTTTGCCCTACCTCTACTTAAGAAAGATGTAGATACAATGGGTATTAAATTGATAATAATAATTTGCAGATGAAATTAAGGAAAGTATTTATTCACTTCAAATTGGTGTTTTCAACACCCCTATATTGAGCATTGGGAATTCATATTTCCAAGTTGTTACACTTCCTTGTATATGGAAAAGTTGATTAAAGTCTACAAATGCTACTACATTTATTCTATAATGTCCTAGTACTGTGTATATGCAAACAGATTTTTCCCCATATATGTTATAATTTTAATTATGCTAAACGCAATGAGAATGATTTTGACCCTTGTTGTGGAAATCGACACCTTAATTAAAGAAAGAAACTTACTCTCTACTAGGAAAAGTTTTAAGACAGTAATCAGGTAGGAGAAAAGCTGTTCATTGTGTCATTTAATTACTCCATGACAAATGCCTTACAGAGAACATCCTACACAGCAGTCTATTAGGATAGAGTTTCATTTTATGACTTATATAAAAGTCTATTTTATTATATTCTGGTTTGTCTTACACACTTTGGGTTGAGCCACCACCCTTGAAATTTCTGTATATGTAACAACTGTCCATTCTAGTTGCTGGACGTCTGTTGATTTATTAGTCATCTCTTAGTTGCCTTTCAGTTCACTTTGTGTACTACATCTTTGTCTGTGTTGTTTACTTGAACTTTATCTGGTTTCCTGATATGCCTGAACAGGTTTCTGACACTTATTAACCCTTTATACTATCTCTTTAAAATGAATGCTATATATTTTAATATTGAAAAACATAACAAAACACTTTATTCCAAATGACTATGTGACACCTAAGTCTACTTTTTTCTTCCAAACCCTTCAAACTTTTTTTTGAAATGTTGAATTTAAAAATTATAATTGCACTTTTAGTTCTTCAATGTAATTTTATTGCATTATTTTAATGGCAGAATTAGTTATATAACAGTTGATATCTAAACTATATCTAACTATAATTTGCCGTTTTTGAATACATATTATGACCTCATATGTTGATACAGTGGTGTGAAAAACTATTTGCCCCCTTCCTGATTTCTTATTCTTTTGCATGTTTGTCACACAAAATGTTTCTGATCATCAAACACATTTAACCATTAGTCAAATATAATACAAGTAAACACAAAATTCAGTTTGTAAATGGTGGTTTTTATTATTTAGGGAGAAAAAAAAATCCAACTCATCTTTGCAGAATTGTTGTAATTCAGCTTTATTTGAGGGTTTTCTAGCATGAACCGCCTTTTTAAGGTCATGCCATAGCATCTCAATTGGATTCAGGTCAGGACTTTGACTAGGCCACTCCAAAGTCTTCATTTTGTCTTTCTTCAGCCATTCAGAGGTGGATTTGCTGGTGTGTTTTGGGTCAT
>JANRMT010062798.1:2648584-2716576 GCA_026402145.1 Polypterus bichir lapradei
TTTCTTCAGCCATTCAGAGGTGGATTTGCTGGTGTGTTTTGGGTCATTGTCCTGTTGCAGCACCCAAGATCGCTTCAGCTTGAGTTGACGAACAGATGGCCGGACATTCTCCTTCAGGATTTTTTGGTAGACAGTAGAATTCATGGTTCCATCTATCACAGCAAGCCTTCCAGGTCCTGAAGCAGCAAAACAACCCCAGACCATCACACTACCACCACCATATTTTACTGTTGGTATGATGTTCTTTTTCTGAAATGCTGTGTTCCTTTTACGCCAGATGTAACGGGACATTTGCCTTCCAAAAAGTTCAACTTTTGTCTCATCAGTCCACAAGGTATTTTCCCAAAAGTCTTGGCAATCATTGAGATGTTTCTTAGCAAAATTGAGACAAGCCCTAATGTTCTTTTTGCTTAACAGTGGTTTGCGTCTTGGAAATCTGCCATGCAGGCCGTTTTTGCCCAGTCTCTTTCTTATGGTGGAGTCGTGAACACTGACCTTAATTGAGGCAAGTGAGGCCTGCAGTTCTTTAGACGTTGTCCTGGGGTCTTTTGTGACCTCTCGGATGAGTCGTCTCTGCGCTCTTGGGGTAATTTTGGTCGGCCAGCCACTCCTGGGAAGGTTCACCACTGTTCCATGTTTTTGCCATTTGTGGATAATGGCTCTCACTGTGGTTCGCTGGAGTCCCAAAGCTTTAGAAATGGCTTTATAACTTTTACCAGACTGATAGATCTCAATTACTTCTGTTCTCATTTGTTCCTGAATTTCTTTGGATCTTGGCATGATGTCTAGCTTTTGAGGTGCTTTTGGTCTACTTCTCTGTGTCAGGAAGCTCCTATTTAAGTGATTTCTTGATTGAAACAGGTGTGGCAGTAATCAGGCCTGGGGGTGGCTACGGAAATTGAACTCGGGTGTGATACACCACAGTTAGGTTATTTTTTAACAAGGGGGCAATTACTTTTTCACACAGGGCCATGTAGGTTTGGATTTTTTTTCTCCCTAAATAATAAAAACCTAATTTTTTCTTTATTATTTTTCACACTTGTGAGCTTGCAATGAAAATACTTTTTGGAACAAAATGTAAAACTTTCATTTATAATCCAGCATCACAATTTTTTTGGACCCAGAATACTTTTGCCAACATTCACTTGTAGAGAAGCTCATTGATAAGGTCAAAAGAAATATGAGCAGGCAGAAGTTTGATCTTTTAGTTCTTATACATAAAATCATATTCTGCAACATGCTTAGTAAAATCCTGGGTCACAGTGGCCTGGTCGAACACAAGGCGCTATCATGAAGACAATCACATTCACATTTATATCAGGCAAATTGAGAATTAACTTCTTCTTCCTCTAGAAGAATTAACAACTAACATAATATACACAAAGTTGGAATATGGAAGGAAAACCTACACAAAAATGGAATAATGCACAAGCCACCTCAAATTAGTGGAACAAAACACAGCATGGGCCAAGTAAAGTAAGTTTTTACATCTAACTTGTTTCTAAAGCAAGAAGCCTCATTAAAACAAGAAGGTACAATATTTCAGGGTGACTTTTTTTTTTTTTTTTTTTTTTTTTTTTTTTTAAATAGTGCTGCAAGTATACAGAGGGTGAGCAATTATTTAATGACTGACATTTATTGTCTAGAATAGCATCTGTATATGAGATATGCAAGCCTGGAATAAACAACATTTCACAAAAACCTTAACTTAAATCCAACTTTACATTTTCTCCTATGGAGTCATGGGGGACTGTCTTAGCAGCATTTGACAAAACACATAAACCAACCCTGGAAGGCAAAGTAAACCATCACTGACCTTATTCCTTCATACATATACACCTAGATAGGACCTAGTATGTTTAATATCAACCAATTAGGTTAACATATATCTTTGAAAGGTAAACAGAATTAAGAGCCTTGGGAAAGACCTGCACAAACACAGGCAATTGCACAAACATAAGAACATAGACAGGGTCTCTGGAGCCAGCCAATAAGCAGCCATGTAAACTGCTGGTACACACTGCCAGCCAACATGGTAAATGCAGAGCAAAATGCTTCTTGCAACATTCTAAAATGTTGATACTGTATATGCATAAATTTGTCAAGGCATCAATTTTTCGTTCATATTTTCTCATAATGGCATGTTATATAGTATCCCTGGACATGGAATTCATTAGACAAGTTGTTTGTGTATTTGTAATGCAGGCTTAGTCTTCTCTTAGCAAAATTATTTTCACCATACCTCTTTGGGCCCAAAACCCACTGTAGAAAGTATACACATTTCCACCCATCTCAGGTTTGTTATATCATATATAACTAACATATTGTACATTATTAGATTATTGAAATTGTCAGTCAAACTCACCAGCTAATAATGACTGTAGTAGGAAAATCCACACTGACACCGGAACAATGTGTAAACTCCACACTGACTAAGGCTAAATGAGGGGTTCAGACCCAGGTCACTGTATTAATAAGATGACCATGCTATTCATTAAGCAACTGTGCCACCCTCTTTTTGATCTTGTTATACATATTAAAAATAAAATGGTAGCTTGATACATATATTTTCATGAAATTCATTCAAGCTTCATGAATTTCTGATAAAATACTTGATATGTTATTTGGGGATGAACTATTGTGTACACATGCATCAAAGCATATATGGTTTTGGAAGCTGAATTATGAGAGTTAACTTTCCTGCCTTTGAGTTGTGGTGAGTCTAAACCCCAGAGTGTACATTCCTCAAACTAAAGAAACATGGATATATTGACTTTGTCTTGGAAACCTATTACTCAACTGATTACATAATTGATCTGTGTACTAATAGTTTTAAACAATAAACCAAATAGTTTTTTTCATGAAAGCAGTTCCTGAAATGGAGACCAGAACTGATCCTTTCAGCCAAAATTCATTCAGCTCTTCTTTGGCATGTTTCATCTCGCCTTTTATTTGTATAGCCAGCCTGCCCGTTTTTGTTTCACTCAGTAGTGGACAGAATTTCACCTGAATGTAATTACCAAGAAGACAAAATTATGGTAACTTAGAAAGCAAAAACTTCAAAAGCTCATGAAAAGGACCTTAGAGTGGATGCTAAGAGATTGAGATCTGGCCAGGTATTAATTAGGCCTCTCCTACTGTTTCCAGTGCCCTGCTCTCCACGACTACTGTCTAATTGACACTGTCTGCTTTGGAAATGGAGGGCTGTGGTTTTCAACAGGCTGAAGTCAGCTTCTTCCATCCGCAGAACAAGGAATTTACGTGTTTCAGGGCGTGAGAGCAAGAGGTGTATGTATTTAGGTGGTTAATGAAAGAGTGGGGCATTATGTTTTAAACTCGTCTTTGGGTTTCTCTATAATTAAGCTCCCTTGTGTGATGTGCTTTTCAAGTTGTTAGGTAATTTGACTGATGTATGAAGTACTTACTTGGTCTGCTGCCTTATTTTTAGAAAGAAGCTTTGTGAACTTATGCATTTATGAATATGCTTCATATTTCTGATGGTTTCAGTAGAGTGGCTCTTGGCAGATTCATCAAAAAGACTTGCCATATTATTTTAACATTTGAAATGTTACTTTTAACATTCTACAAGTTTTGGATTATTTTCACTATGTACATATTGATAAGTAAGTGCAAGCACTGATAATTTGGCAGTCTACTAAAAGTTGTTTTAATAAAATTGCACTTTTTTTCTCAGATAGACCTTAGGACCCTTCAACCATAAATAAGGTTAAGCATGTTTGAGAATGTTATGTTATTTTTGGTATTTTGTGTGTTTATTTTCAAATTCAGACATTACTTTTGTTCACGCTTCGAATTACAGGCCTTCAGCTACTACTGTACCAAACCAAACTATCAATAATTCTCGTGGAGCTAGTCACCAGGTTCTATAATGACTTCTCAGAGTGGTTAGATTCAAGCCAACTGCCCTATCACTATCATCTACCTGTCTGAAAGATTGTTTTACCAGTCTGAGAGCTAAAGATTAATAATGCATTATTGTGCAAGTGTGATAACTGTTACCTTTGGGATGCAGAGAGGCATTCAGTTCTGCTTGTATATGTTCTGCTCCTGATATATGTTTAAAAATGTGAATTTGTACTAATTGCTTGAATTTCTGATGCACATAGGAAACAAAACCGCTGTTCTACCATTTTCACTTTGCTATTTTAATAGGATTGTGGTGATATTAGTGTTTACTTATAATCTTATTATCCTGAAACTTTCCTTTAAGTAAGCATAACACAAATTTAATGGAATTAAAATTTTATGTATCTGCAAATTTTATTAGCAA
Organism: Polypterus bichir lapradei; assembly: GCA_026402145.1. Classification (NCBI taxonomy): domain Eukaryota; kingdom Metazoa; phylum Chordata; class Cladistia; order Polypteriformes; family Polypteridae; genus Polypterus; species Polypterus bichir. The sequence continues at coordinate 2,652,876 of JANRMT010062798.1, forward strand.
TTTGAAGTTCAGTTCCCAAATTACAAATGCCATGAAATTTGTAAAGATAGTTTTGGTGTCTATAGTAGATATTAAGAGAGTCCAAGAATACTACTGTGTTGTTGTCTTTTTGTCTTCCAAGCTGTAAACATGTCCTTTACCTTAATTTAACATTTTATTGCATTGGTTTGATGAAAAAGCATAAACTACTCTATAAGTGAGACAGCAATCTACAACATATTAGATATAAACAGTTTAACAATATCACAAAAATCAGGCATTAAGTCTAAACAGCTCATCATTCTTTATTGGCTGCAGTTTTCCAAAATCATCTGGTCAGTATTTGAAAGATCCCTAAGTAGCTGCTTTCAGCTGTACTACTTAGGAACTCTGTAATGTCCCTATAGCCAGGCTCCATTTTTGCCTTTTTTTTATTGATTAGCTTGTTTATTCACATTACGTATTCCCATAACACAAAAAGTTTGAACTCTTTCAATCTTTTCTTCTAGTTGGGTCTTTGCATTTCTGTGCCTTATCTAAAGCTGTTTTGTCATTCTTATAATAAGGAGATTGTTGGCCATTTAATTTCAGTGTCCAGCTGAAAAATAATTTATCTTGGCTTGTTCTTAATCTCTTCGTTAACTTGGTTGTGGACTAGGACTCCAAACATTTTTTTCAAAGTCCAAACCCCCTATTTTGTAATTATATCTTATTTGTTTATTAGCAGTGAATAGTGTTTTACAGTTTTTTTTATCCATTTATCCATCCATTTTGAATTTATCTATTTTTATTAGTTTATAGCAAGCTTGACTTATAAGTGGAGGTGTACTTTATAAAAATAAATTGAATATTAGTAATCAAAATCCACATTGATAGCACAATAATACATTTAACAGGTCTTGTCAGTGGATGACAAAGGAAAGGAGGAAGAACTCACTGAAGAAAAGAAAGTGAGTGTGTATATCTTGTAAAAGAAGCCCGGACACAGACAGACACTGAGACAGCCAGATGTCCAAAAAGCATACTCAATTTATTTCATTTTCTCACTACACAGTCCTATGCACCTCACACACAGTGCACAACCCACCAGCACTATTGCTCATAGTCTTTTCTTTCCTTCCTCTCTGCTGCCTTCACTCCTCCACTCACAAGGTCCGTCCTCTTCCATCCGACTCCAGCTCCCTGAATAGAGTGAGGCAGCCCCTTTTATGTTGCACCTGGATGTGCTTCAGGTGCGCCCTGATGCAGCACTTTCTGGTGTAGCGGGTGTGCTGCATGGGCACCCAGAAGCACTCCATGTGCCTTTGGTTCCTCTTCTGGCAGTACTTTTTGGTGAGGCAGAAGTTCCGCCATCCAAGGCTCCGGGATCGTCCAGGTGCCTCCTGGTGGTGGCCATGGACCCCAGCAGAGTTGAGCTAACAAGCTCCCAATCCGTGGCCTTGATGTAATCCAAGGGGCTGCCCTCTTGTGCCCCGGGAAAGATATTGGCCCTCTCCCAGTCTTTCCCTTCTCCAGGCGTCCCGGTGGGGCAAGGTCCCCGGTCGTCTGCCACAATCTGTTTGTATGAATAAGTTATGAAAACAAATGATTGGCGTATAGTGGTTGTCTTGCTTATTATAAGGATATGGATTAAAATTAATATAAAATTATGCAAATAATTATAAATTTATTTATAAATCCAAAGACCAGAAATACTTAGTAGTGTGGTAGTGTGTAGGGTGGTTAGAAACTATGAGTATGAAAGTTAACATATTGTTTAGGTTAGTTTTGTACTTGAACCTTTCACAACATTAGTAAAGCCACAGGGCACAATGAAGATTAGTGTCTAGAAAGTACCAGAATCTCTATTAATTTTGTTGTCAATCAGTTTTATTTTGTTGAAGTGGAATTAGTTTCTATAAATAGGGAAATATTAATGTCAAATCAGTAGCCATCGTTGTTCCTCAGACTTGTTTAACTGAAATGAATTGAAATATTAAATTAACTTAAATCACCTTAATTTTATTTATTCTCCCAAAAAATAGTATTTTTCCAAAAGAAAGGACTTGACCCTGATTAAACATTCAGTTATTGACCTTTACACTCTAAGTGAGTGCTAATAGTGGCATGTTAAAAAGATTTGACAAGGAGTGATGTTGTAAAGTAAGACAATATGACATGATTACATTCTCAGGAGCTAAAAGTAAACTTAAATGAGATTCGGCAAGATCTGGGTGAAAGTGGTGTTCATTTAGTCTACCTTAATCTCTTCAATATGTGTATTAAGACCAAAACAAAAATTTGACAAAGTTATTTAACCTTGTCTTCACCTTTCCAGAAAAAAGGAGTGGCTTAAAAGCACAATTATCACTTTTCTTGTCAAAATTCACGTTATTTTTATTTCCAATTTTTTTGTAAATACCAGCACATGCAGCATTTTTAATCAGACATTTTATGTGTAGCAATGTTGATACTGTTCACACATCAAAGCCTTCATTTATAATTCTTCACGCACAGTTAGATTATGTACTGTATATATTCATGTAGGCAGTTTCAGTGACACAGATTCACGAATGGTGGAATAATGGTGGTGGTGGTAGTAGTGGCAGGGAGTAAACCCTTAGCTTTGTATATTCATAGCCACTTCCTTTCCCAGTAGACAACCCTTCTAAATTCACATGATGTCTTTATACTGAATATATACTATAGTGTTGACTTCATTCTATTAATGCATATAAAAATGATATGCATTCTGAAGCTTAATTGTTATGCATAAACCAACAGGTGTGGGAACCAGTTTCTGTTATATAACACAACACTGTATCCCAGTGTAAACCATCAGGAAAGGCTCAACAAAAACGTCATGAATTAAATTTTAATAATCTTTCTAACCACAGCATACTTTTAGATTTTGTTTTATTTTTTAAACTGACATGGAATATACTAAGTTTTATATCTTTTTATTCATTTCCTTTCAAGTTTATCATGATAAACCTGGTCAGCATCAGGTCAACATCATACATTTAATGCAACATATATATACAACATATGGAAGAAAACATTCATAAATTTGTAAGTATGAATGGCTGTTGAGTAATCTTATGATCTTTAGATAAAAAAACTATCCCTGAATCTAGTGGGGCGAGTGCTAATGGTTCTGTACTGTTTACCAAAACAGAGGATGTAGAAAAATTACTATTTAGGATAACTAAGGTTTTTAGTATTGCCACTTGCCTTTCTAAGGCAGTGTGTGTTATATATGTTCCGAACAGAAGGCAGTTATGTACATGTAATATTCTGTACTATTTTCACCACCCACTGCAGTGTTTTGTGGTCCTTAATTGAGCAGTTGCTATACCAGAATTGTATCGGTGAGGATAGATTCAACTGTGTTTACACCTGGGCTTCTTAAACATTTTGGTGAGCTTTCTTCTTGATAGTCTAAGATGTGTTTTGTCCACTTCAGGTCACTAATGATGACCAGTCCAAGAAATTTAAACTATTGACCTTTTCCATGGCATTCTCTCCCATGTAGAATCATCCTGCAGTCTACCATCAGCACCTTTGTATTGGTAATATTAAGGGAGTGGTTATTGTCTTGGCACCACTGTGTCAGAAGGCAAAGTTCTTGTCTATAGGCAATCTGTTGATCGTTTGTGATCAGGTCTATGATGAAAGCAAATGTCATAATGAATCTGCTGCTGTGTTTGCCAGTGCAGTCATAGGTGGATGAGAAGCAGTAGTAATACTACTACTAGCAGTAGTTATAGTGATAGTATTGTCACATGTCAAAAATATTCCTTACTTGAAAGAGAAATTCTTACTTGCTTGAAGTACAGCAGGGGTCTCAGTGTGCTTTGGGATGCCTAAGTTGATTATCAGCTTGTTGAAAGTAACGCTGCCAATCTGCACCTACTGCAATTTGCCAATTAGGATGTCAAAAATCCAGCTGTAGAGGTGGCAATAAGTCGCACGCCAGTGAGTTTGATGATCAGCTTTGATAGCCCAGCAGTGTTAAATGCTGAGTAGTAGTCTATAAAAAGTACTCTGGTATAGCAGGAATTATCTATGTGTGCTAGGATAGTATGGGCAGAATGTTGGCTCTGAGGCTAGGGATCTATGCTGACAATCAGAAGGTTGCCAGTTTGAATCCTGTAAATGCCAGAAGTGACTGTACTCTTTTGGGCCCTTGAGCATGGCCCTTACCCTGCAATTGGTTTGTCCTGGGTATAGCATTACTCTGCATCTAACTCTGCAAGCAGGTCCTCCAACTTACAGGAAACATTTGGGGGTTGGTGGCAGGACTGGCACTCCAGCCACCATTTAATAACTCTTACTGTTCCAGTGTGGTTCTGAGGTATCACCCACTGCACTAGGGTCCCAATCCAGGTGGTTCGGCATGTGGTAGGTTGGGAGCTGCAGATATCACATTGCCGCACCCAAGATAGTATGTGGTACAAGGCATATGGCATCTCCTGTGTATTAGTTGTGATGATCTACAAACTTCAGGGGGTAGTCCAAACTATCCAGAGAGTTTCATTTAAAGCATCTCTCAAACATTTCATTACAATCGGAGTGAATAGTACTGGTTTGTAGTGGGATGGTCCACTTTTGTTTTTTTGGCACAGGTATAATTATTGTATTTTTGTACCAGGTGAGGATCTTAGACTTTCTTATTGAGATATTAAAGACTCAAAACACCAGCTATGTGGACCATACAAGTTTTTAAAACGTACCCTGAAATTCTGTGTAGACTCATTTAAAAATAGTCCTTGCATCATCCACATAAATGGAGAGGAGAAATTGTAGAAAGGTCAGTTTTAATTTCAATTCAGGAAGTAAAAGGTCTATTCAAGACTTTGAGAATTCTCAAAGATTTGTGCATCAATCATATTTCAACCCACTTGCCCCAACCTTCATCTATTATAGCTCAGCAGTTTGGTCATTGTTTTTTTTTATTATTTGATGCACTTTGTGGTCACACAAGCCTACTAAGTCCACTTCAGGAACACATAGGAGACAAGTACTATATGTTTAAGCAATGATTACAAGGTTAGTGTTCTTGTGCTCCACATCACATTTTTCCTGTTTAGTACAGTTTTGCCAGCAGTATATCTTGTAGCAATTTTTCTAGGGTAACGTTTATGTGTTTTTTACCTCTAGTAGATATTACTGAAGTGTACCTTATTTTTGTGTGTGTTACAAAATGGCCTTCACTTCAGCAACAGTTAGGACAGGGTGGTGTAGATTTAAAAAGTGATCACAAAATGACAGCAATCACAATACTTTTTGGAGGTTGGGTGTGGCAGCTTTTGTTGCTAGCCTTCTATGGGTGTGTGTAGGTCTGTGAGATATCAGGAGACAGGCAGTTATTCTAGGAGAGCTGGACAGGGTCGTAGAAGGTCCGTAACACATCAGCAGGACCAATATCTGCTCCTTTGGTCAATGAGGAACAGGATGAGTACTGCCAGAACCCTACAAAATGACCTCCAGCAGGCCACTGGTGTGAATGTCTCTTACCAAACAATCAGAAACAGACTTCATGAGGGTGGCCTGAGGACCCAACATCCTCTAGTGGGCACTGTGCTCACTGCCCAGCGCCGTGGAGCTCAATTGGCATTTGCCATAGAATACCAGAATTGGCAGGTCCACCACTGGCGCACTGTGCTTTTCACAGATGAGAGCAGGTTCATGCTGAACACATGTGACAGATGTGAAAGAGTCTGGAGAAGCTGTGGAGAACGTTATGCTGCCTGTAACATCATTCAGCATGACCGGTATGGTGGTGGGTCAGTGATATTCTGGGGAGGCATATCCATAGAGGGAGGCACAGACCTTTACAGGCTAGACAGTGACACCTTGACTGCTATTAGGTATCGGGATGAAATCCTTGGACCCATTGTCAGACCCTATGCTGGTTCCTCCTGGTGCACGACAATGCCTGGCCTCATGTGGCTAAGAGTATTCATGCAGTTCCTGGAGAATGAAGGAATTGATACCATTGACTGTCCCCCATTCTTGCCTGTCCTAAATCCAATAGAACACCTGTGGGACATTATGTTTCGGTCCATCCGACACTGCCAGGTTGCACCTCAGACTGTCCAGAAGCTCAGTGAGGCCCTGATCCAGATCTGGGAGGATATCCCCCAGGACACCATCAGTGGGGGCCATAGAAACTACTGAGTACGATTTTGAGTTGCTGCAATGAAATTTCAGCAAAATGGACTAGCCTGCTACATCATTTTTTCACTTTGATTTTCAGGGTGTCTTTGAATTCAACCCTCTGTTGGTTGATCATTTTTATTTCCAACAAACGATGTGGCATCCTTTTGCTCCCATATCAGCAGAGATAGCCAGCAGGATTTTTTTCGCCATTGAGATCTGATTTGTTTTTAAAGTGTTCTTTTATTTGTTTTGAGCAGTTTATTTATATATATATATATATATATATATATATATACACACCTTACATCTCGCTTTAAAACTTGTAAATCTAAATGCCTGAGGGATAGAAACATATCACATATAACACAGAGTGAAAAGATATGAAGAGACACATTTAACTATGCATGTGGTCAAATAGTATCTTCATTTTTCATATTTTTAATAGGGTTTTCCAACAGCTGTGTGAACCCGATGACCCCACCTGTTATAAACTTGGGAGTGCATGGGTTTAGACACCTATAAGTAATTTTTTGACAAGAAAATAATACATTTTCTAACATCAGCTGGGAAGCTGCTAATAAAAAAAATATGTAAGGTAGTAAATCTTTGGGAAAATAGATAATTTTAACACCTTTTTCATAATTTGTGTGCTTTTTTTTCCCTTGTCTTTATTATCATCTAGTGTTTCAGTCTTGATCTTCAATACTACCTGTCACTGTTTCATCCTGGTCAAGCAATTCCGTCCCGGTAAGTAACTTGGTGAGTTTTATATTTTGTTTTATTACCACTTTTTTACAGGATTTTTATTCAATTTCACTTCTGAGTTATAGGGTGATGGATACTAACTTATAGTTCTGAAATTGTATTTATATTTTCCTACAACTGTAAAGCAAAATTCTGTGGTCAGTCTGGTAAGAATAAGCCTCAGATAGGTGGGCACCTTATTAGCCATAGAGATGTTTATCTTGTGATAATTAAACTGAGCTGAAGTCGGCTCCTAGATCTTGGTGCATCTCTTGCCAATTTTACAGGGGTCATTACTTTATGATCAAAGAGCTGAGATTAGAATGACTCCTCACTTAGTCTGTCCTCTTGACATCCAGATGGTCACTTTTACAACTATGAGTGACATTTTCAGTGCTCAGATAGAGAAAAATGTCCTTTGCTTTATTTCCTATAGATACATGATGCTATGAACTTAATTTTTAAATATCAAATATGAGAACCCTAATAGAGAGAAAACATTCTTTCAGACTTGGTGTTTTTTTTACTTGTATTAAATATACACAGGTCCATATTAAGAAGCGGTACAGCCATTTTTTTGCAGAAGCACGACCAGTTAATGAAGGAGCTGTTTGGAAACAGTACTTACCTGATTATTAATAGGCAGAGAGTCCCATTCATTGTCAAATTTAGTAAGTTACAGAGAAAAAAAATGAAAGTGGTTTGTAAAGAACTGTTCATTCTGCTGATATATAATATACGTTAACATTTTGCCCCAGGATCAGTGACTCTTCACTTGCTCACCACTATGCTCTAAATTAAAGTCTTTCTTTACATACCTAACCACTGATGTATTCAAAGTGTTGAAAACCTGCAATCACTGAACACAGTGTCTTTAAAAAGGATGTATGAGGGTAGTTATTTTGGAGTATTTGAAATGGTTAATGTAGACATGTCAATTGATAAATAAAATCCAAATGATTTTCGGGCTGCAACAGCAAGCACTTTTCTCAGCAGCTCAGTTTGTGTTCTCTCACTTGCCACAGGTTTTTTTTTTTTTTTTTAATAAGAATAAGATATAGCCTGTGTGGCTGTCTTGAGCGTGATTTGAAAGCTGGTTTAGGCTATTGGAAATCAACAGAAATCCTTTAATGTTCCCGAATGTTCCATTATTCAATAACATTAGCTCTCCACCACTACCCGCCCTCCTCCTCCACCCAGTTAGACTGAACAATCTTGTGATAAAACTGAGGAAAACACACCCAGTTCCAGCTTATGTTTGAGTGTGTGGGAAACAAAGCTGCAAATATTAAATGACAAGACTTCAGGTATAAATGGCCTTTTCTTTGAGTGGGCCAAGCATTCACTGTATGCCTGCATTTGGGTTTATATGGATTACAGGAATGGTTGCCTGTATGGGCGTTGGCCTGCTAGGGAGCTGAGATAGTGTAGCCAAGATAGTATGTGTTACGAGTCTCATAATGAAAGGAAGTCTACTGGGTTCAGTTTTACATTGTTCTGTAGTAAAGAATGAAGTAGAAAAGACTGAAAAGCCAATGACGTAATGCTGCAAAGAATAATCACACAAGAAAAATAATTGTTTCAGATAAACTGCTTTATGTCAATGAGGCCTGTTTGGGGTGAAACTAGGTATAGTTGTGGTAGAATAGTACTACTAATGTATACATCATTCAGAGATGGTAGAATTTGTAACTGCTTTTATGGTATACTGTGTTATAGTTTATAATAAATTGAGGTCAAAATGAGCTCGGGTAGACGTGATCTTTTAGCTAAGGACACTTTAGTCGATAGAGTAGTATACTGGAAATGGTTAAGGAAGTGCCTTCGATAAAACTGGAAATTATTTTGCTATAAAGTGCCTAGCTTTGGCTAATAATGATAATGATATGGTTATCATACCTAGTAAAATAATTAGGTGGTTTGACATTAAAAATGTAAAAAATTATACCCTAAACTTCTAATCTCAACTCCAGTCTTGTAAATTAGGGTGTACTTATAACAGTAAATCAAATAATACTGTAAGGGAAGTTATCAAATTTCACATTTACCAAATAATAAAATCCTACATGCACATACTCCATATTAAAATACATTGAACTAAATATTTTGTAAAACATATTCAAATAATTGACATCTTTAAGAGAATTCTTCTATAAGTTGCCCTGAAATGACAATTCTGATTTTACTTTTGGTGGCCCTATAAAATTTAAAATTTCACAACTAATGAACACTTTTTTTTACCTATTTTCAAAATGTATTTGGTGAAACAGTTCTTGGCATTAGATTTCAAACAGTGTAAGCGTATGAATGCTCCAAATTAATTATCAATATTTTGTCATGCAGCATGGCCCTTTGTTAAAGTTAACTTGTAACTTTGTATTTAGTATTTATGGTATAAGTGAGAAAAGTAAAGATATATATAGGGAAAATACTGCAACTGTGTCAGAATTGGTACTTTGAGTGTGACAGATTTCATGTTTTATTTATTCCTAAACAAAGTTTGACCTGTTTTAGAGTGATGTCTGCCTGTGTTTTAGGACGTGTGTCTGACGACACAGTAAGCTGATAAGGAATCATTCAATTCAAATGGAAGTTGGTACAGTTATTTGCATTGTAAAAATGCGTGAAACCTATTGATTTTGCTTTACAAAAATTATTTCATAAAGTTTTTCAATGAATTTCTACGTACATTTACATCCACGAATGTGAATTGACCACTTTTGGAATGTTGTACATTTGTCCGGATATGGGTTTGTGGATGCAATAACTTAAAAGCTATTCACTCTATCCAAATCAATCCTTATCAGCATTGCAAAATTGAACAAAATCATCCTCATAACTTGTGTTCTTCAAAGATAATTTTGAGGTTTTTTTTTTGGGCATACATTTGTACATGGTGGTACAGTGGTAGAGTTGCTGCCTCACAGTAGGGAGACCAGGGTTTGTGCCCGTGGTTCTCCATGTGTGGACTTTGCATTTTCTCCCTGTGTCTGTGGGGGTTTCCTCCAGGGTTTCCATTTTCCTTCCACAATCTAAAGACATGCAGGTTAAGTGAATTGGCAACATTAAATTGGCCCAGGTGTGTTCTGTAAGTGTGTATGCCAGTGATGGACTGGCTACCTGGAAAAGGCTCCAGCACCCCTCTCAACCCTGTTCAGGGCTAAGCAGATAAAAAAAATTGACTGACATATGTTGCTGTACCCCAATACATTGCACATAATAAAATATTGTGTAGCAATATTTTACTGCAGAAATTGCAGGTTGTTTAGGTAGTCAAGTTTTAAAATTGGAAATCATGAAAATTACTGTTATTTCATTCTGTGAGCAGTACAGTTCCTTTTAAATAATCTTCAGCAGTGATGTTTTTAAAAAAATGACTTAATTTCAAGTTTAGTTAAAATTAGTAACAAGTTGACATTATCAATAAACTTGCAGTGTTCATTTTGAATTGTAAATGCGTATTCTTAATTTCTTCTACACTAGTATTTTTTTAAAGATTGAACATTTTCACTAACTGCCAGACTTCTAATATTATTTTTAACAGGAATTGCTTATGCACTTGCTTCTGTTCATTACCCTCTTCACTGCAAAATGTCAAGGATGGGCTAGCTTCTCCAAGCTTTATCCTGTGGATACACACAAATTTTGAAACACTTGTATATAAGCAAATTATGATGGTACAATTCCTTGGGAGTTATTCTTGCTGCCTCACAGCTGAAGACATTTGTCAAGTCAAATGTTTTTATTGACATACTATCCATACCCAGTACTGCTGTATACAGTGGCGCGAAATAATTTTCTCCAGGAGTACAGTAAAACATATACATAAACACAGGACAAGTGTCACACGGGTGAAAAACTATACTAGACTATAATTAGATAAATAAATAAAAAACAATAAGTAAGTGAAGGGATAATAATTGTTTGACATATATAGTAATAAATGAATAACAACTACTAATAATAGAAAACAACAGTAGTAACAACTATAACAAATGTACAGTGCATCTGGAAAGTATTTACAGTGCATCACTTTTTCCATATTTTGTTATGTTACAGCCTTCTTCCAAAATGGATTAAATTCATTTTTTTCCTCAGAATTCTACACACAGCACCCCATAATGACAATGTGAAAAATGTTTACTTGAGGTTTTTGCAAATTTATTAAAAATAAAAAAACTGAGAAATCACATGTATATAGGTATTTACAGCCTTTGCTCAATACTTTGTTGATGCATCTTTGGCAGCAATTACAGCCTCAAGTCTTTTTGAATATGATGCCACAAGCTTGGCATACCTATCCTTGGCCAGTTTCGCCCATTCCTCTTTGCAGCACCTCTCAAGCTCTATCAGGTTGGATGGGAAGCGTTGGTGCACAGCCATTTCAAGATCTCTTCAGAGATGTTCGATCAGATTCAAGTCTGGGCTCTGGCTGGGCCACTCAAGGGCATTCACAGAGTTGTCCTGAAGCCACTCCTTTGATATCTTGGCTGTGTGCTTAGGGTCGTTGTCCTGCTGAAAGATGAACCGTCGCCCCAGTCTGAGGTCAAGAGCGCTCTGGAGCAGGTTTTCATCCAGGATGTCTCTGTACATTGCTGCAGTCATCTTTCCCTTTATCCTGTGTGAACATTTCCCCGGACACAGACAGGCAGACACGCTCATGTCACCAAGCACACGTTTATTTCTCATCTCTATTTACAAAAGTCCGTGCTCATAAGCCCCAATACCCCTCAGTCCAGGCCAATCAATGCCTTCTCTCTCTCTTCTTCTCTTCTTCAAGCTGCCTCTTGCCTCCTCCAAAGACCTTGTTACTCTTCCACCCGACTCTTGTCCCTTCTGCAGGGAGGCGGCCCCTTTAAATAAGCACCCGGATGTGCTCCAGGTGTGTTCCCGGCAATCTCCCACCGACAAGCCCCAGTGTGGCGGAAGTGCCGGCTGTCTCCCCGGAAGCACTCCGGGTGTCCCAGTTTTCTCTTCCCCCCAGCACTTCCTGGTGTGGCGGAAGTGCTGAGGTCTAGGGTCTTCCTGGTATTGGGGTCCCCCTGGCGGTAACCCCGGGTCCCTACAGGCTCTTTACCCGAGGCCTCCAGGGCGGTCGCCCCCTCGAGGTCTGGAGGAGGCACAAGCCCTCCTCCTGTCTTCTCAGGCATCCCGGCTGGGTACCACCTCCATCCGGGTATGACACTACCCCACCAGCAGCGAAGACACGTCGGTCGGAGCGACACGTCCCGCGAGGGCAACTCCTCCCCGAAGTGGGTCCTACCACGTATCCAGGGTCCAAGCCGGCACCCTGGAACGTACCCCTTCGGCACCCCCTCCGAGGTTTTCATACCCTTTTGGAGTGAGCCGCTCGCGCCTCTGTAGCCCCTGCCAGTAGTGGGGTCGCCCCCTCGCCAGCAAAGAATCCTCCAGTGAAGCATCTCTTCCCGTGAGGGCAGGTTCCCAACGAAGCGGGTCCTTCTGCTCGTCCAGGATCCGGTCCTGCAACAACCAGAAACAAGGGGGCAGAGCCGCTGCCTGGACACCCTTTCCCGGCATCTCCCTGTGTCCTGCACTGGCAGCGCCCCCCCTCCGACCGGCACACGGCACTTGCCTGTTTGGCATCCCCTCCGTGGGTTCCGTGCCCGTCTGATTGACTCCGATGGGTCTGCTCTCACTTTCATCTTCTCTGCCGGCTCCGGGGCTTTTTTCTGCCACTGTAGAGGACGACTTTTCTTATCGGAGGAATCGGCACTCTCCCCTCGATTCCCCCTTTTATTCTGGGACGCTATAACGGTTTGAGTCTGCCTATGGGAAAGGTATAGACCCTGTCTGGTTTGTGTCCCTATAGAGCGACGGGAGACTGTTGCAGGCTTGGGGCGTAGGGCGCTAGGGCCCAGGGCACTCATCAGCCCGCATCCTGCCAACCCTCTCGCTGTCTCTCCCCTCCCCTCGCACACAGAACTCACAATCGCATGCAGTGTCGGAGAACCCCCTACTTGATACCGTTCATTTGGATCACGGCCGAGTTCGGTGGATTCTCCTTTACGCTGTACGGAGTTGGCTCTACTCACCGTCTCCGTGGTACCAGTCCGTCTAAAGACTCCAGCGTCGCGCCGTTCTGACGTCACTGACGCGCCTGCTGTCTCCTTCAGTTTCTGCAGTTCAGCACGGATGGCACCTAGCATCTGCATCATAGACAAGCACAGAAAGTCAGTCGACGATTGACCTACCTGGTTGTCAGTCTTCTCCGACTGCTTTCTGTGAGGCTTCTCCAGCCCAATTGGGTCTCTCCTTGGCACGAGATAGACATTCCTTGGTCCCGCCTCTATACAGTCATTGACGGTCACACAAGACACACCGTCCAATCCCGTGCCTGTCTCAGGGAGGAACTTCTGGTCCGCGGCCATCTTGGCTCCTGTCCTCCCGTTGTGACGCCATTCTGGCTCTATGTGTTGCAGCGTCTCCTCCATGGCGGCTCTTGTCGCCGCTGTCGCATCCACAAAGCACCGCGGATCGGCGTGCGTTTGCCATCCGTATGGACCCGGGCAGCCCCTGCCTTCCAAATACCAAACATGATCCACCCTCCCGGGCTGGCTGTCAGCAAGCAGGGACCTAACGTCCCGGATCCTTTCTACCCGAGGCGCCTGCCTCGGCATGGTCTTCACATACGGCACGCCGTCCCGGACGTCTTAGCTGGCAGCACCCACACAGGAGCCCGCTGCACCCCTGCAGTGCCCATTGCTGTATTGCCACACCAGGTAGGAATCTGACCGCATTCCGGTGGCGGTCTGGGGGATTTCTTGTCTTCTTGGGGCCGTGAGCACTTCGCACCCTCGAAACGTGTGCGGGGGTGCCTGCTGCTCCTGGTCGTTCACAAAATATTTTTTTTGGGGTCCCCGTCTTGGAACAGACAGAGGGCCCCACCTTGGGCGCCATTGTGAACATTGCCCCGGACACAGACAGGCAGACACGCTCATGTCACCAAGCACACGTTTATTTCTCATCTTTGTTTACAAAAGTCCGTGCTCATAAGCCCCAATACCCCTCAGTTCAGGCCAATCAATGCCTTCTCTCTCTCTTCTTCTCTTCTTCAAGCCGCCTCCTGCCTCCTCCAAAGACCTTGTCACTCTTCCACCCGACTCTTGTCCCTTCTGCAGGGAGGCGGCCCCTTTAAATAAGCACCCGGATGTGCTCCAGGTGTGTTCCCGGCAATCTCCCACCGACACGCCCCAGTGTGGCAGAAGTGCCGGCTGTCTCCCCGGAAGCACTCTGGGTGTCCCCGTTTTGTCTTCCCACCAACACTTCCTGGTGTGGCGGAAGTGCTGAGGTCTAGGGTCTTCCTGGTATTGGGGTCCCCCTGGCGGTAACCCCGGGTCCCTACAGGGTCGAGCTTCCCAGCTCTTTACCCGAGGCCTCCAGGGCGGTCGCCCCCTCAAGGTCTGGAGGAGGCACAAGCCCTCCTCTTGTCTTCTCAGGCATCCCGGCTGGGTACCACCTCCATCCGGGTATGACACCTGACTAATCTCCCAGTTCCTGCCGCTGAAAAACATCCCCATAGCATGATGCTGCCACCACCATGCTTCACTGTAGGAATGGTATTGGCCTGGTGATGAGTGGTGCCTGGTTTTCTCCAAACGTGACGACTGGCATTCACACCAAGAGTTCAATCTTTGTCTTATCAGACCAGAGAATTTTGTTTCACATGGTCTGAGAGTCCTTCAGGTGCCTTTTGGAAAACTTCAGGCGGGCTGCCATGTGCCTTTTACTAAGGAGTGGCTTCCGTCTGGCCACTCTACCATACAGGCCTGATTGGTGGATTGCTGCAGACATGGTTATCCTTCTGGAAGGTTCTCCTCTCTCCACAGAGGACCTCTGGAGCTCTGACAAAGTGACCATCAGGTTCTTGGTCACCTCCTTGACTAAGGCCCTTCTCCCCCGATGACTCAGTTTTGATGGCCGGCCAGCTCTAGGAAGAGTCCTGGTGTTTTCGAACTTCTTCCACTTACGGATGATGGAGGCCACTGTGCTCATTGGGACCTTCAAAGCAGCAGAAATTTTTCTGTAACCTTCCCCAGATTTGTGCCTCAAGACAATCCTGTCTCGGAGGTCAACAGACAATTCCTTTGACTTCATGCTTGGTTTGTGCTCTGACATGAACTGTCAACTGTGGGACCTTATATAGACAGGTGTGTACCTTTCCATATCATGTCCAATCAACTGAATTTACCACTGGTGGACTCCAATTAAGCTGCAGAAACATCTCGAGGATGATCAAGGGAAACAAGATGCACCTGAGCTCAATTTTGAGCTTCATGGCAAAGGCTGTGAATACTTATGTACATGTGCTTTCTCAATTTTTTTATTTTTAATAAATTTGCAAAAACCACAAGTAAACTTTTTTCACGTTGTCATTAAGGGGTGTTGTGTGTAGAATTCTGAGGAAAAAAATGAATTTAATCCATTTTGGAATAAGGCTGTAACATAACAAAATATGGAAAAAGTGATGCACTGTAAATACTTTCCGGATGCACTGTACTACATATAAATAAGCTACTATAAGTAGACTATGAGTGTAGAGGGGCAGCACAGAGTTCAGACGGCCAAAGGGTAGATCCTGCTGCAGATCCTGGGAAAACTGGTTTGAATGCTACAGCACCTTCTGCCAGATAAAAGTAGACAAACAGACTGTAAGAGGGCTTGGAGCAGTCCTTCCAGATGCTTTTGGCTGTGTGGATGCAACACTTTATAAAAATGTCTAATGGAGGGTAGAGGGGACCCAATAATCTATTCTTCAGTGTGTCCTATGCATTGTAGGACCCTTCGTTCATAGACACTGCTGTTCCCAAATCACACAGCTGGACTGAATGCTCTTGATGGTGCCCCTGTAGAATATGATGACAGTGGTTGGAGGTAAGCTTGCTTTCTTCATCCGCTGAAAGAAGTGAAGCCACTGCTGTGCCGTCGTAGCTGTGGAAGTGGTGATCATTGACCAAGTAAGGTCAGCTGCCAGTAGCATACCAGGAAATTTGATTCTTTTGGCCAGTTCCACCACAGAGACCTCAGTGCTCTGCGGTGTGGACAGCATGGGCCTTTCTGAAGTCAACAATCATCCCTTTTGTCTTCTCCACATTAAGAGACAATTTGTTGCACTTGTACCAGTCTGTCATTCATCATATCTCCATTTTTTAAGCTGACTCATCCACATTGCTTATGAGACCCCAACCCTCAAGTTGTGTCATTCATAAACTTAATAATGGTAGTAAAGCTTTATGCAATCATATAATTTTGAGTCAATAGAGTGAAGAGGACTAGGCTAAATATAGAGCCCTGGGTGGCACCAGTGCCCAGCATGATGGTACTAGAAATGGTGTTTACAACACAGACTGTCTTGTCTCTCACCGTTAAGAATTTTGGGATCCAGTTTCATTTATAACAGAAAAGTGGGTCTAGAAAATTGGTGGAAGGTTTCAAGCACACAATTTTACACAATGCCTTTCTATAGTAAATATCCTGTCTAGATTGTTTACAAGCACATGGCTATAGTTTTTCAATTTGAGTACAGGAGAGCTTCACTCTTTCCTCTTGAGGTTTATATTGCAACATCTTAGAAGTTAGACTATGATGCTGTCCACCCAATTGCATGGCTCACCGTTCTTAACAGGCTCTCTCTTTTATGCACAAAAAACAATGTTCAATTAAATGATCAAGATTAAAATACAGATATACGGTATGGCACATACCATAAACTTTAATTTGAAAGAGTTTAATGGTTGCAATTAGCAAAATTACAAATCATTGAAAAATTCAGTGCTACACATGTTCACCAGGTTCTAAAGAACATTTGAACTCATTCTTGCAGCCTTTTTTCCTGATCAGAAATGTATCAGAATACCCTTTTCCAGTTATGTTACTGCATGGCACAATGAAACCGCTGTGCTCCCACAATTCTTTTCATTAAAAGTACCCAGCAGACATGAGCCAGTAACCAACATCCAGACAGACTAACAATGTGGTGGGAAGATTGTCTAGGCAAGTGTCCATCTCTTTGGCAGTGGTGTGTGAGATCACCAATAACTGATTAGGTTTATCTTTTGACTCCTGAAAATCAAGCAGCACCATGATACACCTTGCTCATCTCTATAATTATAAGAGCTGGACTTTAAGGAGAGCCATATGCACTCATTAATAATTAGTGATGCAAGTGGTTTGGCATCAACTTCGGAAAAAACAGCAAGTGGTAGGAATCTTCTATTCCAGCTTGTCATGGAGACTTGGCCAGTGAAGTGCTTTACAATGGTTTTAGGGAAAGGGAGTTTATCTTGTTAAGTTTACCACAAAGATTAAACTAAATAGTTACTTAGGGATCTTAACAGATGGAGCCTAATAAATGTTCATAGGTTGGGACTAGAAAAGTATAAAAGTAAAAAAACAGGTCTAACTCACCTGGTCGTTAAGGTTATATTTATTTATTTAGGTAGTGTGGCATGGTGGCTAAGGCTATGAACTTTAAACTCTGAGGTTTACAGTTCAAATCAGGCTACTAACACTGTGTGACCATGAACATATATATACACTGTGTGTGTATATATATATATATATAATTATTACTATATTCGTGTGTATATATGTATGTGTGTGTACAATTAAATTAAGGGTGACGAAATCTGACTTCAGGTCTGAAGTCTTGCTGAGACTTGTGAGGAAAAGTGGCAAGAAAGATGCTTTCCTTTGTACTTAATGGTTGTGAATTAGATGGCTGCCAAAGCATCTTGCTGAGACTTGACCTGAGATGTAGTTGAGAGTTAAAACTTAGCTTTGGCACAAAATGTTGAGCAAAAGCAAGTGCTCTTGAACACATCTTTTTATGAATATTGTGAGTTAGCCATTTAAAGACAGAGGAATAAGAAGGATTAAAATTGATTTTGATATAAATATACATAGTAGACTCCAGATGAATTAAAATATAAGAAACGTAATATATAGAGGCATGTGTGGAAAGTGTCACAAAATGTTATCATTACTTAAAAAACATTAAAATATGATTTTATTTTCTTTCTCCCTAAAGCTGTGTATATGTGTGAATGGGAGAAAAGCAATCCTCAACACCCTGAAGTGGAAGCAACTGAAGGGGATGAGACCCTGGAGAACCAGTCTGAGCCTCCACCAGCCAGTGCTGGAGTAACATATGAACTGTGCGCTGGTTTAGTAGACAAACCAGATTTGTCATTGGAAGAGATAGCCAAACAAGAAATCCTGGAAGAGTGTGGCTATGATGTGCCAGTGTCAAAGTTACGAAAGATCACTTCATATAGGTAAGTTAAAATGCAGTACAGCAATATATTTAAAGATAATCCATTTTAGTCTCTCCCTAAGATTGATAAATACTGCAGTGCTATTATATTGTCGCTTCTACTGAAGAGATTCTAATCGTATTACTAGCAAAAGCAGCTTATTACTTGAAGACAATTTAATTGCCATCTGCCACGTGTGGAATTTGCAAGAGATCCTACGGCGTATTTGTTTAGATGTCAACTAACTGAAATGCCATACATCACAAGCGTAGCAACCAGGAACACACATCTCTGGCCTATTTGCTTAATAAGACAGTCTTGTAAGAATTCACTTTTTTATTAATAAGTGTTGACCACTAGAACTGAAAAAAACATAAAGAACTGTTTGTCATGTATTGTCATATATTTAAGGAAGTTAGTGAGTTGAACATATTTGCTGATACTATAGAAGTCTTAAAATGCCAGAACTTATGTAAAGCGAAAAAGTCTTCAGAATACTGTTCTTGTAGTGTTTTCAAAGTCACATTACAAATCTTTCTTAAGATTTTTTTCCACATTATCCAGGCTGACACATTAGCTCAGAATAACAATGTGTTTCATCATTAATAGCACCTGGTATATTCTAATGCGTCTACACAAAGGATCAACTATCATTTCATAGTGTCCTCTGCTGCAGCAATGCAATAACTTATTATCATTATTTATACATTTTTGATAAGGCCTGGATGAAATTTTGTTCTTTCCTCTCCAACAATAAATTATTCATCACCTTGGTAGAGTACCTGTCACCATCTGTCACTCATTTTCATTTTCTGCAGGGTAGGAAGTCAGGTAGGGTGCAAAACTGAGCAGTGGGTAATGGCCACTGGACTCCATTGCAGAAAGACAGTTAGAACTGGTATGAATCGTGTACCTTCTCTACTTAATCAAATTTGATCATCTCAATACCAGAGAATCTCACTAGGCCACCCAGAAGTAGCTGTAAGATAATGAAAAATGTTTATTAAAAATTACTTGTTTATTGGAGGTAATGCAATCGAAATTAAGATGCTGATTCTTTGACTATAGTGCATATGCAACCCCTGGCATCTAAGGCTAGCAGATACATTTTTGCTTATTGTTTGAAAACGTTGGATGATGACTACTATGAGTGATAAAGATAGATGGCATGCTGAAGACTCTTCCATTATAAAAATAAACAAGCAAATTCATACCCAGTCTGTCTTTTAAATTGTATGTTCCTAATTGCTTAATCTAAAGTTTTTGTTAGGTTAAAATCAGGATTTATTCCCAGATGTCTGATGTTGAATTTTGCTTTAAGAAAACAATTGTGTTTTGTTGTATTATAATTCAATACATGTGTACACACAAGCTGCATGGTGCGTTTCACCTAAGTAGAGACCTTTTCTGCACTGATATCTTTGATGGTGGGAAGATGAGGGGTAACTTCATAGTGTTTTGCATAGTGTTGCTATCATGGATTGCATGGGTAATAAAATGGGTATGCAATGATCACAATGGCCTTACAGCTAAACCACAACACTGTTTTCTAAATGTCTGTGTAATGTTGTATTTAAAGATATCTATGAAACAAATTCCTGAAAAATATTTTTTACTGTTGTATTTCATACATTTTTCTTCTTTTATGCAACTTAAAATAGAGTTCCTCATGAAAAAAACATGTGAAATTCTTTCCAAACCGGTGTTCATATTCAGAAAAAAAAATTATGATTAGCTCAGTTTTCAATAATTAATATTCATCACCTCTTCTGCTATACTGAGAAGAAGCTTGGGACCAAAGGCTTCTTAAGAGCAGGATTGTGAATAATTGTTTTTTTTCCTAAAGCAAACGTAGTCATTTCATAACTTAAATAAACCACCCCCAGGGTGTTAAAGAAGACATACTTATCTTTAAAATAAACACGGATTACTTCGTCCCAGGACCAAAAGTCTCATTATCTTATGGGAATCAAGCTGACTTTGCTTCTTTTGCCACATAAACCCAAAACACAAAGCCCAATCAAATGATAAAAACCCAATTATGTGTAAATATGTTTCTGTAGCAAAAGTCTCTTTTCCAAAAAAAAAAAAAAAAAACATTTGATTCAATTCAATAACTAACGGGCTACCTACTGAATTAGACGAAAGTAGAGCTGACATCTTAGGCTTTACAGCCTTGTAAAAAATGCTAGAACATCATAAAGGATGTGTAATTATCTACAAGCACCTGCTGATATGCCTACTGAAAAGGGCCCCCTATACACTTATCTGCTTCCTTAATTGATATGATTTTATTACTCCTTTCCTGCACCTGTCGATTTTGATTGTTGAAAACAGAGTACTAAAATTTCCTCCTGTGTGAAACAGAATTCTTTGACATTGTTTACAAAGGATTATAATTTTTATCTACCATTTTCACATTCCTATACACTGTTTTATGACTAGCAGTACCATTTTTAGTTTTACCCTGATTGCATACCATGTTTGTAATGGCACTAAGGTCTTAATGTCTATCCTCAAAAGCTTCTAGGTAGAATTATAAATTTTAGTAAGTAAATTGTTTGATCACTTGTTGAATCATTAAATAAATCCTTCATAAAGTAAGTGTTTTAATTTTTTTTTTAATTTTTTTTTTTTTTTTAGAATATTCATATTTAGTCTTGCAACTGTTGTTAATAGTTAACAGTGTTCAAAACAGAATAAAGTGAATATAATGCTACTGCTGTTTATAATTTCTTAAGTATTTTTATTTTAGTGAACTATAATAAAAATAAGTTAAAAAATATTATTTAGCTAATGGTCTACTTTTATTTTTTAAACAGTATGCACCTTTTGATACATATTTATCATTGCCTCTTTTAATCACAAAGTGCTCAATTCACAAACTGCTTTATGGAAAGCAGAGATAAATTACAGCAATTGTATCTGTATCTCTATAGATTGACAACCAGTTTAGGAAGCAAACGTTTTGTGATGTAACACTTTCCTTTCACAAAAATGTTTCTGTTGTACAAATAAAAATGTGCTAATTTTATTTGAAATAAGTAACTATTTGCTTACTAAATATTATAACTTTCTAAGGGGCAAATTGTATTATATAAATAGTTCAAACATCCATGGTGTAAGGGCATCAATTTTGCAGTCTCCTAGACGTTCAGCACTCAAACATGCTTCTGCCTTAGGTATTTCCAACACGTCTTTGAGGAGGATTTTGCATGAGGACCTTAATTCCCATTCATACAAATTGATGGTAATGCAGGAACTCACTGGGAGAGCCGTGTGTTGTGTGCGAACATTCTGCAAACCGTTCATCAAGATGCCATCGTCATGTACATCAAAGAGACACATTTCCATTTGAATGGTTTGGTAAATAAGCAAAACTTTTGCCATTGGGCTGAAACCAACCCTTGTGAACTTAATCAGAGACCCCTGCACAGTGAGTGTGTTACAGTTTGGTGCACCGTGGCAAAATTTGGAATTTTAAATTGTAATATTCTGGCAGAGAGCTCTCATAGAAACTCAGCCTGGACTAGCCTTTTTGAAATGGCAAATAAATTATGAAACTGATTAAAAGAATAGTATACTGAGAGTCCCAGGAAGAAACCAGTGTTTTTTGCTATAGATCAAAGGTGAATGCAGGCTGAATATGCCATCTTTATAAAAACAGCAAAGGAACATCTTGAACTTCCTTAAAAATGAATATAAATTCACTTGAAATGGCATCACAATTTTTTTTACAGAGCTTGGAATACAGAGTACACAGCCAGCATCAGTTTGATTAGTGGAAAGGAGAACATGCAGAAAGGCTTATTGTGGTTTGAGCTAGCCGCACATGAAGAGAACTAGAACTAGTGCTAGAAAGCAGTTTGCTCTCAATATTTTCACATAAATGTCAGACCTGACAATCTACAGTATGCAAATGTGAGAATAAGCAATGGCCTTTCTTTGATTGTGCTACATGAAGATACTGACCAATATCAAAATTATACAGTGGCTGAAGCTGGGATGACTGATGGAATGTGGGTCAAGACTATGAATGAAGTGTCTTCAAAAAATGATTTGAGTACAACTATATTGAAGTATGAAAATGTTGCAAATATACAGAAATTCCGGCACATCTGACACAAACCACACATAATGGTTTGACAGCAGATGCGTACACAAGCAATGAAAAACAGTTTATTTTGTGCATTTCCATACATTTTAGGTCTGCAGTGTCTGTGAACGTGTGGGCAAGTCACCTTACAGCACCTTACATCACTTGTGGCTTAGTACATACTTGGAATTTTACTTAAAACCTGATTTGCCCTTTGGTTTTGTTCATTTCTCTTTAGTGTATCTGACGTTTTCTGCATGGAAAAACAAGAAAGTCTTTTTCTGTTTCTCCCTGACGTTTGTTGTCATTCGGCTTTTCCTGTGAACATTATAGAAGGTGTAAATTTAGATTTGGGGAGGCCTATAGGTAAATGTTCTTTTGTGATTTTATACATCTTTAATATTTTAGGCAAGATTGCAATTTCAGATTGGACAGAATATAGTCATTAATAATTTTTGTAAGGTAAGAAAAAGCTGAATCATTTATCAACCGAAATAATTACCCTAAGACCATTGCATTTAGGCCTTGTTCACACGGGCGTTAAAATTAAGCGTTTTTTTTGCGTTCGTAGCGTCCGGTGAGCGCGGATCAAGCGCCGAGTGTTTTCTACACGTAGGAGTCAATGAGAGTGTTCACACGGGCTTTGGTGACGTGCGTTTGTCCGGCTGCGCGTTTATACGGCATCAAAAAAACGTTGCATGCAGCTTTTTCTTGGCGTTCAAAACCCAACGAACGCAAGGAAACCGCTTCTAGTTCGTTTTCTGCGCGTTTATTTTACGCTTCGGAGGACCGGATATATATAGTCTCTCTTCGGGGCTAACACCAAGTCGCATATTGGTTGATCGGCGTGCAATGAGGCATTGTACCAGCTGCAGCAGACAATCAAAAGTGGAAACCGACATCCGACAGTAATTAAAAAACTTGCCCGGAAATTTTCGCATTTCTTCATAAAGCACAAAAAAACTTCCTTTAACCCGACGTTGTGCAGTCAGAGGATGAACCCAGTAGCGGCGGCGATTTTTTCTCTCCCTACGTCGCCGTATTACGAGTATTTTTAAAACAAGAAGATTAATATCTAACATAGCAAAATTGTCCATATTGAAAGGAAGCACCTCAAATAAAACGACAAGGGCTTTCATATCCAGTTCCCGACACTGCCTCCACAGGTTAACACACAAACTACAATTTGGGCTGCAGGCTGGCGTTAGACAGAGACAAACGAACGCCGGTGTAGAAGTCAATCGATCGCCACCACAAAATGCAACATAAACGTCTAGGACGTTCAGAGCAAGTTCGTTTATCCAAAAACTTAACGCCCGTGTGAACAAGGCCTTACTCCTTCACTTAAACTAGGCCACACACTGTACATATATTTCTTTCATATCACAGATCATGTCCTCAAATAAACTTGTCAGGAGTCTCTGATCTGATACTTTGTTTCCATTAGCACTTTGCAACAAATCTGGCACAGCTTCACTACAGCATGATGTCTTGTTTTCTTTGTTGCATGGAAGACAGTCCCTCACTTGGAGGCACTGGTTTAATACAGTAGTTATAAAAGAATCTGTTGTATTTGTTGAATTAATCTTAAGACAAAACACAAATAATATCTGACCCAGGCTGCAAGATAATTTTAAATTGTATAGATGTAGAAAATATCAGGGGCCCCACACACTATGAGACATTTTTTTCCTCGAGTCTGTCTTCAGTTATTAGATCACACTTACTAGAGGATTTTGTCTATAAAGAACATCAACTCTCCAAACATGGACTCTTGCTGAATTTCTTACAAACAAAAGTAACTGTGCTGGATGATTGTCAAGTTCTACTTAATTCAATCATTTATGTATTATTTGTGTAGTGCAAAGACTTTATCTTCTTCTGCTTCATTTTTATTTAAGTTCTTCCTCCCACTATTAGACTTTTACATGTGTATTGCACATAAGGACAGTTTGGTGAACTAACCACAGAATTTGCATTTCTAAATTTTAAACATGTTTAATATTTGCAATTTGAAATCGGTATGGTTTCGACCTATGGCTTAGAGGTTAATCAGGGAGGGTAAGCCTAATTAACACGTACCTTACATTATAGAATATTCTTTTTTTTTTGTTGTTTACTAAATTCTCCGTTCTGAACTATCAAAACATTGTGTTATCATCATATAAGAATACTCTTAAAAAGGAAATTAAATTCTACAGACATATAGGGAAGCTAGCATTATATGATCCTGCTCAAGTGACCAAATGAGGACATCTTCTCTACAGATAGTTGATGTTTTTGATGACCTACCTGCACTGCAACAGGAGGAACTCGTTATTGGCCCTCTGTGCCTTGTCCAGAAATGATCACATTTGGGGGCTGCTGCATTCATATTTTTTGATGTTTTTGACCTTTTTGTTGATATTCACCAGCTCCTTTGTGTTTCTGCACAATGATTATTCTGACAGCTTTAACTTCATGATGCTTTTTCAGCTTCCCTTGTCTCCTCTCCCTTTTGTCCATGCAAGTTCTTGCCTCGGTTCAACTCCAGTTTTATCTGTCTTGTATCCAGATTGATGAGTACTTAAGATAGTCTTTCTGAAATCATCTGAGGTTTCTGTATTCATGATACACTAGCCTGTACAGGTAAGGTCAAGCTGATTAGTTACCTTTTTTTATGTAATGTTTCCTGGAATTCAGCTGTCTAAGTGGATAAATTGATACCCAATTATTTTTAACATATTTTTAACAGCGTGGTTCATTTAATTTTACAAATTAATTATACTTATTGATTTACTTTTTATATTGCATCCACAGAGCAGCACATAGAATTTATGGATATAGAGCAATTATTTCTGAAAATGAAGTACTGTTTCTCATTAACATAATTACTTATTGCAAGCTTCAGATCAGCAGTGTAGATAAAGAATTTCTTGTTCTTCTTGTTAAATGAACCCTAGCCTCAATGAATCTATTAATTTTTTTCGTTTAAGATTTCTCATTTAAAGATTTACCAATATTGTTTCTTGTCCTAGAGTGTATATAAACACAGGGAATTCCAATTTCTGTATTACATCTTGCCTGAAGAAGGGGCCTGAGTTGTCTTGAAAGCTTGCATATTGTAATCTTTTTAGTTTGCCAATAAAAGGTGTCATTTTGCGTGGCTTTTCTCTACATTCATAATGGCTAACACGGTACAACTCCCTAGTACTTCAGTCTAGATGATAACTAAACATATACTTTATTTCTAAAAATAATATTCATAGTAAAAAGGGTCTTTCCTTGTAAAATGTACAAAGTATACATTGAAAATAGTTCCCAGGCACTCTTGATTGCTAAATATGCAGTTTTTTCTATTAGCTCTTAAGCTAAGAACAAAGGAAATGGGTTCAGCTCATTGCAAGTCTTAGTCATTTCCATAAAAGCACTTAGCCAATTGGGGACAGCCTAAAAAGTCTATCAGCTGTTAGCTGAAATGTTCCTATCAAAGTGTAAAAATAATATTACAAGGCACATTTCTGAAAACCACTTTTAAAAAGAGTATTTTATTTCTGAATTTATGGAAGACATTAAACTCCTTGACTTCTTAAATTGTTTACTTGTGAAGCTTACTTAACAAATCTGATTGTCATCAGTTGAGAGCAGATGCATGTGCCATGAGCTGGGAGAGAAACTGTTATCGGAGCTTGTCAGTGATAAGACACAATATTATCAGGAGAATCAATCAGGAGAACACACTCAAGGTTTCTAAACATGTTTAGTTCGGCCTTCCTCCCCTCTCTGAGGTGTCCTCTTCTGAGAAAGTCTGGTTGTGCAGGTTGGCAAACTTGAACACACTCTGACCTGCTTCTCTTCTTTAATATGTTGACACATAGCTGGTTTGCTGTCAATTTTTACACGGGTAAGGTGAGATTTTTGCCACTTTGTTGTGTGAGGCAAGCACCTGACGTTTATACATTTAGGTGTACATGACATCTGTTGCTTTCTAAGTACTATTGCAGTGTTTATCAGTTGTACATTGGGCTGTGGTTTCTTTAAAACAGTGACAGGCAATATTTGTCTTTGTGCCTCATTAACCAGCCCTCATGCCCACATGGAGCATTCCATAGATACAGACTGAAAATTGCACAAAGCAGTGCACTGAGTACTTCCCAAGCAGGTAAAAACAGGCCTTTCTCAATTAACCAGTACATATTTCATTCAAAAAGTATAGTAATTGGAGAAGCAGGTATGCAACATTTTACCTTTTGATATCAGGCAGAGTTCCAATACTGTGACTAAAGTTACAGACAGCACTGAAGCTTTGAGAATATAAGGCCTCTTCTTTTTCAGTTGAGTATTACAGATTGATGCCAGCACTTAAATATGAGAACCACTATTTAGAGTTAGATCTATGAAAATATGTAACTACTGCTTACGTTGTTTTTAAGGTTGACTGTCTAAACATTGGCGATTAAAGGTTATCTGGTTTCTCTTCAGGTACTACTGGTCTCCTCATATGTACATCTATATCCAATGATTATATTTTATTTTACCTTTTCATAGTGTACTTAAAGAAATTTAAAAAAAACAATCATAATGAAACATATTGTCAGATTCTGGCTTCAACCACAGTCATATTTTTTCTTGGGAATGTTGTAAATCCACACTGTATGGAGAGAGTGATGCCCAGGCAGACATGCTGCTGTTTAAAAGCAAATACAGAGAGCATTTTTTTTTTTTTTTAAGTTTCACACAAGGAATCCCAAAAGAACATTTTTATGTATCATAGTGAACCATGAGTATCTAAGAAAGCTTCTTGTAAAAAAAAGACACATTTCATTATTTTTATCTGAATTACAACATCTTTAAGTATAACATCACTTTTCATCTTCAACACTGAACCAGCTGGTTTATTTCCATTATCTTTCTTCCCAACTAGGGGGCTTCACTCGCCAACTCCCGTTTTTGTTTTTCCGGATAAACACTTTTAAGATTTTTTTTTTTTTTTAAATTGTTGCTATTTCATTAATTTCACTTTTATTTCAGAACTTCTGCAAAAACAATATTTGGAATCTTTACAGTCCCAACGTGCTGAATCTTTTTAATGAGGTCAGTTAAAAAGTCATTGTGTTTAATGACTTTGTACCATAATTCAGGATATGTTTCTGTTTGGAATTTCAGCACAGACAAAACGATCTGCATCATCAGCAATTAATAATTTTTTTTGCAAAGTAACCAATAAATGCATGTGAGGTAAACTCCGTTTTTGAAATTCTCTTGACTTAAACTTCAAAGCATTACAATATTTAGATACTTCTGACATATCACCTATGTCCATATATTCAATCTGTATTCGCCTTTTCGTTATTTCTGCGAGTAATTATTTCTCTTTCTTTGCACTAATACGATGTTTGCTTTCTTTGTTTTGACACTGTCGTTTTTTTCTGCTTTCATATTCTGTATCATGCTCTGCATGTGTTTCGTGCCTTTTGAGTCTTTTGAATTCCAGTTTTCATTATCTCTAACCTGCTCTGCATGTATTTGGCCCCCATGTTTTTTAACTTCTTTATGACGTTTTACTTTGTTTTCTACTCTATCTTTTATTTCTGACCTCGCTTTATCCTGCTTTTTTTTCCAATGACACCTGGTCCATGGTGATTATTTTCCCTTTTTCGAGTAATATTTTCCGTTTGTTTGCGCTACCGTGATCTTTACTTTCTTTTTTTTTTTTTATACTTTCTAATTTTCCTACTTTCATATTCTTTAACTTTTTCCACATGTGTATCGCGGCAACGTTTTTTGAGCCTTTCGAATTCCACTGTTTTCATAATCTCTAACCTGTTCTGCATGTGTATAGCGCCAATGTCTGGATTGGACATGCTTTTTTTTCAATTCCACTTGTTCCGGGCTAATAATTACTTTCCTTATTTTCTGAATTTGCACCTAGATTTTTCTTTTTTGTCTCTCCAACGCTTTTGAGTCTCTTTTCTCCGCGCTGCTTTCTTCTTCACTTAGTCGTCTACGTTTCATTTATAACATATTGTCCTTATACGCTTTATATGCGCTGAGAGCCCTGGACCTGTGTGTGCTCAAAACCAAAACACGACTGAGTGTGTTGCTGCCCGTAGGTCGTGTCTTGCAAGAATCTCATGGTCTACGTCATCGCGAGACAGTCCTGGGTCAAGCTCTTGGCACAAAGTCTCATGTTTAAGGTCCCTGCGAGACGCTCCGTGGCCAATCTCTTTAGTTTTGCGGGTCTTTTAAGTGTCTTGCGTGATCTTAACGTGAAGATCACGTCTCGTCACCCTACTGTTTCTCTCCAGGATTTTTTTTTTTTTTATAATAGAGAGATATTACCAATGACCAGCTTTGCAATTTTGCAGTTCACTTGGTACCTTATGCCAGGCAAGTGGTGTCTTTCAAGAGACCATGGGGGTGTTGTGGTCCCTGATTTGTTTCAGTTCATGTTGCAATGTCGACAATCTAGTTTTGCATTGTCCTCTGTGTGCTGTTGGGTTATTTGGGTTTTTATTTATATATATTTTTGTGCAGTATTGTGCCAGACACAAACAAAACGCAAATAAGTGCAGTTCCAACAGGTGATTTTGAAACTTAAATCTGTAATATGAATGTACTGTACATAGATAAAAATCAAAGAAAAATCAAAGAAGCTTGAAGAAACAAACACGGAGTAAAACAGTGCTGAGAAAAATGTAAAAAACACATTAACATCAGTGTAACGGCTTCCTTATCTTCCTTGTTTGTGTTTTGTTTGTAACCCTGATAGTCAATAATTATGTAACACTAACTTTAGGATCTTTAGTTATGATGGAAGAGCATCTGGAGCCAAGCCATCAGTCCCATTCTGGTTCCTGGTGTTAGTGAGAAGCTATCACAGTTTATTCAGATTGCTACATTAAAACTAGAGCAAATTTGATTAGGAAAGATTTGGTGCTGCTTTTTAAAAAAAATACTAGTTGATTCTAGATTTCTTCTTTTAGAAAAATGTAACCAAGTTGGGTGTTATCTCTGTGGCTTCCATTAATTGCAAATATATACATTTTTTTTTTTACTTCTGTCATATCTTTTACAAAACATGTACTGGTCCAGGTAGTGTATTCATCAGTCTATTTTTTTGTAATTATTATCTGATAAATGGTAATGAAACTAATAATTGTTAATTATTCTCTAATAATATCTAATAATTATACCTTTGGATCAGTATATAGACTGATGACAGTTTCCTAATGCAGCATTCTTTCAGATACAAAGTGAGTCACCACCATCTGACATAAACTCTTGCCAGTTTATGCTTTCCATTTATAAGTTGTGCTGGGGACTACATTAGTTTTCACCAGCTTTTTGAGTACTGTGTCCATATGGGTAAAAGAAAGCATTGACAATATCATTATATTTAATTTAAAGTAAAAATAATCAGAAGCAGAAATTTTTCAAGTTATGCCTGTGTCTTTTACGAGTGTCATTGTGACATGCAAATAGCATAAATGTAAAATAATATTCATCCATTTCCCAAACCCACTAAATGCTAAATGTACATGTTTGGCTTCAATTAAATCTCACCAGAACTGGTCACAAAGCAGGGGCCAAGCTTGGAGCAGGGCAGATTTACTCATGCACACTAATTCACTCTCTCGTTCCAGACTAATTTAGTGATGCCAGGTAACCTAGCTGCCATGTCTTTGGGAGTATCCATAGAAAGAGCTCAGTCATAAATAGGGAGAGTATGTTATATCCACACAAACGGTGGCAGCACCAATTTTAAAATTGGTTTCCTGAAGCAAACAAGTAGCACCACTCCATCGTGTGAATGTGCCACTGTATCTGTACATGAGGTAAGCACATTTTTACACCAAAACAAAATATTTCATGGACATGCATCTAGTTCTGTGACTTTTGTTTTGCAGTGAATCATCTGAACTTATTTTTTGCAGTATATGGTCTGTTAACTTCAATATCAATCTCACACAAAACTGAAAGTCTTTCTACAGTTAGTTTCCTTTTAATGCATACTTCTTCTGATCATAGTATCTAGATCAAACATGCATATTTGACTGAAGCTGAAGAGATTCACTTTCTGTCTGGATTCGACAAGCAGATATCTTAAAATATAAAGTATGATTGTGTTCAAGCCAATTATTTGTACTTACACTGTTATAATTTAAATGGAGTGCATATCCACCAATCTTTTGATTTTGTAGATCTGGAGTCGGCGTGACTGGAGCCAAACAGACAATGTTTTACGCTGAAGTATCTGATGAGAACTGCGTTGGAGAGGGAGGTGGAGAGCCAAATGAAGGAGAACTCATTGAAGTGGTGAAGATCCCTTTGCAAGAAGCCATGAACTTTGCTTATGATGAAAGCATCAGCAAAACCATTGGGGTCATCTTCAGCTTCATGTGGTTTCACAGCCACATGGCTCCCAAGTATAAAATCTCCACAAATGTGTAATATCTGCTGAAAGTGAATTTTAGCCTGAAGTGAGCAGTGTTTTGGAAATGATAGACTAGGTATTATTAGTGTTTTATGAAAAAATGTAATTTGTGATCCACAGTTTCCCCTGACCAATTCAAGATAGTCATAATTGAGCAGACTGCAAGAGATGCTACTGGACTGAAGAACTGGTTGTTTTTATTTCCTGTAAAATTATGAAAAAAACAAATTTGTTCCTCTACATGTAATTGTAAACACTATTTGTAGCCACCACATTCATCATTAACAGTGAGATGAGAATTCTTTGAGTGAGACCCTGTTAACCCTTCAAAGTGTGTTACATTGGCCAGTTACCTGAAAGCTAAGCAGGCTGCACGTGGCATGAGAAAGTCAGATTGAACTGAAGCATTTGAACTCTTTGCTGCTTGAGTAGGGTCATTCCAAAAATATCTGTTTCACCATTATTTTAATTTAAACTGCCATGTTTCCCTAAAAGCACTTTCCCATGACCAGAGGTGCGTCCAGAATTCTGTTATTTCTGAGAAACTTTTAATTTTTTTTTCTCTTGAATTTCAAACCTTCATTTTGGGGGATGCACTTTTAATATTCATTTGTAACATTGCTGTGATTGAAAGATTGTAAGGCACTGAAAACTGCATGGTAGTACAGCAAATGTCCAGGAATTAATAATATGGTTGCATCAATGGGCAGTGAAGCCTATTCAATCAAAAATGATTTGGTAATGTAACATCAGTGGTTTGATTATCACCAAAGATTCATACTCTATGTACTACAACTTTACAGGATTTTATCATTGCAAACATGTTAAACATAAAATTTAATCTGAATGTAAAGGATCTGAATTACCAAGCTGCAACTTGCTTGTTCTCATAAAACCTTAAACAGTGAACACACTTCATTTTAAGGAGACTGACATGTCAGCTAATGTGTGGAGAGCTCTTTATTAAAGCTTGACAATAGTGTTCTCTATCAAAAGTCATTGTGGCATGTTTACATACTTGGTGGTGCTGATGAAGGACACTCATTGTAAAGACTTGTTTTGATGTTCACATCTTTGCAAGTTTTTCCACTTTCTACTTCAAGATTTTCTTCACTGGTTTTTCTCAAAGGAGCTGTTTTTGGCTTTCCCGTGAAAATACCAATGACTGCCACCAAAGAAAAAGGAAAGTTAATTGAAGAAAATGCACATATTTAGCCATATTGTTAAAGCAGTGCAGCATACTTCTCAGTTCCCCAGGACAGCTGGGAGCACAGCAGACATGGCTTCTTATTTTTTAACCTGTGCCAAAGAAAAGTGTTTTTGATACACTGGATGTTTAGCAGACACTTTTTGAACTGTACATTGTTCAGCATGGGCTATTTGCTAAATTGGGAAGAAGCCTAAATGCAAACGATCTGGGGTCCATGAGAGTCAATAAGTTCTGTATTGATTTTTACTGATAAGACAGTATAGGATTGTGAGCTTAGATTTGCAAATGAGTCAATTAATCAGAACTGTTGTACAGAAATGCTGGAGAGTGTTCGATCTGTATTGAAAGAAAAACAACAGATTCTTCTCCAAGGCAGGTACTCACATAGTGCAGACAGGATGGAAAGGAGTTAAACAGATGTGAGCTTCTCATAGAAGAAGAATTTAAGCATATTAATTGATTGCAGCCCATGCTGCTTCGGTTTACTGATGTCTTAAATGGCATTCTTCTTTTGATGTTCAAAACATACAAAATCAAATGGTCTCTGGTCATTCTGGTTCTATGCGTTTATGGAGACATTGGATTACTTTTTTGTTAGACAATGTTGTAAATGTAAGAGGGTACACATCTGAAATTTGAATTCTGTTTCTATTTTGATGTTGGGCCTTGAAAAAGATACAGTTGTCCCAGAGCACACTGAATGTATATACTTGTGAACACAATGGCTTCCAGTTTTAAAAATACTGGAGTATTCCACTGCATGTTGTACTGGTACATTACATGTCGAAAACATTACCAGTTGGCCGTCAATTTGCTCTTAAATAGTACTTTAAGCAACATGTTTGGGTGTCCCCAGTGCATTGCGGATCTGTAGATGGTTAAATGCATTGAATTCTTTTTTGTTTTGATGCAGAACGTTAAAAAATGTACTTGACAAAATGTATGCTAAATTTTTGGATTTCATTAATCCTTTCAGACAATTTTGATCTGAATGCTTTTAATTTAATATAATAACATTTGCAATTAATGTTACATATGCAGATTCTAAAATGCACTAAATTTAATTTTTACAGTGATGCAACATAATAAAGAAATAAAGATGACCTCACTGATTAGATTCAGTTTTGCTTACAAAGACGTTTCAGTGCATGGCTATCAAAGTACTCTGTTTACAGTTACTACATGGTGCCAGCATATTGAGTGGTGCATGAATTTTCAATTTTGTAACATTCCATTTTCATTTTGATAAACGTGGTTCATAAAAACCTTCAGATGACAGTGCATGCCAGTTCCCAATTGTGCTCTGGCTGATTGAACCCATACAATGCTATATTGATAACACTGCACGTTGGCTGCAAGCAGTGCATATAAATTGGATTTCAATGAGCTTGTGATGCCAGATATTTATAAAATTAATACTGTGCCTTTGCATTCTGGACATTTTTTTTAATTTCATAGGATTGCACTTTACTTTTGATGCAGAGAGTTTGTAAAGATGAGATGATACCTGATCATGCTGTGTTTGGACATGCTCAAGCCCTCAGCCTGCCATTATGATGTTAATGCTGGGTATGGACAGAGGTAAGATGTTCCTCGTGCATACTAGAATTAGAGATGTGTTAAGACTTTGCACTATTTTTATGTGAAGCTTCATCAAATTTAAGCTAATTGCCCATCAGATAAGGCTTTGAAGTGTATTTTTCATTACTACTACTTGTTAAACATGACATCGATAACCGTACATCCTGTGCCAGCATATGCAGGAATTGCATAGGCTCAACCAGTCACTCTTGAAAAAGACCAGATGAAGACACATTTTATTGTATTTTTAACTGGCTAAGTTAAGTGGTTGTGACTTTCATTAAAAGTTCTTATATTTTTTGTAAGATTGTTTGATGTGCACTGTATTGGAGTAAGAAAGGCAATTTGCTCACATTAGTATTTATGTTTATTGGAATCACTGTAGATGTGATTTAAATCAGAAGTTATATTGAGTAAAGTGGCATTTATTTGTACTGGGATTTTTGCTTTGTTTTGCTTTATCCTTCTTAGTACTTTTGTAATTTATTTCTACATATCAATATAATTTGTCTTGTTAAAAACAAACTGAAATTGGGCAGAGTTGTATACGTTATTGCTGCATGTGATCTTTAATTCGATAATTCACATATAAATAAAGAATTATTCCCTCCAGTTTATTCCAGGTGTCATTCCATCAATACACTTTTCTGAACCTGTTTATTTGGTTATAGGAACACAAGAAACTGAATACTGGCCGAGCAGTAATGGGTTCAAAACAGGAGCCAATCTTTCATGAGATTAAGTTTAAATGGAACCTCAATAAGTGGACTCCATGACTACAGACGGTACTTCTTCTTAAGGAGAAAATGTTTCAGGGAGTCCCCATAGAAAGACCTCCTAACAGCAGTAAACATGAATGAAATCAAACCTTTGGAGTTAAGTTCAACTATACATCCATTCAGTTTCTATTCTCCAAATGAACTCTGACACAACAGGGTGAACCCTAACCCGAAAGTCACACAGCAGCTGGGAAAGGTATCATCTGTATGCAAACAAAAAGCCAATTTGTCAGCTGTCGTTCATGACACAAAGATAAAGCTGCTGACAATAGCAAAAACATGAGATTGAAGAGTTTGTTTGTAAGAAGAGCACTGTGTGTGGATTTCCAAAAACTCTTCACTAGTGTGATACCTGAAATGAAAAAGTAAAATATTCTCCATCTTAGCACCTTCTTCTATGAAATCTGATTTTCCAAAAATATATACAGATACGAACCTATTTTGAAGGAAGGTTTATTTCTTTTTTATGTTATGCATGTATATGGTTGAAGAAAAAAAAACTGCATTGGGTTTGTGACAGATCTGCTTGGTGTCTGCCACATGATTTTCAGGAAGATTTAAATGAACAGAAAAGCATGGAGAAACATTTCACACAGGTTAATTGCTTGGCCTTGTGTTTAGTCAGTGAAGCATCACCTAAGGTAATTAACTCATTGTTTAACTTGTCTAATCAGTTATCATTCCGGATTTATATAAACGCTTGCCAGATTACTTTCATTTTACCCTGTCAAGCATCACTAAAAACTGGTTTCCCTTTGGTATTCATTTCAAGTAGTCTGGTATTATCAAAGACATTTGAATTTTTAGCTCTCATTCATTTATGCTGTAGCTTAAGTTTTTTAAAGTTAGTTGTCTATCAGTCCAGTGCCAAAATTATATTTTACTGTGTCTATAATAACTATTCATCCTCTTGAAAGTTTTCACATCTTGCTATTATACAACAT
Organism: Polypterus bichir lapradei; assembly: GCA_026402145.1. Lineage (NCBI taxonomy): Eukaryota > Metazoa > Chordata > Cladistia > Polypteriformes > Polypteridae > Polypterus > Polypterus bichir. The sequence goes on from JANRMT010062798.1 coordinate 2,688,042, forward strand.
TGGGTCACAACAGATTTAATTTGGCTTTTTTTTAACACTGATCAACAGAAAAAGACTCTTTAATGTCAAAGTGAAAAAATCTTAAGTGGTCTAAATTACTTCCAAATATAAACACACATAATAATTCATCATGTAAGTATTCAACCCTTTCAAGTCAGTATTTAGTAGATGCACCTTTGGCAGCCTTACGTCTGTGCACAAGTCTCTCTCTCTCTCTATCATCATTAAACATCTGGACTCTGCCATTTTCTCCCATTCTTGTTTGTAAAATTTCCCAAGCCCTGTCAGTTTACATGGTCATCATGAGTGAACAGCCTTTCTCATGTCCAGCTACAAATTCTCAAAGGTATTCAGATGTTGACTCTGACTCAGACACTTCCAAGACATTAACAATATTGTTTCAAAGCTATTTCTATGTAGATTTAGCTTTATGCTTGGTATTGTAGTCTCGCTGGAAATCAGGGGCCTTATGTGTAATGCCTTGTCTAGACTTCACACTAAAACATGCTATTGGGACAAAACTAGAAATGTGCATGCACACAAAATAAATAAGATGCATAAAACTGTCTATAAGCAAAGTTCTATACACTTTCCTTTTATAAATGTCACTCAATATGAATTTTAACATACATACATGAGCCAACAGCCCCACCCTGTCTCCTCCCAGAGTTTCACTTATTTGAATATAATATAATAGGTGAATAATATAAATAGCCCCTTCCATTCAATGTTTTGTTAAAAGATAAAGGCAAAAGCACATGTTAAAAAGAAGAACTTAAGCAAATGCAAAGTAGATGTCCTGCTCATTGAAGTGGAGGCAAGGAGAAATGTACTGTTTGGTGACTTAAGCAGTGGTATAAGCAACAAAGGGAAATTGATAAGAGTGGCACAGAATGTCGGAGGCACTCAAAAGTTCAAGTTGAGAAAGTCGCACACTGCCCGAAATAAAGAAGTGGTCAAATTTCAAAGTCAATATGAAAAGGTGAGTCACAACCTACTTGAGTGTCAACATCATTGGAGGAGGTAGTGGAATTCCAGGGCTGACATCCTTTGAGCAACAAGCTGCTGCAATTATTGGCGAGACACTATATATCTCAGATAGTTTTCACATTAATAGAGGGGAAATATTTTCTTTTTACATAATTCAATCTCTGAAGGTGCCTTCATAGCGATGTGCCTGCAGTTGATCGCTCTGATTACATTTGGAAAACCAGACGTTACCGCAAATTGCGCTTTGATGTCTGCCAGTTCAGCCACAGTGTAAGGAAATCATATATATGGGTGACAAGTGAATAATATCATCCCATACAGTTGACATGGCACAACTCAGTGATGACTGAGAAATACCCGATCGGTCAGCCAGTTCACGTTGAAAATCTCCTGTGGCTGAAAACTCGAAAGTGGTCAGAACTTGCAAAGGAGCAGGTACAGTACAATTCCTTTGTAACGCCCGCACCAGTTCAGCACACAGCTCCAAGAGGATAGCTCTTAGATATCTAAATCGACTTAGAAGCCACTCATCATTATGGTACAAGAAATCAGTATGATTTCTAAATATGCGCTCTCTTCTAATTCTTCCATTTTCAATGTCTTTTAACAACGCTAAAGCAGCCATGGTAGTTGGAATAGTTTGTTCATTCTGTGCACCATTATATTGTTACAGATTGATTATAATCAAGTGCTTTAAATTTGTAAACGATATGCAATTAATTTTGGTGTATTTGATAAAGGCCTCATCATGGATGCGAATATAAAAGAGAAAGGAAAACCACACAGAAACGGTAGTACTGCCCGTTTGCAAAACTGAGCAGAAACGTGTGTCCACATGGTCTGAGGCTGTCGTGAAAACGTACATGGCCTTACACCAAGTTTAGTTTTTTTACATCTCGACGTGAGCATGGAAGTGAGCGTATGCAACATTTTTGTGCATACACACCATTTGTACATGAGGTCCCAGATCTTTTCCTAAGACAGGTTTTTTGCAGATGGCATCAAGTTTTCATCCAGGATTTCCATGTATTTTGCTACATTCCTTTTTATCTCTATGTTCACAGTCCTTCCCGGGCCTGCTGCAGAGAAGCATCCCAAAAGCATGTTGCTGCGAGCACCATACATCACGGTGGGTATGTTTGTTTTTGATAATGTGCAGTGTAACATGGCATTTAGACTGATGTACAAAAAGCTCAATTTTACTCTCATCAGTCCATACAACCTTTTTTCCAGCTGACTTCAGAATCTCCAATGTGCCTTCTAGTTAATGCTACCTGATATGTTTTGTGTTTTATACCACTCTCCCATATAGCTGTGACTGGTGAATCGCCCAGTTGTTATCTGCACAGTCTATCCAATCTCAGCCACTGTAGCTTGTAATGCCTTCAGAGTTGTCTCTTGGTGGTCTCCCTCACTGGTTTTTTTTCCTGTTCACTCAGTTATGGTGGTTAGCCTGCTTTAGGCAGATTTCCAGCTGCACCACACTATTTCTTGATGTTTGATTTAATTGTATATTCAGTGACTTGGATATTTCCTTGTGCCGATCCATTGGCTTTTCACATAGTTACTTGGGGTTTTCTGTTGTCTTCATTGTGTAGGTTAGGCCATCATGCTGACTGACCACATGTTAGCCCTTCCACATTCAGATGCATTTATATTACAATCAGCTGAAACCCCAGACAGGTGGTCTCTAGTCAGTTAATTCTAGGACTTCTAAAACCATTGGCTGCACCATTGATGATTTGGGGTTGTCATATTGAAGGGTGTAAACTTATGTGATTATTTTGTTTTTATATTTGTAATTTGATTTATATCACTTTTCAGAGATCTGTTTTTACTTTGACATTAGTCTTTTTCTGTTGATCAGTGTCCAAAAAGCCAATTTAATCCACTGTGGTTCAGTGTTGTATAACAGTAAAATGTGAAAACTTACACGAGGATGAAAACTTTCTACAGGCATTCTGGTTGTTTAATCCTACTTATTTAATTGTTTAATCCAATTTATATGTTGTAAATAATTATATTTTTATCCTGCTAATTTTTTTATTACTTGGTTATAAACAACATTTATTTATGCGGTACTGCGGTGGGTTGGCACCCTGCCTGGGATTGTTTCCTGCCTTGTGCCCTGTGTTGGCTGGGATTGGCTCCAGCAGACCCCCATGACCCTGTGTTCAGATTCAGATGGTTGGAAAATGGATGGATGGATTTATGCAGTATAGCAAATTTTGACACAGGAAAGTATCTCAAAAGTAGCTTATTACCATACAGAACAAATTAGTGCTGTACAGTAATAAATACACCAGAAAGGGATACAAAAATCAATGTCAAACACTAAAAAGCAATTATTTATGTATAAAACATTATTTAAGACTGAGAATGGATCTAATTCTATGGTCAGAAGGCCAGGGAGGAGGAAAAAACAAAAAAAATCTAGCTGGCAAAAACACTGGAGAAAATAAACCACTAGGGGTTCCAAGGCTCAAACGACACTCAACCCCTTCTTGGCATTCTAACAGACATAAAAATGTCAGTGATTATTGGTTACAGCAATACGACAATAGTCTTGCGTATATTTTTTCATTCTTATTCTTCCCAGCATCACTGATGGTTTCAACATGCTTTGATCAGATGGCAGTAACACTGAATGCCACCACTGAATACCAGGAAAAGAAAACACATAAAAGTAGAGATCAGGGACTGGTCTATAAAACAATTGCACATTTGGTATGTGACGGTCACCGCCCATCCACATCCTTCCAACAGATACTGTGAAGAAGAAAATAAATTAAGAAATAGCCAAATTAAAGAGGTGGACTTTTAGTAGTTTTTGAAGTGCCTAACTGTATTTTCATGGCATGGACTCGCATGGCAAAAATATTACAACATAATTTGTTTGTTTGTGTTCAGTTCCTCGTATTTGCTGCTATGGAATGTGCACATTATTGGCCAAACTGATATCACTAGTATTATTTTTGTCCTTATAGTTAAGATCAGTCAGTCAAGGCAGGAATTAGCCAATTTGGGATGCCATTCTACAAAAGAGCATGTAGGCTCAATTGAATCCCACCTGACACTAGACAGCCATGTCTTTTTGATGTTGGAAGAAATCAGGCTGGCAGCATGTGCTAATTACAGTGCATTGCCACTCGACAGACCACCCGGATTGGAACCTGAGTGCAGCCGTGCAATGGCTGAGAAGAAATCAGACTGCTAACATAAACCTAGAATATTGTTCATCTCTGCTAATTTATCGAGACAAAAACTATTTGAAATATGTGGCCTTTTTAAAATCAAATAATAATGGGTCAAACAAACACTGCAAAATGGTATGTCTATATTTGCGATAAATGCATCACTTAATGGTTACCAGGAAACAGCAGGACTGCATGACCTTGGCTATCATCATCATATCATACATTTTGCAACAGTTACTAGCCTGACCTAAAAAGAAATTCCAAAGAAACTGAAAACCCTTACGGTCTTTTGGACACACCATGCCGGTAAATGCTGTTTTCGGCCATGGCTTACATAAAAGTCCTGTCTTAAAAGATAGCAGGAAAAACCCAAAGGTGAAAATTGTAGCGCTAGGCACAGTTCTGCTGCCTTATATGAGGTGTGCTTACAGTGGCTGTTTGCCAAATGTGCTTTCACAATGTGGTATTCCCCCTGTACGGCTAACTTATTTGAAGGCTCAAACAGTGGAGCTTCCTGCTTTAGCCCTTGATTCTTCTTCCACTATGAAAATAACCTGGCCAATGCAAACCCAGTCACGAAAGTTTTGATAGTCACTCTTCATTTTTTGGAGGTGTGCATGTTTCAGCACTAGCCCTTCTGCTTATTGAGTGTTTTGATATGCCATAAATTGTCTTGTGAAAGTATCCTGTCATTTAAAGACACATTCTTATTATAAACTAGGGGGCATCGCCCCTGCTTGCTTTGTTTGCCCACCCCACTGGCCTGCACTACATGCCAGCCACTTCACGTCTCTGCCGCTTGCGTATGTGGATTTCACTTTCACCAAACAACAAATCTTTTCATTCTCGTGGATACGGCTCTTCATTGGGAAGAAAGACTACTTTTCCCTGATGGCAACACGAATTAGATGATTTACAAGTCTCCGACTTAAAGTTTAAGTCCAAACAATATGTTTAATCTGTTTTCACTGCTCCGTTATTTCACCGAGTAATAATTTCCGTTTGTGCTAATGCGATCTTTACTATCATTTTTTTTTAAACTTTCGAATTTTAGTATTTTCATTATCTCTAACCTGCTCTGCACATGTATTGCACCGTTTTTGAATTCTTTACGACTTTCTACTTTGTCATCCACTCTTTGTCTTTTATTTCCGGCCCCGGGCATGGTTAAATCTCTTGGCACAAAGTTTCATCTTGTGGGACTTCAAAGTATCTGTCTAAAAAAGTCACGTTCCGTCCCAGGCTAAAAAGTCACATCTCGTCCCAGGATTTTTTTATTATAATAGACAGATATGAATAACTATAAATGACACATATAGCAAAAACAGAAGACGGGCCTACAGTGGATTTTGAACGTATTCACACACCTTCAACCTCTGCCCAAATTATTGTGTTGTAGATTTAATCTTAAATGATTACATTTGACATTTTTGAAAATCTACACTCAATAACTCAAGAAAAAATGTGTTTTCAGAAAGTTGTGCAGATTTGTTAAAATCAAAAATGTCTCATTCATACAAATATTCAGTCTCCTAATTCAGTACTTTGTGGAAGCTGTTTTTGCAGCAATTTCAGATTTGAGTCTTCTTGGGTATGTCTCTACAAGCTTTGCACACCTGCATGTGGACAGTTTGTCCCATTCTTCCTGGCAGATCATCTCAAGCTCCATTAGATTGGGTCTCTGCACAAATGTTCCATGGGCCTTCAGTTGGGCTTTGGCTGAGCCACTCAAGGACAGTGACAGATTTGTCCCCAAAGCCATTCCATCATTTGCTTTGCTGTATCCATTGGTTCATTGCCATGCTAAAAGTTGACCCATCCCTCCAGCCTGAAGTCACATGTTCTCTGGAGCAGGTTTTCTTCAAGAACCTCTCTTTATTTGGCTGCATTCATCCTTTCCTCAAGTCTGACCAGTCCCCCCATATCATGATACTGCCACCACCATGCATCACCATAGATATTTGACTTAGTGCATGGAGTTCTGCCCAAAGAGTTCAATATTTGTCTTATCAGACCAGAGAATCTTTTTCTTCATGCTCTCAGAATCAAAGCGGTCTTGCTATTGTCTTTTAGTCAAGAGTGGCCTTCATCCAGCAGCACTACCATAAACATCTGATTGATCCTTTTGACAGGTTTGCCCTTCCCAGCAGAGGATCCCTGAAGCTCTGTTAGAATGACCATTGGGCCTTTCTTGCTCATTTGTTCAGTTTGGCCAAATGAACAACTCCAGTAAGAGTCCTGCTGCTTCCAAACTCCTCCTGTTTCACAATGATTGAGGCCACTTTGCCACAGAGAACACTCAGTGATTTAGAAATGGTGTTAACCCCTTGTCCTGATCTATGCCTAACCATAATTTGATTATGGGGGTCTACACAGAGATCACTGGACTTCAAGGCTTGGTTTTTTGTCCTGACACACATTGTGAATTGTTGGACCTCATATACACAGGTGTGCACCTTCTAAACAATGACCAATCAATTCACTTCACCACAGATGGACACCAATCAAGTTCTGTGCCCGTCTGAAGGAGATTTAATGCAAACAGCACACCACAATTTGAATACTTATATGAATAAGAGTTTTCAGTTTTTGGTTTTAATAAATTTGCAAACCTTTCTGAAACCTGTCACTTTGTCATTATAGGTTAATGAGTTTGGACTGGTGAACAAAAAAAGTAAATTTCCTCATTTAAAATTAAATCTACCAACTACACCCTAAAATGTGCAGGAAGTGAATGTTTTCTGAATACTTTCTGAATCCACTGTAATCAAGACAGGAGAGTGGCTGAATGGCTCCAGGCAAATATACAAATATGGAATTGCAAGAAAGGTAAAAGCAGTCTGTCTGCTCATATTTGTAGATAATATCTTGACTCCTCAAATATTTGTATTTCCCTGTCACTGTTGTTTTTTGAAGGGCTCTAGGGCCTACACCTGAAATGAGCTTTAATGATATTACTTACCTCCATCAATCACTTAAGTACTAACTAGAAGGTTTCTTCTGCATTGTGCATAGCCTGATGGTATTTCTCATCTGAAAATGTCACCACACGCTCACAGGGTGGTACTCAAAAACGCAGCCTAGTCGGTGTATCAGCATCATTAATGGTATAATACCTGCTGTTGCCCAGGTGTATTGGTATAATGGGTCAAGGTAAGAAAGCAAACATTTACGGGTGTTTTTAAATCTCCTTAGCATTATATTTTTTCTCGAAAAAATCCTGTAAAAAGCATTGCATTCTTTGCCATGAAAAACTACATATTTATTAAATCTAATCTTTCAACTGTAACACATGCAAACACTAAATGTACAAAGTCAAGTGTAGAAAGTGTAATAATGATACAAATTATAAATAATAATGAATATCAGTCAGTCATTGTCCAACCCGCTATATCCTAACACAGGGTCACGGGGGTCTGCTGGAGCCAATCCTAGGCAACACAGGGCGCAAGGCAGGAACAAATCCCGGGCAGGGTGCCAGCCCACCGCAGATAATGAATAACAATAATAATAATAATAAAAATATTGCTAATACCTTATGTACTGTCAAAATGTGTCGTTTGTATAGTATATCTTGAAGCACGGTGAAATACACAATCCAGTGTCGTAGTCGGGACAATAGTAGCATGATTCTTTGTGGATTTTCTTTCCAGACTGATCAGATTTTGAACTGCACATGTGCGACTGATACGAGGTCACTTTCGGATTCATCAGAATCACTTTTGATTTCACTGTCCATTTCAGGTTCACTGCCAGAAGACAGATTCACTCCGTCATCACTGCTCATATCACTCTCAAGAGCGTGTAACACCTGGGCTGCTGAAAAATGTTTGTTACGAGAGGCCATAATGAGGCTAGGAGAAGACGTGTCTGTACCATTGCCTGGCTAACACTCGGGCCTGTCAGACCTCACACTCTGAATTTAACGCTTTTAGCACTGTTTTTACGGCCTGAATGACACTCAGATTTAACGCTAAGGAGGTTAAATGTTGATCCTTTTGACATTGCTGGCTGTCCCATCCATCATCTGTACTCTCCTGGCAATCATAAGTTGAGAATTTTTTTCTTTTTATGTGCGATTTGATTCTATAATTGTCATGACTCTTTATTTGGTTAGAACCTTGAAAGCTGATTGTTTGAATTTACTAGTTTAGTTTTGTTTCACAAATAGAAGTTTGAGTAATTGAATTCATCCATGAATTGCTGAAAGCATCTACAGTAGGGGGGCCAGGTGGACTGTGTTTTGTTCATATTTCTGTAGGTCTCTGTATTATTACAGGAGGCAGCATCAGTGGTGGTATTTGATAATGTTGTAAAGAGGATTTAGAAGAGGACTCATTAAAAACTCATTTAAAATTGCTACAATTCACAATACTTAATCGACATCAAAGCCTAACATCATAACTGCCACTTCATAGAATGAACTGCCATCAAGAAACAATGACAGTTTCTAACACCATCCTGAGTTGTTCTCTGCTAACATTTTCCAAACAATGACTCAGCATACACACAAAACCCACGTTTCATTCTGTTTCATTGTGGCTACTCTCTATTGTGCTTAGTAACAATATGCAGGTGTATGGTAGCATTAGCTTTTTTCAAAAAGTTTAGGATTTCCTTTGATAAAACATTTAATGTCATCCGTTCATTTCTAACATTGTCACGTGTGGATAGTGCAATGAAATTCCTATCTGCCTGTTGACCAACACAGAGCAGACCACCACTGTCCTAGTCCGTGCGTCCGTTTCTGATGCTTTGTTATGTAAAGTATAACATCACAAAACAACAGACAGTATTGAGCGAAACAGCCAAGTTTTCTTTCACGTACAGTGTTGCAAAATTTGCTTAGCATTGATTTTTGCAACCATGAATCTTACTAAAAGTCATGCTTTTGGCTTTTAACGGTTTTTTGGGGGTGTGGAAAGGAAGGTTTATCGGTCAGTAAGCATTTGACAACATCGTATACCCCTTTTGGACCAAATATTTCTCAGGAAAATGAAGATGAAGATAAATGGGGGGAAAAAACTGACTCAAAGCCTGTCTTTTGGAAATTCAACATGGCTGAACACGGCCCATGAGGAGACAGATAACATACTTTTAAACTAAAGCTATAATCCAGTAAATCAATCATTTTTTATTTAAATTAGTTGAGAAGAAAATGCTGTTTGCGATCTTATAAGAGCCCTGCTTTGGCTTGTTCAAAACTTTATGTGAGCTGATAACAGTGCCCTCACATCAGCCCCAGCATACTCCAGGTGCCTGATGGGAGTTTACTGTCAGCACTGGTTATTGGATTGCCCACTGCTCAATTATAGCCTCCCTTCTCGATACGCCATACAGCCTATATTTTAAAGTCGACCAGCAGCAGTGCAATTGCAAAATTGTGAAAAAATCAGTTCAGCTGCTTCTGTGTGATTGGGGAACAAACAAAATGAAAACAGATTACAATTTATATATATATATTTAGAACACCTTAGTTTTTCTCAAAATTTAAGCAGTTGAAATGCAATGAATAATCTAAAATAGTGAAAGGATAAGCAGTAAACTGCCATTGGTTTAAATTTAAAGTTTAGGATAGCAGAAACTGAAAAAAGGAAATATCAGAATATTACAAATGGACCTTCTTCAGGGAACAGCTAATAGGTTACAACCCACAGATGTTCTGCAGCAATTAAAGTACATTAAACCTTGAACGTTGAAGCAAACAATTGGCACAGTTGTCCCAAATTCTGCTGATTACTTAAAAACCCACTGTTTGTCTTAAAGCAGAGTTGGGGCCGATTATGTTACTACACCCTCTGAAGTACCACTTAGACAATATTCCAGTGATCATGGCAAGAAAACAGCAATTAACAAATGAAATGAAACACAGCACTACTACCCTTAGAAGTGAAGGCCTTTCATTTAAAGAAACTGAAAACAAAATCAAAGTGTCGGTGATTATGGTGTCCTACACAATCCAAAGGCAATTGGAAACTGGAAGAAACACTCGGTGGCAGAGATCTGGCAAACTCAAAGTGACAACTGAATCAGAAGATAAGTTTCTGAGTGTCACCAGCTTATGTGATAGGAGCTTAACAGCACTGCAGCTTCATGAATGGTAAAACAGTGGTCAAAAAAAGCAAGTCTCTCTTTTTACTGTGAAGAAGAGACTTTGTCCAGTCTGCAGTAGCTCACAGCTGTTATTTCAAGGCCCTATTTTCTCGTTTAAGGAATGGCTTAATTACTGCCACTCTCCCTATCAAACCTATAGCATAAAGTCTCCTCATCACCTTATCAACATTTTAGGCCATTCGTTGCATTTCAATGGTTAATTTTGAAGAAAAAAAAATAAGAAAAACTGAGGTGCTCTGAAACTTTTAACCGTTCGTCAACTCCCGGGCAGACGCTGCATGCTAGCCTCTTCGCGGATCTGCCGCTCTCGTATGGGGAAGCGGATGTACAATTTAAACAGATTGTTATTTTCATGGGAATTGTTACATATGCATAATAGAACTATTTTACATTACAGCGAGTAATTAACCATAGTAAAAAATAATAAAATCTAGTAAATTTAAAGAAAATTATGTTTCATGTTGTGTTAGAGGTATTCGTTGTATTATACGTTTTTGTTCTGTTTGGCTTTAAAATTAACACGCAAACACTTTTTAAACTTACACTTTTATTGTAAAACTTCAGTAAAAACTATTTTTTTAATTTACTTTTCGACAATATCGCATTGAATTTTGATTCTGTGTTTGGAGTTACATCGTGACAACGCAATATATAACAGCCCTTGAGTGAATTTCACTTCTTTCTCTCTAATAAATAAATCGACTTCTTCGAATGTTTGTCCCTGTGATTTGTTAATTGTCATAGCAAATGTTATTCTAATGGGAAACTGTAAATGTTTTAATACGAATGGCATATCAAGATCTCCTTTGGTGTCTAATGTTATCCCCAGAAGATGTACTACATTACCTTTCTTGTCACCTGTTAAAATTTTACATGTCAGAATTGTTCCACCAATTTTGAATACAACTAATCTTGTCCCATTGCATAGCCCATCACTCAGACATAATTTACGCAATCACATTACGATACATCCTTCTTTCAACAGTATTTCGGCTGGTGGATGCCGGACGGTGTTAACGGTTGTAGATATTCTATGGTATATTGTAAGTTGATGTTTTCATCTTCCACACCATCACCAGCAACTGTTTCAGCATAGTCTATTGATATGCATTCAACCAATTTGCCTTGTAACCGACCGGAAATTTTTGCATTAATTCATTTGACTTTATCATTTCTCGGTGCTATGATTGCCCGTGTACTCATTTCTTCTGTTGATAACCCTTCAGGATGAAATTCTTCAATAAGATTTGGACATAATAAGTCTTCTTTTATTGGGAACTTAAAGTGAGGAAAACGTAAAAATTTATAAGAGCTGAGAGCGCAGGAACTGTGTCTGACAAAAGCTTTCACACAAATGAGAGGTGAGAGGATTGTGGGCTTAGACTGCTAACCGGAAATGGTTGTGAGGAAGGACGGGACTTGAAAAAATCTCTTGGCAATAGTCTTGTCTCAAGATATTATTTTATAATAGATATATATATATATATATATATATATATATATACACTAGCAAAATACCCACGCTTCGCAGCGGAGAAGTAGTGTGTTAAAGAAGTAATGAAAAAGAAAATGAAACATTTTGAAAATAACGTAACATGATTGTCAATGTAATTGTTTTGTCACTGTTGTGAGTGATGAATGTTGCTGTCACATATGTATATATATATATATATATATATATATATATATACACACACACACATATATACATCTATACTAATAAACGGCAAAGCCCTCACTCACTCACTCACTGACTCACTCACTCACTGACTGACTGACTCATCACTAATTCTCCAACTTCCCGTGTAGGTAGAAGGCTGAAATTTGGCAGGCTTATTCCTTACAGCTTCCTTACAAAAGTTGGGCAGGTTTCATTTCGAAATTCTAAGCGTAATGGTCATAACTGGAAGCTGTTTTTCTCCATTTACTGTAATGGAGATGAGCGTGAAACCCGTGGGGGCGGAGTTTCGTGTGACATCATCACGCCTCCCACGTAATCACGCAGTAGGTAGAAAACAATAAGAAACGAAACAATAAGAAGCGAGCGAGTGACATATACAACCATATTCATGAGTTCTGCTACTTCGACAAAGCACGATGTAAACCTAAACTTTAAATTAAGTTCATAGACAGGCTGCCGCTAGCGTTTGTAATTTAGTGCCTGCCCATATAAGGCCGTCCGTCAGCGGCAATCCAATAGAAACACTGCCACGGGTAAATATTCATGGGTGAAGGACTGTGCTTATGCAGAGGAAGATGAGATGGTCAGGGTGGTGTTTGGCACAAACTCAGCGAAACTGCAAGAGAAAGTTTTAACTGCCGGGACTTAGGTAACATTAGATACAGCCATGGACATAGCACTACATGGCACCAGCACAGCTGGGAAACTTCGATGCATGTACACCGAGCGGCTCACGTGAACTGACGCAGTGCACAGACAAAAAGCAACAGTTTCAAAGAGCGCTGAACAAAAACCAAATTACACAATTGAAAAGGCAGCAAAAAAATATGAAGCGTCTGATACATACAAGCATATTATTCATAACTGCAGCTACTGCAGAAACAAAGCACACGGTGGAAAAAGTGAATGTCCCGCTAAAGGAAGACAGTGTTAAAAAAAAAAACCCGTACATGCAGTGTGTCAGGTCTCAGATAAAGAAGAAGACGAGCTGTTTATTGATGCAGTAAGAAACAAATCTTTTTCATAGCTTCTTTAACACACTACGTCTCCGCTGCGATACGCGGGTATATATATATATATGTATATATATACCCTGATCTACATACTCGAATAATGAATACTTTATTCGCAATCAATGATTGTTTTGGTAAAGCCATACTCAGTGTATTCATTAGATGAACGGTAAAAAAGTAAGAGCGAGGGGAGGGTGACTTATTGAGGCATGCAGGCAAAACCACAATAGCACGCGGGCTCGATGTACGAAAAAATATATCTTTTCAAGTTCTATTTAGTCCATATGTGTCAAACTCAAGGGCCACGGGCCACATCCGGCCCGGCGTGTAATTATATCCGGCCCGTGAGATCATTTTATATACTGTATTATTGTTATTAATGGCCCGGGTATATAAAGCGCTGGTAACACAATAAACTACAGATCCCATAATGCAGTGCTTCAGCTGCCTTGCCGAACACTTACCACGTTAATCAAGTCTAGCTTGTGATGGTGCAAGTTATTGTGAAGCTAGCCCGCACGATGCCGAAGAGAAAAGGTGATTCTGAACATAGAGCCTTTAAAAACGGATGGGAGGCTGAGTATATGTTTACTGACATTGCCGGTAAACCCGTGTGTCTCATTTGTGGAGCTAATGTGGGTGTAATTACAGAATTTAATCTAAGACGGCACAATGAGACAAAACATCAAGATAACCTGAAAGACCTGAATGCAATGCAGAAGATACAGAAAGCAGAAGAATTAAATAAGAATCTGACACTTCAGCGGACGTTTTTACCCGTGCACAATCACAAAGTGATTTCAAGTGAAGCTGCTTTTATGGGAGACACAAATGCACCAGTGCAACTTGCCCCACTTTCCCTGTTGCCAGGTAATGTTGAACCAAGTCGTCACTACGGTGTTCCCAAATACGCACTTTGCTGATAAACTGAGCGCACTGAGTTTGCACGGCGCTTTGGTGACTTTGAAGAACAAAAAAAGTCCGTCTACATGCAGCTCGAACCTTGTGCATGTTTGGTAGCACATATCTGTGTGAGAAGCTCTTCTCAGTGATAAAGACTAACAAAACAGCACACAGGAGTCGCCTCACTGATGAGCACCTGCAGTCCATCCTGAGAATCTCCACAACACAGAACCTCACACCAAACATAAACGAACTTGTTGCCAAAAAAAGATGCCAGGCATCCAGCTCTAAAATGACATATGAGCAAAGACAACTGAATGATTTGATTTGTTATTGCTGAAAGGAACACATTTTATTTATATTTCCAGGTTTTGTTATGCAGCATGTTCATATTTGAATTTGTATAATTTTGACAGGATATATTTTTATGGAGAGCAAAATCTTTTGGGATATTTAAAATCTAAGTTTATTTTTTATATAAAATTACATAAGAGTAAAGAAATTTGAATGTTTGTTCTTTTAACGTTTACTTTATTTCTAACTTGTATAATTTAGACAGGATATATTTTTATGGAGAGCAAAATATTATAAGTTGTTTAAGGTTTGAGTTGATTTATTCAGGAATAATATTCCTGTCTGTTTTTACCATTCCTACCAAAGATATTTCTGTCGACTAAATAAAAATTCCTTCTATTTAAAATTTAAATAGAACTTGAACAAATACGATAGTTCATAATATCCACGCAGACTTGCACGTAAGAGCGGGAGTTATCCGTTTTAACAAGCAGCGTATTTACACTGTCTTCCTTTAGCGGGACATTGACTTTTTCCACCGTGTGCTTTGTTTCCGCAGTAGCTGCACTTATGAATATGCTTGTATGTATCAGACGCTTCATATTTTTTTGCTGCCTTTTGAATTGTGTAATTCGGTTTTTGTTCAGCGCTCTTTGGAACTGTTGCTTTTTGTCTGTGCACTGCGTCAGTTCACGTGAGCCGCTTGGTGTACATGCATCGAAGTTTCCCAGCTGTGCTGGTGCCATGTCATGCTATGTCCATGGCTGTATTTAATGTTACCGAAGTCCCGGCACTTAAAACTTTCTCTTGCAGTTTCGTTGAGTTTGTGCCAAACACCACCCTGACCATCTCATCTTCCTCTGCATAATCACAGTCCTTCACCCGTGAATATTTAGTGGCAGTATTTTTATTGGATTGCCGCTGACGGACGGCCTTATATGGGCAGGCACTAAATTACAAACGCCAGCGGCAGCCTGTCTATGAACTTAATTTAAAGTTTAGGTTTACACCGCGCTTTGTTTCCGTAGTAGCATCACTCATGAATATGGTTGTATATGTCACTCGCTCGCTTTTTATTGTTTCGCTGCCTTCTCAATTATATAATGCATGTTTTCTTCAGCGCTTTTTGGAGGTCTTCCTGGTTTTCTACGTACTGCGTGATTACGTGGGAGGCGTGATGATGTCACACGAAACTCCGCCCCCACGGCTTTCGCGCTCATCTCCATTACAGTAAATGGAGAAAAACAGCTTCCAGTTATGACCATTACGTGTAGAATTTCGAAATGAAACCTGCTTAACTTTTGTAAGTGAGATGTAAGGAATGAGCCTGCCAAATTTCAGCCTTCTACCTACACGGGAACTTGGAGAATTAGTGATGAGTGAGTGAGTGAGTCAGTCAGTCAGTCAGTCAGTCAGTGAGGGCTTTTCCTTTTATTAGTATAGATATATAATGTAATATTACAATACCTGTATATATTTGTAGCTGGAAATCCACAAAGGGAGAAAATGAATCATGTACAGTTTTTTTATTCCTATGCTTTTGACTTCTACCAAGATTCATCATGTATATGTGTGGGGAGTGTTTTTGATGTTTGTCCCACGTTTACAGTTGCTGTAAACCGCATTCCTTTTCTCTGCTGCCAATTTCCTGCTTTTAGCATTAAAAAGGGACTCTATATAGACTATATATATAAATACTGTATATTACACTTGAAAAATTATTGTATTATTAGAGAATGTTACTGACCATTTTAACAACTATGCTGGAAATGGTCTGCACCAGCAGTCATGCAGATCTCCAGGCGCCATAACATTTTTATGAAAAGTGACCTCATCAACTTCTTTCCATATGATCCACCATGTCAGTAACAACCTCTGTGGTACAAACAGAAAGGATTCTTGGCATTGGTCACAGAGCTAATAGTGCACTGTTCTCACTAGTTTTTGAATTCTGCATTTTGCAGGACTATATTTCCAAGAATCCCTCAATTTTTTTAAGCCTGACCCTCACAGTATGTATTTCCTATGAATAAAGAGCAACTTTTCCCCAGTTACCGTACAGATAGCAGAACTAATAAGATGAAATGGTAAACTTTTATTAACTGCACCGGTCCTATGTTTGCTGCTGCTAAATCCAGGGCAGGGCTCTATTTAATTCCATGACCTCTAAACCCCCAGAATAATATCTCCATTATTTTTTGAGACCAAGGAAACAGCTGGAAAAATCTAACTCATCCTGATGTCACCACTCCTGAGCCCTCTGGATATTTAACAGTGATGGCTCAGATATGGAGATCATTGCGTTAGTGAGGAGATTTTTGTAAGCATTGCTATATTCTTTTTTTTTTCTGCTCTGCCTTTGGAATTTTCTTTCATTTAGGCAACTCTTTTTTGATATTTTGAGAATGTTGTTGTAAATAAATCTTCCATTTATAAAGATCCTTTGTTAGCTCTTCTGTCTACAAGCCAGGGGTTTACAGTCATCCGTCTTCTTGTGGAGCTTTTGCTGTATTTTGGGATTTTTGTAATTATTTTGCCAGTTTTCCTTGTCTGAGGCCTGCTAGGCTGAATCATTAGAACATTAGACAAACCTGCAGATAGTAGTGAGGAGTAAGTTGGACTGGATGAGCCTCATCTAGGTTGGCTAGTGAAAGACCAGGCCTCTTTGTGTAGCTTGTTTTGGACGCCTCACACCCATTTTGTTGTCCAGTTTTCAACAGTTGTAGCCTACTTTTTGGAATTTTGGTGGGCCTCACACTCTTTTGCTTTGTTTGTGTCACCACTATACAAAATCGTCAGGCAGCCATATTATTGCCAAGCATCTCATCAGACTTCTGGTGTTATGACTGGTGTGTTTTATCAATTTTCTTTTTTAGCTTTTCTTTGGAGTTTCTGGACTCTGGGTTTCTAAAGCCAAGGAATCTGAGTATGACGTTTATTTTGTTCTGTCTTGTTTCTTGAGGATACCATAAATGTTTATCATCTTTGCACGTGCAGTACCATTTTGAGATAATTGTGCCAGCTCTTGTCAATGTAACTTCCCAGAATTCCCTGGAAATGTACTTGGCATGATGTGTTCAATGCAATCCTATAAATGGGCATGATAATGTGTGTGGTGTAGGTATTCATGTTTGTGTTCTCTTAACCTTTTGCATGTGACTTTTGTTATAGTTTTACCTAATGGCTTTTGAACATTTTTTTTTGTCTTTTGATTTGGAGTCCTAGTTAGCATTTCAGGCTTGGCAAAACAACGACTTGTCTTTTTTGGTAACGACCTCTGTTTGTATTTTTGAGCTCATGTCATCTCCTGATCCTAAGTTAAAATCCTTTCGGCTGCATCAGAATATTCGGGTCTCACTCTTGTAGATCTGCGCCACAGCCGTAGTAGTAGTTTGGTTCTGGTTTTTCACATTTTAGACAGTCCACATTGAAAAACTGTCACCACGGCCATCAGACAAAGGAAAAACAAATTGGAGAGGGTTGCATCTGCTGAGTCCAGGCAGGCTGCCAGCAACGCTGCATCTTGATAATTCAAGTGTGCCTCCCAGTTTTTTTCCATTAGTGTTGTTCTGTTTTGTTGTGGATGGCAAAAGATTAATAGAGTGGCAATTATGCCTTGAATATTTAATAAAGCAGATGTTTGCTCCTCGTTTTTTCTTCTTTTAACTCTTGACGTAATTGTGCACAAGAACACAGGGCCATGGGTCACACAATCAGGGAGGTGCCCAGGTCTGGGCGTTTCTTTTTTGAATATCTGATGCGGCCTGCATGTGTCGCAGCAGAATTTTATTGAGGAAACATCTTGGCTTATGAAGGATTTTGTGTATTTGGCTAAGTTTTCTTTCTACTGCTCAACACTGAGCACCTGTTCCTAAACTAAAAGCACTCAAAAGTCACACCAGAAGTCAAAAGTTCACCTTTAATTGGGCCATTGTAAAGCATTGTGGGGGGCACTGGGGTTTCAAGACGCATTCTTGAGTTTCCAGCTTTGGTGGCCTGGACTGATCTAATCATTCGTTCCTTTTTTTAGCCCCCAGGATATGCCTCCTCACTTACTTTTACGCTCTCTCTTTTTAAGACAAAGCCCCCACACCCCCCTTCACACGATATTTCAGTCCCATGGTGCTGGAGTTCTGGTATGCTCCCTAAAATATAACATCACAAAACAGTGAACATTCCTCCTGTCATGGGCTGCCTATTCCTTAAAGGGTCTGGCAAGCAACTGGGTCGCACGGGTCCATCACAGGGCTACTGGAAACCCTAGGGGGCAATTAACAGAGGTCAATTATAGCCTGGTGCTGTTAAAAGAAACCTGATGCCCATCCTGATTTAAAAATGCATCCCAACACTTTTTTTTAAAATGATGTCTTAACATTTGCCGCCAGAGTACAGTTGGGCTATATTTTGCACATGCATACAGATCTTTGGATCTCCTCTTTATTGATGTATATTTCATGAGGACACTTTGATTAAAACATGAGAGGCGCTGTGCAATCCCCATCCCAGCTGTTCTGTCATGAATCATCCCAACCTCTGCTAGTTTGATTTACTAAAATTAGTAGAAAAAGATCAGGGCCAAAAACTAAAACAGTATGCATGTGTCTGCTGGCCTGCAAACAGGAGGGAGTTTTATCTTTTGTTGTTCTTCACAGTGCCTTCCATTGAGATGTGAGCAGGATAGCATGCTTCTATGTACCTCAGCCATTTTCCATTTATCTCTTCGTTTCCTTTTTCTTATCACTCCATTTATCATTAGACATTTTTTGACAAGAACTGGCTATTCAGCCCAACTAAACTCGCTAAGTCTTTCCACCTAATTCCTTCAAAATAACATCAAGTCGGGTTTTGAATGCCCCTAGAGCCCTGCTGTACAGCACAATACTTATTAATTTATTCCATGTATCTATAATCCTATGTGCAAAGAATGACTTTTGTCTAAAATTTACCCTTCACATGTTTCCATCTGTGCCCCCGTGTTCTTGTCGAACTCATTTTAAATGAACAGTCTCAATTCACTGTACTAATTCCTTTCATAATTTCAAGCACCTCTGTCATGACACCTGTTAATCTCCTTAATCTCCTTTTAATCTCCTTTTTTAACTGTCAACATTCAACTCCTTTAATTTTTCAATTTTTAAACCTCCCATTTTTGTATTCAAACCTAACATTTGTACTGCCTACAAGTAATACTTTACATCTACTTACATTATGCTCTCCAAATCCCTCTGTAATGAGTCAACAGATTTGAGATAATCTGTCAATCCAACTATCTTGGTGTCACCTGCAAATTTAACCAGCTTGTTATTTATATTCATATCCAGATCATCTAGATATGTTACCGTCCATGTATCATATTAGGCATTGTGTAGAAATCTATCGGAATGCCAAAAATGGGACATCAAAGTATAAAACGTTTAAAATTTCAAACATTTCCTAGGCATTCTATGCAATGCCAAATGCAAACTGGCAAGTTGTTCTGTGTAAAGCCTAGTTATTATATACAAGGCCTAGGGAAAGTAACACACATTTCATGCTTTGCCTAAAAACGACACACATTCTATAGAATGCCTAGGAAATCTATACAATACCTGCTTTTCACACATCGCTGGTAACATATATAATTATAAAATACATATATTGAAATGAAGTTATGTGTATTTTGTGTTTTACTATTGTTTTGTTTACTTTGAGTCATCATTTCTTTGACACACACAAACTGAGTGTAAAGCTGCTGGACCAGATGGAGATTCAGAGTGGGTGGTCAGAAACTGTACTGAACAACTTGCAGAGGTATTTACAAATATCTTTAGTCTCTCCTTGACATTGAAAATGATTCCTTTATTGTGCCAGTGGCTATGGAAGCTGAGAGAGGATGTGCAATATCGTTATTTTTTAAATTAAACGAACTTTGTTTTCTCGAGATAATGGAATAATTTTATCGCAATCTCGAGAAAACAAAATTTAACCTTTGGTCCTGGCATCAGGCTCACTTAGACTGCGACGCCTATACAGCTGAAGCCTTGCTAACCATCTTCTTAAATGACGGACACTAACGTTATTATTTTCTAAACTAAGGCATAAACATATTTCAGCCTGCATCAGCCCTTGATGGAACAAAAATGTGATGCGCTGATCAATACTGTTCTGCTTTTCTGCCATTTCAAACAGGACGTGGCTTCAATAAGCTAAACATTAAATGTTAGATACAATTATTTCATAATTTCGAGAAAACATGAACTTTAGTTTTATCAATATCTCGATAAAATTATTCCGTTTTGTGGAGAAAACAAAGTTTGTTTTTTCAAGATCTCGATAAAATTATTCCGTTATCTCGGGGAAACAATTAAAAAAAATAACGATATTGCACATCCTATCCCAGCTTCCGTAAGTGGCAAAGAAAATCAGCATCATTAATATCAATGACACTCATCCAGTCACTCTATGACACCGATTAAAGACAACATCCCTGCCTCCCTGGACTCTTCAATTTGCTTACAGAGCTAATAGATCCACAGAGGATGCCACCTCCCTAGCTCTGCACACCGCCTTGACTCATCTAGAGGGACAGGGCACATACGTGAGGATGCTATTTGTGGACTATAGCTCTACTTTCAATGCTGTTGTCCCCTCCCAGCTCATCCATAACCTGCACCAGTTGGGTCTCAGCATGCCACTACATAATTGGATCTTCAGCTTCCTGTCAGAGCACCATCAGGTGGTACAGTACGGCTGGGCCCCCATTTCTCCTCCACCATAACCCTGAAGAAGAGCACACTGCAAGGATGTGTGCTGAGCCCCATCCTCTGCTCGCTCTTCACTCACGATTGTTGTACCTGCACATACCATCATAAAATTTACAGATGACACAACAGTGATTGGGTTAATTTCTAGTAATGACGAATCAGCCCACAGAACGGAGGTGAAAAATCTGGTGAGATGGTGGTCAGTGAATAACCTATCACTCAACACAGGGTAACACCAAGGAGCTCATTATCGATTCAGAAGATCACATGATCAGTTTTCATCAATGGGGACAGGGTGGAGTGTGTATCAAGCTGGGGATATATATCACGAGGGGCCTTTCATGGACACCTAACACCACAACACTGCTGAAGAAGGCACAGCAATGGCTATTTTTCTTAAGAATGTTGAAAGGAGCTGGCCTCCCTCGACTGGTACAGCTGACCCACTACCACTAAACCGCAGAGAGTATTGCATCTGTGTGTGGTATCTCAACTGCACAGCTACTGATCAGAAAGCTCTATAGGGTGTTGTGTCGAGAGCACAGAGGATTGTCGGAGCACAACTTCCAGCCCTGGAAGACAAAAATAGCACATGCTGCCTCAGGAAAGCCACCATCATCTGCAAGGATTCCACTCAGCCATGCTGCAGTCTGTTTGAACTTCTTCAATCCGGCAAACACTTCAGAGCCTTTCCTACACAGACCTTGAGACTCAGAGACAGTTTCATCCCAAGAGCTGTAAATCCATCAAGTGCCCCCGGTCGAGCACTTTGCATAATATGTTTATGTATATTGTACTTATGTTTTTATTTTGCATATTTTGATTGTTTTATTGTGCTATTTTTGTCATTTTTTAGGAAAAGTGTTATTTTGTGGAGGAGGTGCACATTGAATCTCATTATTCTGTGTACAATGAGAGTAAAGGAATTCAGTTCAATCCACTTTACCCAATTCTGATGAGGTTCCTCACTCCATAACTCTCTGCTTCCTATGTTTTAGCCAATTCGGCACACCACACGCTGAACTCAAACCTCTTTTAGTTTGATGTCCAACCTCTCCTTATCAAATGCTTTCTGAAAGTCTGGATAAATAATATCATAAGCTCCACTTTGATCATACCCTTTTGTTGATTCCTCATAGAATTCTAGTTTGTCAGTAAAACATAACCTCCATCTTCTGAACCCAAGCTGACTGTTCAGTACAATTCCTGTTCTTGCCATGCGTTGCTCAATTTTATCCTTAATAATTCCATTCATTTACCCATGATGCAAGTTAAGCTTTCTGGCATATAGTTTCTTGGCTCTGCCCCATCACCCTTTTTATATAACTGAATATTATTTTCCATCCACCTCCAACCAATCAGCTCTGACATTAGCACAATGGAGGGTTTTAATGTTTGAAAGCAGAAACCCAACATTATCAGATTCACTGAGCTCTCCCTGCCACTGCATCAAGGCGCAACATCGCCTATATTTTTTGGTAGATTATCCCTCAGTTATCCTTCAGTTTTCATGAAATGTTTGCTGCCATTATTGAGTGATACCAGAGCAAGTCTATAAACAGAGGTCAAGTCAGCTTTATGCATTTGTTGTGTTGCTGCATGGGTGTTTTTCCTAAAGTCTGCAATAAATTTAAGGAGGGAAATGTTATGTTTAAGTCAGGGTTCTTTCCATGCCAATTGGTTTATTAAGTCTTTTTTGTTCATTTTGATACTTTAGGTACTTTTGTTCATGTAAATATTGTTAAGTATTTTTATTATTTGACTTGTGATGTACAGGGTGAGTCAGACTCACCCTGTATTATACATCTTCTGATTTTTGAGTTTCTATGTCTATATATTTCATGTTCCTTGTATTTTCTGGGTGGATCCCCAAGAGGCGGGGCCATTGTGACCTCATCGTTACTGGACCACCCCTATTTATATTCAGGCTGGAGTCCCTGCCATTCATTTGAATGTGCTCTGGTGATTAGTGATGGTGTAAGTATTGTGCTCAGTTGTCTTGCTACATGTTCTGAATTTTGGCTTCTGTTTCTGGTTTTAGATTTCTGGATTTGTTTTTGGACTTGGTTGCTGTGGACTACATTTTAGGCAACAAATCTTTTTTTTTATGTTTTTAGAGTTTTTTTTTTTGCTATTTTACTTCATGTCTGTGTGACCCATGTTTGCAACATATATTTTTTCATAGATTTATAGGGTTGCCATTGTTATGTGTACAGAGTACAGTGAAATTCTGGCTACTCTATGGTGCCAAATGATTAGTGAGCAGAACAACCTTACCTTGAAACATACAGTATGTCTTCCTTGTCTGAAATAACTACCATTTCTCAAAGTTTTTGTGATAATAGAGAATGAAGGTTTTCACTCCTATTAGATGTTTACACATGGAAACACATTGTATTGAATAATTGTCCTATTGGAGTTCATTTTGAATAAAAACTGGGTTAGGAAGTTAACATATTTTCCATTTAAATTAATGATAACATAGGGTTTATTAACAAACATTTTAAGATCGTAAGGACTTTTAAGATAGGAATCCATTAAATCTTTAAAAAATCAAGGAGAAAAATTAATGTTCCCTCTTTAATTGTTAATATACAGCTCCTAAACTGAATGGCTTTCAGCTGCCAGCTCTTCAGCATGTCTCTTGACATTTTCAGACACTTGTGATATCAAACATCCACCAGAGATCTCTTTAGTGTTTATCCTTGGGTTACTTCAAGCACATATTTGGAAAAATGTATGTGGTATGCACAATTTAAAAAAAAAAATAGCATTTCTAATGGCAAATTGAAATCGCTGCTGAAGTTATTCTATCAAATGCTGCATTGTTTTGAAATGTTCAGTCATATTGAGTAGGAGTTAAGATCCTGGACTGAAAATCCAAAGGTTAGTGGGGATTCAACTCCTGCCTCTGATTCACTGTGTGACCCCCCCAGTTAGTCACTTCACCTGTCTGGTGTTGTAGTTCAGCCAGAGTCATTATTTCTTGTGTATTTCATATTTTTGTTGTGTCATAAGTTTCAATCTTGTCTTGTTAATTCTGTTTTGGTTTTATTTTGTCTTTTTGTAAAATTATGTTCCTTCTCGCTATTGTGTTGTTTAATTATTTCATGTGTAAGTGTTGTGTTATGTTCTTTGCTTTAATTTGTTTGTTTTGAGGGAGGTGGGGCCACCCTGATGTCACAGTTGATGTGACCAACCTCAGCCTTTATAGTGATGTGAACAAGGAGGTCTCAGCAGAGGGTCATTGATTACAGATTTGAGAGTGCACATCGTAAGTGTTGATTTTCTGGCTCTTCATTATTTTTGGTATTGATTTTTGGATTTCAATATTGGATTCTGATTTTGGACTTTTAGGAAAATCCTCTTTTATTTATTTTTTGTGCTTCTTTACTTTTATATAAATACATTAGTGTATTTATAAAGATTCTTTATTGGACCTGTCTTATCAAGCCAGAGGTTTTATGGTTCCTCTCCCTTTCAATGGCATTTATGTATACTTTGAACTACCTTTAAAGTATTTTGTGCTTTTGAGGCATGTTCTCCTTTTTGGTCCTGTGCAGGCTAAAGCCTGCCTGTGGTAGTTGGGGGCTGGCTGACTGGGGTGAGGCCTGGTTTGAGGGTCTTTTAGAAGCCTGACACCTTTTTTGTCATCTTATGTGCATCTATTTTAAAACATCTGGGCTGTATTTGTAAAATTTCAGAGATGATGTATCATATTAGAAATGTACTACATAAAATCTTTGTGGGTTGTTTATTTGTTTGTAACGTTGCACCCATTAAACACTGAAGAAATAAGAAGCAAATCAGTTGATAAGCCAACTAACAGTTTTGAGAGGCAGTGAATTTTACCAACTTACGTATAAAGTCTATGTGCACAGAATTTTTATGTACCCCACTTTGGAAGCACTCAAAGCTAAAGCACTCAGATGTTTAACACTCGATTTTGAACTTTTATAGTCTGAACTGCAAACAAAATTCACAAAAAGAAAATGGTACAGTCATGTGAAAAAATCAGCATCTCTATATATAATTCACTAAGTCACCCGACCATGAGATACGCACGACAGAGCCACGCCCACCAACTCACAGAGCCCCTCCCACCAACTCTAAGACCATGGGATACGCACGACAGAGCCCCGCCCACCAACTCTAATCCTCCTTCCGCATCCACCCTCGCTCTCGAGGCATGCGTACTACCTGCTCATGTGCCCGCACGCAACACCTCACCAAACACGGCCTCAGTCGCTTTCGTCTCTGCTACAGTCCATATGAACCTCTGAGCCACGTTGACTTTTCATTGTTCTTTTCGATTCCGGCTGCTTTTCTATATATATAATCGACCAAGTCGCCCGACCATGGTGTACGCACGACAGAGCCCCACCCGCCTACTCTAACCCTCCTCCTGCGTCATGGGGAACGCACGACAGAGCCCCGCCCACCATCTCTAATCCTCCTTCTGCGTCCACAACCCTTCGCTAAATCATACAAACACATGCATGAAATCGCTCAGTCCAATCCAACAGCATCGGTACGAATGCTTTTCGAGGAAAATCCTAGGCAGGATTTACGACGATACAACGCCCCAACATGTCACACCATGTCACTCCGATTTTCGTCGGAGAAGATGGAGAACCGCCTACCGAAAGGGACATTTGCATCTGTCCCATAGGCAACTACTGTAAACAGATTTCCACACTCAATATGAATTGCGATCCTATGGTTTACCCACTTTTATTCCCTTACAGAGACATTGGCTGGCACAAAGATTTACAACATGTTCCTGATAAAAGAACCACCAAGCGAAGAAGGCTTACTCAATGCTAATTTTACGCGTACAGATTAACAATGAGGAATACATTTAGTATTTTGCACTCCAGCAGTGAACTATTCCAAAAGTACGTCGTAGATGCATATGTTAAAACAGAGGGCGCGCGTCTCAGCCAACTCAGATTAGATCAACAAGATTTGCACGTGGAACAATACAAAGGACTGTCAGGTGCACTGCAAGAAAATAACAACGTATGTGTAGACAAAATGATCATATTACTGTCCACATTTCCAGGAAGTCCAAGATACATGCAACAAAACTAGCAGGATGCCATGGCCATAGTACGTAAATTCGGACAGCCTCATTTATTTATCACTTTCACATGTAATCCTGCTTGGCCGGAATTTCTACATGCACTGTCGGATACCCAAAGACCGGAGCACAGAGCTGATATTGTAGTACGAGTCTTTTGGATCACGCTGCAGGAATTACTTAGAGACATTCTACAACAACATCTTTTTCAGGTTGTTATTGATTATATTTACGTAATCGAATTTCAGAAGCGCGGCCTTCCTCATACCCACATGTTGTTTACTCTTCACAATAATTCTAACAGCCAGTCTTCAGCCATGGTCAGTTGTACGTGGCTTTTTCTAGGGTTAAGATCTTTCGACTCATTATCTGTCGTCACCACCAAAACACCTATTCACAACTGCGCCTTTCAAGAAGTATTTATTTCTTCTTGATTTCTGAATTCCTTTCTCACCGTTTTCCGTTCCTATTCTTACACCGCCATATGCTACGGTGGGCTTCGGCTAGTACTCCATAAATGTTTTTGTGGCTTTATCAAGAATTGATATTTTTTCAACAATATTTCTCGATAAATGTGATATGACAAACATCATGCCAATTTACATTTTGTAGTCCATTGTATAATTCCAATAAACATAAACACAAATTTCACATATACACCCCTTCAATTATGAACACCTGAAGTACCTAATATTAGCATCAGGTGCAAATGATGAGAACATCATTAGGGAGCATCTTGGAGGCACCCATCTTATCTAAACCTCTGATGTTTTGTTTGGTTTGCTCTTTGATGATATCACCATGCTTAGATCAAAAACAGCTCTTTAGGACATTCGGAAAGACGGTTATAGATGAGAGGGAGTCTGGGAAGAGGTTTACAAAGATCTCCAAGCCATTGGAAATCAACCATTCTGCTGTCCAGAATATCATCCGAAAGTGTAGAAGATTTCAAACAACTGTCAACTTGTCCAGGCCAGGTCACCCTAGCAAGTTCAGTCCAAGAGCAGATGCAGAAAGAAGTCTCTATGAAATCCATCACAGGTAGCTTATGGAACTGTTGATATCAAAGTGCATGAAGTCTACTATTAGAAAGAGGCTGCACATATTAGATCTTCACAGGAAGTCTGCTGGAGGAAACAAGCAAGAAATCAGGGAAAGACTAAAGTTTGCCCACAAACACCTAGGCTAAGACCAGGACTTCGGTTCTCAGGGCAGAAAAGGCAAATATAGAGCTATTTGGCCACACCAGAAGGCATTTTTGGTAAACACCAAAGACAGCACTTGACCAGAAGATCCTGACACCAGTTGTAAAGCATAGTGGTGGAAATATTATGGTGTGGGACTGCTTCGCTGTATCAGGGCCTGGGCAGCTCACCATCGCATAATCCAGGGCGGATTCTTCATTATACCAGATTGTGCCTGAGGATAATGACAGATCATCTGACGGAAGACTGAAAGTCAATTCTTGCAACGTGACAATGACCACAAACATACCAGTAAATCTACCAACAAAGTTTTGAAAGGAAACAAGTTGTAGGTTCTGGAATGACCAAATCAAAGCCTGTGTCTGAATCCTGTTGAGATGCTGTGGGGAATTTGAAATTAGCAGTGCATGCAAGAAACCCCTCAAACATCACACAGATAAAAGAATTCTGCATGGAGGTGTGGGAAAAACTTTCTGTCACTCTATGTCAGAGGCTGCAAGACAGTTACAGGAAAGGCCTACAGTACTTCAGGGGGCAATAACAGTGATTAGAGCCATGGGTGAACTTACTTTTTCCACAGACATAAATGGATTATCTGTTCTTTTTTCATTGTATAAATACTTTCAAAGTCAAGTTTTTGTTGTTTTTTTCAGTTACATCACCTTTGTCTAAAGATTCTGTTTAAATGATGAAATCTTGATATATCTACATAAATTAAAAAAAAAAAGAAAGAAAACATTTAATGGGGTGACTGTACTTCATGTTTGTAGGCTGTACCTTGCATTGCTCTGATTTTGCTAGTGTTTCTCCATGGTATATTTTATTTTAAAGTTAACATTTTTGTTATTTTTTAAATATTTTTATATATATATGGTGTTATTGATTAGGCTTTTGGTCCTCCTGTAAGGTGTTTCGATTATGATTTTGTTTATTAATTATTTTGCATATATTTTATTTCTTTATATATTAATACATTTAGTTATGTGCCCTGTCTCCTGTCTGTAGAGGCTCAGGGGACGGAGTCAGCACTCTCTGACTTTTTATTGGAGGGCAGAGGATCCAGTCCTCCAGGTCAGCATTGAGTGTTATTGAAGAATCTCTGTGTTTGTGAGAAGTTTTGAGGATATTCTTTTTTTTCTGATTCTTTGCTGTTTTTTTGGATTTGATATTTGTGAAATGGATGTGTCAGCTTTAATGTGCCTTTATGTCAAACCTGGTTTTTTTTACTAATTTGTGGCTCTTTCTGTGAGTGTGTGTTTTTTTGTTTTTTTTTTTGTTAAAAATATATTTTTTAATAGCAAAATACCCGCGC
>JANRMT010062798.1:2716976-2740802 GCA_026402145.1 Polypterus bichir lapradei
CAGCGGAGAAGTAGTGTGTTAAAGAAGCAATGAAAAAGAAAAGGAAACATTTAGAAAATAACGTAACATGATTGTCAATGTAATTGTTTTGTCACTGTTATGAGTGATGAGTGTTGCTGTCATATATATATATATATATATATATATATATATATATATATACACACACATATACACATATATATACACACACATATATACACATACATATATACACATACATCCACATATATATATATATCTACATATACACACATACATATACATACACACACATATATACACACAAATACATATATATACATACACACACATATATATAAACATATATATACATACTGTACATATCTACATATATACACACACACACACACACACACACACAACTATCGTATATGTTGAAGTTCTATTTAAATTTTAAATAGAAGGAATTTTTATTTAGTCGACAGAATATTATTCCGGAATAAATCAACTCAAACCTTAAATAACTTATAATATTTTGCTCTCCATAAAAAATATATCCTGTCTAAATTATACAAGTTAGAAATAAAGTAAATGTTAAAAGAACAAACATTCAAATTTCTTTACTCTTATGTAATTTTATATAAAAAATAAACTTAAATTTTAAATATCCCAAAAGATTTTGCTCTCCATAAAAATATATCCTGCCAAAATTATACAAATTCAAATATGAACATAGTGCATAACAAAACCTGGAAACATAAATAAAATGTGTTCTTTTCAGCAATAACAAATCAAATCATTCAGTTTATGAACAAAGTGCGTATTTGGGAACACCGTTGTGCCGAATTGGTTCAACATTACTTGGCAACAGGGAAAGTGGGGCAAGTTGCACTGGTGCATTTGTGTCTCCCATAAAAGTAGCTTCACTTGAAATCACTTTCTGATTTTGAACGGGTAAAAACGTCTGCTGAAGTGTCAGATTCTTCTTTAACTCTTCTGCTTTCTGTATCTTGTGCATTGCATTCAGGTCTTTCAGGTTATCTTGATGTTTTGTCTCATAGTGCCGTCTTAGATTAAATTCTGTAATTACACCCACATTTGCTCGAGAAATGAGACACACGGGTTTACCGGCAATGTCAGTAAACATATACAAAGCCTCCCATCGGTTTTTAAAGACTCTATGTTCAGAATCACCTTTTCTCTTCGGCATCGTGTGGGCTAGCTTCACAATAACTTGCAGCATCATAAGCTAGACTTGATTAACGCGGTAAGTGTTCGGCAAGGCAGCTGAAGCGCTGCATTATGGGATCTGTAGTTTATTGTGTTACCAGCGCTTCATATCCCCGGGCCATTAATAACAATAATACAGTATATAAAATGATCTCGCGGGCCGGATATAATTACACGCCGGGCCGGATGTGGCCTGCGGGCCTTGAGTTTGACACGTATGGACTAAATAGAACTTGAAAAGATATATTTTTTCAAATGTGATCGCGCAATTCAGATAGAGTTGACGCGCACTACAGTACATCGAGCCCGCGTGCTATTGTGGTTTTGCCTGCGTGCCTCAATAAGTCATCCTCCCCTCGCTATTACTTTTTTACCGTTCATCTAATGAATACACTGAGTATGGCTTTACCAAAACAATCATTGATGGCGAATAAAGTATCCATTATTCGAGTATGTAGATCGGGGTATATATATACATATATATATACCCGCGTATCGCAGCGGAGAAGTAGTGTGTTATAGGAGCTATGAAAAAGAAAAGGGAACATTTTAAAAATAACGTAACATGACTGTCAATATACAGTAATTGTTTTGTGAGTTTTACTGAGTGTTGCTGTCATCAAGGATTTGATTATCATTATTTCATTCAATCAGGTTCGTATTTGTAGGATGTGTTGTGTTCAAGTTACATTCCGTGTTTGTCAATCGTTGTAAAGATGACAGGTTTCATTCATCGATTCGTTTCCTACTGCATCAATAAACAGCTCGTCTTCTTCTTTATCTGAGACCTGACACACTGCATGCACAGGTTTTTTTTTTTACACTGTCTTCCTTTAGCGGGACATTGACTTTTTCCACCGTGTGCTTTGTTTCCGCAGTAGCTGCATTTATGAATATGCTTGTATGTATCAGACGCTTCATATTTTTTTGCTGCCTTTTCAATTGTGTAATTCGGTTTTTGTTCAGCGCTCTTTGGAACTGTTGCTTTTTGTCTGTGCACTGCGTCAGTTCACGTGAGCCGCTCGGTGTACATGCATCGAAGTTTCCCAGCTGTGCTGGTGCCATGTCGTGCTATGTCCATGGCTGTATCTAATGTTACCGAAGTCCCGGCACTTAAAACTTTCTCTCGCAGTTTCGCTGAGTTTGTGCCAAACACCACCCTGACCATCTCATCTTCCTCTGCATAAGCACAGTCCTTCACCCGTGAATATTTACCCGTGGCAGTGTTTCTATTGGATTGCCGCTGACGGACGGCCTTATATGGGCAGGCACTAAATTACAAATGCCAGCGG
This sequence comes from Polypterus bichir lapradei, assembly GCA_026402145.1. Lineage (NCBI taxonomy): Eukaryota > Metazoa > Chordata > Cladistia > Polypteriformes > Polypteridae > Polypterus > Polypterus bichir. The sequence continues at coordinate 2,719,463 of JANRMT010062798.1, forward strand.
CAGCCTGTCTATGAACTTAATTTAAAGTTTAGGTTTACATCGTGCTTTGTTTCCGAAGTAGCAGAACTCATGAATATGGTTGTATATGTCACTCGCTCGCTTCTTATTGTTTCGCTGCCTTCTCAATTATATAATGCATGTTTTCTTCAGCGCTTTTTGGGCCTCTTCCTGGTTTTCTACGTACTGCGTGATTACGTGGGAGGCGTGATGATGTCACACGAAACTCCGCCCCCACGGGTTTCAAGCTCATCTTCATTACAGTAAATGGAGAAAAACAGCTTCCAGTTATGACCATTACGCGTAGAATTTCGAAATGAAACCTGCCCAACTTTTGTAAGGAAGCTGTAAGGAATAAGCCTGCCAAATTTCAGCCTTCTACCTACACGGGAAGTTGGAGAATTAGTGATGAGTCAGTCAGTCAGTGAGTGAGTGAGTGAGTCAGTGAGGGCTTTGCCGTTTATTAGTATAGATAATACATATTCACATTTTTAAATACCTAGAGTTTTAAGATTTCTTGCCCACTTTATTCATTTTGGCGTTTCTCTGAAGATTGTTAAGGATTGTTTTGGTGCTGAGCTTTCGCCAAAGCCAGTTTATAGTCTGGGGCAAAGCCCATTTTGTGTATAATGTTTTAGTCAGGCCTGGGTGGCAAGGCCACATTGTAATATTTTAGTGGCAGGATTTACAACACTCATCTAATAAAACAGTAGGAGTTGTAATTAATAAAATGTCTTACTGCCTCCCCATCCCAATAATGAGGTTAGCATATGTTTTGCTTGCAATGTACTGTAACTACATCAATATCTATTGTTAAAACTGCATAGCATTTAGAGAGACAAGGCCTCGTTTTAGTATCTTAGTAGCAGGATTCATGATGAATACTGATGAATACACATGGGTGGAAATAGAGACAAGCTAAATGTAGAACCGCTGGTTCCTTTGTCATTTGCTTCTTATTGCTAATAAAACAGGGGTGTCAACCTCCCGGTCTGGAGGGCCACAGTCAAAGCCGGATTAAGGTGGGTGCTATTGATGCTGCAGCATTAGGCCCATTCCTGAAATAGGCCCAGATGAAAACAGACGAGAATTTTCCGGAAGCTGAACAGTTTTCCTTTGCTATATTAACCTCAAAATAATTCTTAAAATGAAATTTGGAGTCTGACTTTCGGATGCCTAGACACAGCGTTACTTATTATACAGTTACTATTGTTCTTTGCGCTGTGACGTAACTATAACGTCGTTGTGTTTATTGTTAACCGAAGATTTCAAGTTAATGCTATCAATTTTACGTTAAACAGTTTACTTAGTAATTTAGCTGCGTTTTTTGCAATATCTTGGGGATTCTTACCACTTTATTATTGTTTGGTAAGTGCCACGTAGTAAATTTTTCACCTTGAAAGTTAGTTGTACAGTAAAAATTGATGGCTGTTTAAAGGTAAAACTAAAAACCGGCCCGCGGGCCCGGCATGGATGTTTAGAATTTTTAAAATCCTCGACAGGATTCTGGTCTATTATGAAATTTAAATCGTGGACAAATTTTTACCTTCAAGAGCCTGAACTGAGTCACTTTGACCCAATGTCTCTGTAAATTCATCTTTTCTTACTCTGTTTCGTGAGAGAATTGCAAAATTCATTGTTAGGTTTTCTGCATTAAGTGCACTTTTCAGACAATTGCTATTAAATGTTGATGTTACATAGTTTGATGTTAATCTCGAGTTGTTACGATACTACGTCGTTATTATTATTCATGTTCAATAAAGGCTGGCTGGTTGCATCACAAGCAATTAAGGCTCCTTGGTTGGTCTGAGTGCGCATGTATGGTGAGTGTCGAATGAACATGCACCAATGCGAGAAAAAATAGGCCTTTTTTGCGCTGCAGCATCAGGCCCAATTTCGTCTTAATCCGGCCCTGGCCGCAGTGGCTACAGGTTTTCATTCTAACCCTTTTCCTAATCAGTGACCAATTTTCACTGCAAATTAATTTCTTTTCCCTTCATTTTAATAGCCCTGTTTTTAGGGATTCAGTCCTCTGAATGTATTCCTTTCTTCATTAAATGACAGAAATGAGATGTGAAATGAGTTGGCAGATGACCAGCCAAATTGGGGCTTCAAACTCTAACCAATTTCACCCCAACCAATCTCTTAATGAGAAGTCAATTCTTGCTGTTAATTAAAGTTGCTATTTAATTCCATGGCTTGATGCTGCTCTCCTGTCACAGCAGGCATTTCCAAAACACTTGATTTTCTGTTTTTTCTAAGAACACAATGTTTTGGTGACCTGAGAGATCAACCGTACTGTGGCCGTCAGCTTTCTTTATTCTCAGATATTGTGTGATGGGCACAGATGAGCCTCATTGTACCTCATTATTGTTTGGCTGCTAATTAAGGAAAACGAAACAACTAAGGTGCCTGACTCAAGTTAATTAAAACTAAGGCAAAAGAAGTTAATTAGCAGCAAAAACTGGTGAAACTGGTGAAAAATATGGTCAGAATGAAAACCTGTAGCCACTGTGGCCCTCCAGGACCGGAGTTTGACATCCATGAGTTAAAACAGTGAATACAGTTGCTTAAGACAAAAACAAGCAAAGGTTCAAAATCTTAACAAGTAGGACAAGCAGAAAAATGTGCTTCATCAGCAATGAATGATTTCTCATGAAGCAATTGGGTTGGAACAAAAACCTGAAGCCGCTGCGGCCCTCTAGGACCAACATTGCTCAGTCCTGATTTAAAGGGTCTGAGTCTTAAATAGAAAATAAATTAAGTGAAGTTAATTAGTAGCAAAAACTAGTCAGTAATTAAGAAAATGGTTAGAATGAAAAGCTGCAGCCACTGTGGCTCCAGGATTGGAGCTGGCCATCCCTGCCATAGACGATTTAACGAGAAATGAGGAAAAAAGGTGACATTAGTGTGTAACTTGAAGCTGCTCACAGGCTGCAAGAAAAGCCAATGTTTTCAGTTTTTCAGGAAGAAGGGCCTATCATGTTTTTAAATTTCCCCTCTGGGGCTTCCCATAGACTGACTGACAATGTGAGCAAAGCAGACACATCCTATTTAACAAAAAATAAAAAAATACTACTAAGTAATTCAACAAGGTGATATGAGAGGCAAGAAGACCCTCCACCCACCCCAACACCCACACCCATGCCAACCCATCTCTAAATAAATCACCAAGCCAAAAGAGTTAAGCAGAGTTTCAGGTCAATGAAAACACATTTGGCGAATCATACCTAAAGCCCACCCTGTGCATTGTGATGCCATTCTGCTTACAAATTACTGCTATATATTGTTTTTTTTTTATTTTATTTCATTATTATTCTTATTATTAGTGGAACAGGCAGATCTCCAGTCTTCAAATAAAAGGAAAATTGAAGGGGGTGAAGGCCGCCAATTTAATAAATTAACATTATTGTGAACTCTGAACATGTAGGCACCGTGTATTGAGGGATTATCAATAGAGGCTCTCATGGATGGCAAAGCTAAGGAGTTGTTGGCATGGTGTATGTGTTCCTCTGGTCCTCAAATGAGAAGGAATGAAAAACACAGGCCAGGGTGATATAACATGGATGTCCAAAGCGAAAGAATTATTTTATTGAGTAAAATAAAGAGCACAAAGATGAAGAAATGCCAGAAGGTGAGGACACATTAAAGAAAAATGGATTGCCGCTATGAGTGTAGTTCCTTTTATGACAGTGCAGGACGGTAGTGAGACCAGCTATGTTATATGGGTTAGAGATGGTGGCACTGACCAGAAAGCAGGAGACACAGTTGGAGGTGGCAGAGTTAAAGATGTTAAGATTTGCACTGCGTGTGATGAGGATTGATAGGATTACAAATGAGGACATCAGAGGGTCAGCTCAAGTTGGACGGTTGGAAAACAAAGTCAGAGAGGTGAGATTGCGTTGATTTGGACATGTGCAGAGGAGAGATACTGAGTATATTGGGAGAAGGATGTTAAGAATAGAGCTGCCAGGCAAGAGAAAAAGAGGAAGGCCTAAGAGAAGGTTTATGGATGTGGTGAGAGAGGACATGCAGGTGATGGGGGTAACAGAACAAGATGCAGAGGGCAGAAAGATATGGAAGAAGATGATCTGCTGTGGCAACCCGCTGGTGACTTAACTTTGCAGATCGCGTTGTTTTTCATGTTCAAATGGTGTCTATGGTCTAGGACTGGATGGTCTCATGGTCTGGAATCCCTGCAGATTTTATTTTTTTCTCCAGCCATCTGGAGTTTTTTTTTTGTTTTTTCTGTCCCCACTGGCCATCGGACCTTACTCTTATTCTATGTTAATTAATTTGACTTATTTTATTTTCTTACTGTGTCTTTTATTTTTCTATTCTTCATTGTGTAAAGCACTTTGAGCTACATTTTTTGTATGAAAATGTGCTATATAAATAAATGTTGTTGTTTTGCAGGCGGAGTGTAAGTTTGTGCAGGTAGCCATCTGTGTGTGTCGCGCAGTCAACATGCAGTGATTGGTGTGTGGCATTTGTTTCACTGATAGCAGCGGACGGTTGCGAGTGTAGTTCCTCTTCTTGGGCTGATGGTGTGCTTCACTGTGCTTTGCGATGAAGTTGCTGTGCCTTTCCCAAAGTGGCCCTTTGTAAAGTGTTGTTTGCCCTCATGTGCCTCCATTTTGTTTTTGTGTCCGACATGCCATGTCCTTGTAATTTTCATGTCATTTCCTTTCAGGTGATGCATGGTGGTCATGAGAAGGACTCAAAGACACATTTTGGGGCTGTTGTGGGTCAGATGTCCAAATCATGGGTCTTGTTGTGCTTTTCATTTCATAAGCAGTTCATTAAGACTAAGATCAAGCTTCAAAGGCCAAGGGAGTACAAGTTTTTATGTGTAGAAAGACGACCCTTAGAATTTTATATACATACAGAATGTAAATAAGAGCGCAGTAATGATGAAACTGTAGAGGGCTGTGTGCAAGTCAGAAGACAAGCCCATTGAGAATTCCTTCCATTCCAGACCACATCTTCAGCCTTTCGTTTCATCTCCTGGTTATTTACTTCACAATAATTTTACAATAACAGATCTGGCCTAACATCTCGCTATACTGAGCCCATAGTTCAGCCTTTTAGTGGGAGGCCATGAGTGTAGCAGATATCCCAGTCTAGCCATTTACCAGCACGAACCCTAACGACCACCTGCACCAGATTTTTTGTCCATTGGACCGCTGATTTTGAGTGCTACTATTTTTTTGTCCCGGTGTGCATCCTCAGCCTGTCGACAAAGAATATGGCTACTTGTGAATAAAAAGAAAATTGAGAAATTATGGAATTTAAAGAATTATCAAGTCTAAACTGGTTCTTTGGTTTGTCATGACTGATTGTTTCAGCTCCACCAAAACGGGAGGCACTCTGCAGTTCCAAAGGGTCAGATGTTCACTGAGTAGGCTACAGGACTGTGTTGGAGCCAATCAGTATATTGTGCTGCACCTAACACTTTCATTCTCTCAAAATGCATCTTTCCCCCTAGACTTCTGGATCATCTCAACTGACTCCAGATAAGTTCTTCCGTTTGATCCATAACCCAGATCAGGGTTGCAGTGAGGCTGAACCCATCCCATCATCTTCTTCATTCCGCTTTTCCAGGTGCAGGTTGTGATAGTAATACACTGTTGAGTGTAGCAGGACCTCATGTGTTGACTCTGAACCCAATTGACAAGAAAGACTGGAGCAACTAAAGAAAAGGGGTTTCATTAATGAAAAACGAATAAATGAATGAAGGAGATGCCACTTCTCAATCGCAGGCCTTACTGATTGCACAAATTTCGCTGTTTATCAAGCCCACTTGCTCACACTGTGCAGTGTGCTTATTAGCAGTATCTGGGGACATGTATCAGATAAAGACATTCTTAGTTTGTTGCTGAAGCCCCTATGCCCCCAGCTGCATGGCACAGCTCCCACTCTGATGGTCTTTGCCATGTCTGTGCTCTAACTCGATTTCACAGGGGGCAACAAAGTACTATAGAATAAAAACTAACAAACACTTCTGCCCTCTGGGCTCAACAAAGCAGTAGTGACCCCTGACTACTCTTTGACCTGTTCTTCCTACTCACCTCTGGTCAGTTTTAGCCCCCACCAGCTGCCTCTCAACCCTAAGCTCAATGGACCAGAAGAATGAAGGTCCTTTTATATTGTGGCCCAAAGTCCTTCCAGGTACCCCACTAATAAGCAATTCCCGGGTGCTGGCTAACATTATTTTCTAGTGCTGTATTTCTAGACTTCCCCCTAGTGGCTCCAGGAGTCCCTGTAAGTTAGCTGCACCGAAGAGGTGCACTTGAGATGGCCATAATGGATGGATAGATAGATAGATATTTTATTAAACCCAAGGGGAAATTCACATACTCCAGCAGCAGCAGCATACTGATAAAGAACAATATTAAATTAAAGAGTGATAACAATGATGGTATAACAGACAGACAATAACTTTGTATAATATTAACGTTTACCCTACCCCCCAGTGGGTGGAAATGAAGAGTTGCATAGTGTGGGGGAGGAACAATCTCCTCAGTCTGTCAGTGGAGCAGGACAGTGACAGCAGTCTGTCACTGAAGGTGCTCCTCTATCTGGAGATGATACTGTTTAGTGGATGCAGTGGATTCTCCATTATTGACAGGAGCCTGCTCAGCACCCGTCGCTCTGCCACGGATGTCAAACTGTCAGGCTCCGTGCCTACAACAGAGCCTGCCTGCCTTCCTCACCAGTTTGTCCAGGTGTGAGGCATCCCTCTTCTTTATGCTGCCTGCCCAGCACACCACCGCGTAGAAGAGGGCACTCGCCACAACTGTCTGATAGAACATCTGCAGCATCTTATTGCAGATGTTGAAGGACGCCAGCCTTCTAAAGAAGTATAGTCGACTCTGTCCTCTCTTGCACAGAGCATCAGTATTGGCAGTCCAGTCCAATTTATCATCCAGCTGCACTCCCAGGTATTTATAGGTCTGCACCCTCTGCACACAGTCACCTCTGATGATCATGGAGTCCAGGAGGGGCCTGGGCCTCCTAAACTCCACCAAGAGCTCCTTGGTTTTTCTGGTGTTCAGTTGTAGGTGGTTTGAGTCGCACAATTTAACAAAGTCCTTGATTAGGTTCCTATACTCCTCCTCCTGCCCACTCCTGATGCAGCCCACGATAGCAGTGTCGTCAGCAAACTTTTGCACGTGGCAGGACTCTGAGTTGTATTAGAAGTCCGATGTATATAGGCTGAACAGGACTGGAGAAAGTACAGTCCCTTGCGGTGCTCCTGTGTTGCTGACCACAATGTCAGACCTGCAGTTCCCGAGACGCACATGTCTGTAAGATAGTGCATGATCCATCCCACCAGGTATAAATCTACTCCCATCTCTGTCAGCTTGTCCCTAAGGAGCAGAGGTTGGATGGAGTTGAAGGTGCTAGAGAAGTCCAGAAACATAATTCTTACAGCACCACACCGGCATGGGCCTTTGTTCTCAGCGCTTGAAGTTGACTACCTGAATAGACGTGTCTCGGCGTTTAAAAATCCATGTCCAAGTAGTAAAAAGTAGTAAAAAGTGTCCAGGGAACAAGTCCACATAAAAGAAAGTGGTAGGAGTGATCAGTGAAATAGAGAAAAAGGTAGAAAGATAAAGTGATACATGGAGCTGCTGGTAAAGGCTGCCATTCGCGGCGGCGCCTGTATTGTCCTCCCTAGTAACCTTGTGAGCCCCTCTAGTGGCTTGGGAAACTTCAAACCCCACAATTGGACTAACATTACCAGCTACAGGGGCTTGAATGACCCCGTACTGCAGCAGTAGCATTCTCTAGTGGTCAAGAAGGGTACTGCTCTCTAGATTAACTTCACAATACTGAGTTGGATTGACCAGGCCACCTTATTCCAACAACTTCCTCCAGCTCCTATTGGGGAATTCCTTGACTAGTCGAGAGACAAAATCCTTCCAGCATGTCTAGGATGGCAGAAACAGGAGAAACGCAAGAAACATGATCACTAATTGCTTCTGTCCTTTCGCCCGCAACTCAGTGGATGAAGTCCAATAACCTTACTTCCAGCTTGGCCCTGAAAAACTCGCCTCTTCCACCCAGCTGGGTATATAAAGAACCATCTTGCTGGAACCAGGCATTTATTTGCCAACCGGAGAAAGAAGAGCGGGGTCCTCCGCAAATAAAGGCACCTCTAGAATCCTGAGCAGAGTGGCACTAAAGAACACATAACGTCCATGTAACTGGACTGATGTTTTAGTTTTCTTCTCTTTATCTTTTCTCTCTATTATAATAAAAAAGTCCTGGGACGAGACAAGACTTTTTAGCCTGGGACGTGACTTTTTCACAGTGATACTTTCACGTCCCGCGAGATGAGACTTTGTGGCAAGAGATTTAACCACGCCCAGGGCTGGAAATAAAAGACAAAGAGTAGATGACAAAGTAGAACGTCGTAAAGAATTCAAAAACGTTGGCGTGATACAAATGCAGAGCAGGTTAGAGATAATGAAAGTACTAAAACTCGAAAGTCTCAAAGAAATTATAGTAAAGATCGCATTAGCGCAAGCAAATGCAAATTATTACTCGGTGAAATAACAGAACAGTGAAAAGAGATCGAATATATTGTTTGGATTTAAACTTTAATTCAGAGACTTGTAGATCGTCTAATTCATGTTGCCATCAGGGAAAAGTAATGTTTCTTCCCAATGAAGAGGCGTATCCGTAAGAATTAAAAGATTTGTTGTTTGGTGAAAGTGAAATCCACATACATGAGCGGCAGAGACACAAAGTAGCTGGCGCGTAGCGCAGTCCGGTGGGGTTGGTGAGGGAAGCGAGCAGGGGGTGAAGCCCCCTAGTTTTTCAATTAAAAAGGAGTACTAGTAGATCCCCAACACTTTAGTTATCTGTCATTACATCTGTTTCATTTATAAACCATCCAATAAACAAAGCAGCCGTTCTCCATGTGCAGGGCCATCTTAACGCATGGGCATGCTGGGCAGTTGCCCGAGGGTCCCATGCTAATCTATGTATATTGTGACTTGTTGATTAATCTTTGCTGTACAGCATGTTTTTTAATATTGTCACACACGAGCGAGTAGGGGACAGCCAACAGGCTCAACAGTGCTGCGTAGAAAACGGCAGGAGGAGACTACTAGACAGTGTGCTAACGCCTTTATCTCTTTCTCAGCAGGAAAAACGAAGAAACGAAACCCGAAAAAACGTAAACAGACAACTTACCAACAATGCACTTCCGCATCTGTCTACAGTGCCCCGGGATGACTTCATGTCCGGTCCCTTGTTGATGTTCTCCTGTCCGGCTTCCCGTGCTAATGTCACCTTCATCACCCCGCTCCTCCATCACCCTCATTTCCTTTATTACTGTTCCTCTTCCAGTTCCACCCCATAAAAGCTGTTTCTCTGTCTAACGTGTACTTTGTATGCATACGACCAGTAAGTACCTCAGCGCTACTGCTTGGCCTGAGCTGTGCACACTATACGCGACTATTTCCCCAACCTTTAATCTTTTCTCTGTGTCTTCTTTTACTTCACAATGTTTACACACTGAAGTACCAATACAATAAATATATGTTTAATTTTACCGACCATTTACATTTTTATTCCTGTGAGTGGTTGTGTAGGTAGGGGTCCCAGTGCACTGCTTTGCCCAGGGGCTTATAATGCTGTTAAGATGGCCCTGTCCATGCTTAAGCCTCAGTCCGGCAAGTGTAGGAGGTTCTCCCAAATTTTAAAGCGTGTCATTTGGATTTCACCTGTGACCTTGTGACACTTGTGCACTCAGTGAAGGGCGTATATGCTGAAATGAACCGAACACACTTGGTTCCTGTTAGTACCAGTCAGTTGGCTCAAACAACTCGTTTTCCGACTGGGACAGAGTCAAAAGGTAAAGAGAAGCAGGTCTCCATGGAGAATAACGGATTTGTTTTTGGATGAATAAATGTACTTCACAGTTAAAAGTGCAAAAAAAAAAAAAGATGTCATGGCAACAGGAGGAAGATAAACTCAATCTGAGGCAAGTCTGTTTTCTTCCCTTTTTTATTTACTGCTGGTGCCAAAGAGTTTTAAATGTTTTGAATGCAATTAGTGGGTTGGGTGGCCAATTCCAAGAAAAAAAGAAGTTTGGTGGCTTGCCTTTAGAAGAGGTGTGTGAAAGCATCCTCTGCTGTGACACACACATCACTTGCGGCTCTGCGGCCCCTTGGGAGGAAGATGAGAAGCTGGGAAGAGTCGGCAGGGAGGCTCCTCATTTCAAAGCAGGCAGTCACACAAATGTAATAATTATCCCCTGAAGAAGACGCCACTTCCCAATCACAGGCCTTACTGATTGCACACTTTTCGATGTTTATCAAGCCCGCTTGCTCACACTGCTAGAATGCCAGGCGGATGCAGTGTTGCTTATCAGCCAGCATCTGGGGAAATGTGGCAGGTAAAGCAATTCTTAGTTTATGGCTCAGACCCAAAACCCCATGCATTCAATTGCATGGCACAGCTCCCGCTCTGGTGGTCGTTGCCATGTCTGGACTCTAACTCGTATTCAAACATCACTGTCCGACAATGTGTTATTAGTGGTTTCGGAACCTCAGGTTGCCAGTTCAGATCCCACCGCTGACTCACTGTGTGACTCTCCACCTACTGCTCTTTCTGCAATGTAAGCTGCTTCAGGATGGAATCCACTCGAAAGGGCACCATACAATAGCCTGACTAAAGGAAGTTCACTGCCTTAAACAGCACCTGATGCCAACTTGCACATCGAGCTGCTTTGTTCGTTGGCTAGAGAACAAAGAGCGAGTCTGTGACCATGCTGGGAACGGGTGCCAATGAGCTGCCACCACACACGGCCTGCAAGTCTTCTGCTATGCTACTTCAAATCTTTCTGGTGTGAGCCGAGTTAAGCACTGGGCTGGCAGTGTGACAGCAGAAGGCCATCTCAGTGTATAGCTGAGCCATATCTCCGCCTGATCTGGCCGTGCAATTACTGGGGGCAGCGTTTCCAAAAGATTCCCCATCTCTCAGTCACCTCTGCTACTTCAGAAGCAGCCGCACTCCGTTCCTAATCCTACGCTCTTTGATGTCTGCCTGTGTTGTTCCAATGCACGGTTTAGGGGAAGGACTGTAACAGGAGCCAAAGTGTATATGGAAGCTGTGACCGATACTTTACAGTTGTGTTCATCAGATAATGAACTTCAAAGGCCAATTACCAGTCTGCCGTCTGGATTTCACGGTACTTCAGAGAATCGCTTAGTGCTTGCGACAGGCTTTCACCTCAGTGGCACCAAAGCCCACTGCAGCCCGAGCCGCACTTGCAAGTTTACCTGGCGGAATCAGCAGCTCAGCTGTCATCTGTATCCATGCATCGCAGTTTGCACTGAATTTGTTAACGTTACTTTGAATCTGACAATCTGTTTAACAAAAACATCCTGGCACATGCAGACTTTCAACTTTATTTACTTTATGCACATCTCTCATGAAGAAGAGACTCGGTCATAAGAACACGAGACGCTTAACGAGTAAGAGGAGACCATTCAGTTCATTGGGCTCATTTGTATTTCATTTTTGTTCTGTGAGTGCCAAAGGGGAGGGAAATCCTCAAAAACCCTGGTCACACAGTGAAATTTAATCATACATGAAGCGATTGTATTCATCTGAGTAGTAAAAAACGAAATAATATAAATCCAAAGTCTCCAATTCACATTCAAAGTGCAAAATAAAGGAAAATAAAAGCAAGGGTATGAACAATGCTAAAGACTCTCTTTGGCTTTAACTTTGATTTCTGGTTAGCAATTAGATTGTGATTAACGATAGGGCTAGCTCTTAGTATTTCTGCTTATATTTCCTGGTATTTCTTCTCCTGGTCACCTCCATTAGGTTTTTTTTTTTCCTCATTCAGGTGACACACTGCCGTCCCAAAGGGTCAGGTTTTCACTGAGCAGTCCACCGGACTGTGATAGTGCCAATCAATGTATCGCATTGTACTCACCATTTTCATTCTCTTGAAATGCAGCTTTCCACTGAGACTTCTTGATCGGCTCAACTGATTCTGGATCAGTTCTTCAGTTTGGATTGGAAGCACAACTTGTCAGTCTGTTACTCAAGTCGGGATTGCAGAGAGGTTGAAGTTGTTCTATCAGCTTTGTTATCCTCATTCTATTTTTCTGGTAGAGGGCAATACTTTGAAATGTATCGGGGGGAACTCTTGTGTTGACCCCAAACCCAAATGATGACCAGAAGGACCAGGGTCCTAACAGAAAGTAATCAGCAATACAGGGGAATCATCAAAGTGCAGGGTGGCGCTAGGAAATTTTCAATTAACGTTCAATGCACGGATAAACACATTACAAAATACATTTAATGATGAAATGTATTTCTGCTGTGGGCTGGCGCCCTCCCCAGTGTTAGGATATAGTTAGGATATTGCGGGTTTGATAATGGCTGGATGAAATGTATTGTACAGAATATGCAATTAATGATGGTAATCAATATTAATCAATATTCATTTTATATTTTGAAGAAAACATCATGAAGGTGTTGTCCATTTCTCTGTACACATTCTGACAGCCTGTTGTGGAAATTCTGCATTGCTTGACGTAACATGTCAAGAGGAATGCCAGCGATTTCCTCTTCAATCCTCCTTTTTAGTTCAGTAATGGTTGTAAGATGTGTGCAATACACTTGGCTTTTAAGATGTCCACACAAAAAAAAATCACAGTGAGATCTGGATATCTCGGAGGCCATGGAATGTCACCGTTCTGTGAAATGACATGCCTTCCAAACAATTGTCGAATATCTGCCATCGATTGTTAGGCAGTATGCGAAGTGGCTCCACCTGGAGACTTCTATTTGAAGGCTGAACCTGCTTCAATGAAATTACGCACCCATGTTGTAATGGTATGCACAGACAGGACACAATCATGATGTCCTAACTGGTAATGATGCTGAAAAGAAATTCTATATAAAATTCTTATAAAAGGCTCGCACAGCAAACGCTCGTTGCGCACCACTCCACTGCTCCATTATAACTAATTGCGAGGGGTCCTAAACGAGGTCTCATTGGTCCCAAACAACTTCCGACGCTCCAGGGTCACCAACACCTAGTTCTAAAATTTCCCGTTTCCCTGTGCCACCCTGTACTATAGACCAAAAAATAAACATCTAGCTCAGCCGCAGTAACACTAAGCCCGTTTTAATAAGTGCGCTTTTCACTATGTTAGTGTGTCAATAATGTCTTTCTTTATGTTAATATATTTTTTTAATCTAATGATTACATTTTGTTGTTTTGCTTTGATGATCCTAGCAGGCCATGGCCATATCGTTTCCCATTGCTATGTCTGTTGCAGGTCCTGTGATCAGGAAGTCATGTGACATGTTGTGTCATCACGCTCTGCCTGTATAAGATGCACACAGCTTCAAGCGCCTTGGCTTTTGTCACTCTCCCTCCCTCTGTCCTTCTCACTCTCTTTAGTGTTAGAGGACGCCTAAGGTTCCTTCAAGGGTCTGGATCTTTGCTTGTATCTCTCACTTTGCACTTTGGTTTTGCTGATCTGCTCCACTCTGTGTTCTGACTTTTTTCTGTTTTAGACGCTGTCTCTCCCTTTGAAAGTTTGTTCATCTCATGGTCATTTCTGTCCTTCCCTGTTACCAGGTACTCGACTGCTTGAGGTCTAATCATTACAAAATTCAGTTTTCACTTAGTTTGTAACACTGGATGAAGTAGGTTCAGACACAGTGGGTTAATGTAAGATCAGTTCACACTGCTTTAAATTATCTAACATAGGTTTATGTTCCACAGAACTGAGTGAAATTGGTTCAGACTGCAGTGAGTTTTCGGAGTGAATATCTCTCCTTGATGAATTTTGTGATATTAATTCCAAGAATAGTGTGAATTGAGTACAAGTAGAATGTTAGTTCAGACTTTTTTGAATGTTAAAACATTCACTCAAACCCCAGTGACTAGTGGGATGTTGGTTCAGATCACATTGAACGTTTATGCTGAAAGCAAGGTTAAGGTGTGAAGAAAGGAACGTAGGTGACTGGGAGAAAAAACGTCAAGGCAAGTTGTCCAACTTAAGCTGTTAACAAAAGGTCTGTCTGATCTTTTGTCAAACACAAAACATTCCAAACTCTGTTCATTTTCTAAAATGGTTTGGAGTGAATGTTGTGACATAAGAATGTAGGAAGAACACAAGAAATGTAACAGACGAGATGAGACCATTCAGTCCATTGGGCCTGTTTGTTAAGCTAATAGCTAAACCCAGATTCTTCTTAAAGGTTGTCAAGGCTTCTGCTTCAACTACATGTCTCAATAGTTTGTTCCAGAGTCCCACAACTGCTCCTTGGCTTCAGTTCTCAGTGTACTTCCCCTGAGTTTCCACTGATTCACCCTCAAGCCAAAAGAATGTTGCTGGGTCTACTTTATCAGCGCCCTTGAGGATTTTAAAGACTTGGGTTAGGTCATCACGCAGCCCCCTTTGTTCAAGACAAAACAGGTTTAATTCTCGGGGTCTTTTACAGTCCTGGGATGCACCTGATTGCTCTCCTCTGCACGGCTTCAAGTGCTGCTATGGCTTTCTTTTAGCATAGTGAACAAAATCGCACACAATACTTCAGATGTGGTCTTACTAGTGCCATATAATGTCAGCATGATGTCCCCCGATTTTTAGTCAACGATATTTGCCTTTTTAATTGCTTCTGCACATTTGCTAGATGATGATAACGTATCATCATAAACCCTCTCTTGCTGCCTCCTCAACATCTACCATCTTTTTCAGACCTGACTAACTCATGTGATATTCCTGTAGACCTCAGTCATTTGTGAAATGTTGGTAATGTTGTAACGTTACTTAAGATCCAGTGAGTAGGGGGATGTTAGTTCTGATTGCCATGACTTATCCAGAATTTGCCTCTGGCCAAACAAGACAATGAGATGTTTTCCTCAAAGAGTTGTGTAATTTGCCTGAGACAGAGCTGATTCATGGAGTATAGGTTTGGTTCATGCATTCTTTTGTAGTATTCGTCAGACCCTAAAGAGGTGTGTGACATTGGCTTAGAGGGTCTGGCCGGTTTGCTGTGTAATGTAAGCACAGATCTCAGTGTTTTGTGTGCTGTTGGCTCACGCTGTGGTGAATGTTGCCCCAGTCCAGTGAGTACTGGGATGCTGGTTCAGGACACAGTTGGGTGTTTTTAAATGTGGCCTTTGGCCCCAGTGAATCAGTTTCTGTTGACTCAAATGCAGCAGAGTTTTATCAGACTGATACACACCACAAACATTCATGTAAATTTGTTTCAGTTGCCCTGGGGCCTTTGATTTTTTAATCTCAAACCACACTGAATTGTGTGAATTTTTTCAGACTGATGTAGTATCTCGGCCCGACGACATTTTCTTTACTCCTCCTTGAGTCCGGTAATGCAGGTTCACAATCTGTTGGTAAGTGCATTGCTAGTTAAGACTGCAGCAGGCTATTAGTGGTGAACCTGGCCACCAAAACTCGTGATGTTCTCTTGAACCCTACAGTGAGTTTGTTTTCCAGACCTCAGTGACCATTCTAGACTCTTCTGTAGACTCTTAGCTGATGCCTACACTACTGAGTGGGGTGGGCTGGCTAACTGGTTGAGGTCCTTTGACCACCCCAACCCCCCAACACAACTGTCCTCCTGGGCTCCTCTGCAGTGCTGCCAAATGCCATTGAGATAACAGCAAAGTCTCCATTCTGAAACTGGGAAGAGGATTTTTAATATCCCAACATTTGCACAGTGGCTGAAGCACTATGTTCCACCAGCGGACAATGAGACCCTTGGATTTGGATGGTGTGTGGGGATGCTGTGAGATTAGCAGCACAGTCACTTTGTTAATCGGCTCCCACAGACAGTCCAATGGAAAAATGAAAAAAAGAAACCTGGAAGCCATATTTCCTGGCCAAGTATTTGCCTCAGTGAAGGAATGAAGCAGTTTTCCTTTTTTACGTAATAAATATTGGCAAACAAATAACTCTCTTTCATCTCCACATGCAGCACCTGCTCAGTTTCACGGGAATGAAGATCAGATCTTTGAGGTGCCATATAATGAGAGTCAACAGAAAGTCCTTGGGCAGATAAAAGGCTTAATGTCCTCCTTATCTTGGTTATTGCCTGATGGCTCAAAGGTATTGAAGTCAGAATGAATGAACGCCTGTGAGAGTAAAGGAATCTGTCTGCCTTTGTGCCAACCCACGTGGCTTTTGACAAACTTGCAGGGAAGGCAAATATGCGTTAGTATAGAAAACAAGGCAATCGTAAAGTTCACACGCTTGGAGCCGTGGAAGTGTTAAGCAAAGTAAAAGGAAAATAAAGTCACCTCTGGCACCTCTCCCCCTTTATGTGGGCACTTGGATACAAATGGAACTCTTGCCAGACTGTCCTTGTGCTGATGAAATGAGACTACATCTGAGCATAATTTAAGTTTGGGAAACTCCCGTCCCACAATGGGTATTGAATGGAGCTCAAGATCTGGGAACATAAAGTGAATAAGAGAAAGCCGAAGGCGGGCAGTAGTCTGGCATTGTGGGTGATGGCCTTCAAGGGTATCTGGATCAAAGAGATCTCACTTTCCTGTTTGAGTTTAAGGGCTTGGCCCTCCTGGACCCACCCTTCTGTCCTTCACTGTTTTCCCTTAAGATAAAATAAACTGCATGACTGAGCACAGCTGTCTTAAAGAGAGTAGTTTTATTGAACTCCATTATCTTTATGGTGCCAGTGAGGCTAGGCTTACATATCATCAGGATGCCACTTTGATTGGGCACAAACAGCACTGGGTGCCCAATGGCTGAGTGTAGGTATCACCAGGTTGCCAGAGATCAGTATGCCTGAGTGCAAGTTGGCAGACAGGATGACCAGGCACAAGTAGCATAATGATGCCACCAGGGGTGGGCACAGGTTTCATCAGACTGCAAGGGTAACTAGGGCATATTAATGGCCAGCACATATTTGATGACTGGAGTGGCACTTTAACCAGCTATAGATATAATGAGGGCGCAAGGCACAATTAGTCGGACTGGCACGGCAATGCAGATATCATAACATCACAGTGTCTGGATGCCACTGTGATGGGCCACAAATATCTATGGGCGCCACTTTGACTGCATCCTGTTATCATCAGAGTGAATGGGCATGTAGAGTATGAATAATTTAGTAGGAACAGATAATATAAGGATGCAGCTTTCACTGGGAGTTATTATTATGGGGTGCCAGGTATTAGTTTAACTGAACATTAGTGTTGTTGTGATGCCAGAGTGACCAAATACATGAATGGACACAAAAACACCTGGGGGCCGCTCTAATCAGGGTCCGTTTTGCCAGATTCGATGGGCACACTCTGGATGGTGGATTGACCATGTCCAGAAAATACAAAAGGTGGGCACAGGTGTGATCAGAGTGCCAGGTACTTTTTACTGTGCCTACAAAAAGTCTCCACCTCTTTGGCAATTTTCACATTTTACTAGTCGACAACATGGAATTGCAGTCGACTGAGTTTGACGTTTTTCACATGGATCAGCAGGCAAAGACTCTTTTATGTCAAAGTGAAAACAGATCTCTCTCTGCAAAGATGTCCAAGGTAATGACAAATATAAAATACAAGGGTTCAACCCCTTCAAGTCCATATTTAGTAGATTTGGCAGTCTGTGTGCACAGGTCTCTCTCTCAGGTCAGCTTTGCACATCTGGACTCTGCCACAATCCCTCCATTCTTCATCTTTGTGAAACATCTCAAGCTCAGTCAGACTACATGGAGTTCAAGAGTGAAGAGCCTTCTTCAAGTCCACAGTTTCTCAATGGTATTGAGAACTGAAAGCTGACCGCTCTCTGACACTAACGTTGTTGTTGTTAGCCATTCCTTAGTAGCTTTGGCTTAACCATTGAGGTTGTCAATGTGGAAAGCAAATCTTCTCCCAAGCCACAGGTATCTTGCAGACTGCATCAGGTTCCCTGCATCTTGCTGGATTCATTTTACCTTCCAACCTCACAAGCCTTGCAGGGCCTGCTGCAGAGAAGCATCCCCACAGCCAGAAGCTGCCACTACTGTACTTCATGGTGTGGATGCTGTGTTGTTGATATTGTGCAGCATAACAACACATTTAGTCTGATGGCCAAAAACTCATTTTTTGTCTCATCAGACCATAGAAGCTTCATTAAACTGACGTTGGGGTCTCCCATGTGTCTTCGGCCGAGATGTTTTATAAACAGTGGCTTTCTCTTTGCCACTCTTCCATAAAGCTGCAACTGTGGAATCCCCCAAGCACAGTCTCTCCAATCTGAGCTACTGTGGCTTACAACTCCTTCAGAGTTCTCCCAGGTCTCTTGGTGGCCTCCCTCCCTCTTGCTGGTCACTCAGTTTGTGGACAGCCTGGTCTAGCAGATTCACATGTCTGACAGACTTTTTCCATTTCTTCATGTTTGATTTAACTGCATACGCTGTGACTTAGAACCACAGACACTTGGAATAAGCTACCAAGTAGCGCGGTAGACAGTAAGACTTTAGGAGTTTTCAAAGCTCAACTTGACGTTTGTTTAGAAGATTTAGTTGGCTAGGACGGGCAAGCTTTGTTGGGCTGAATGGCCTGTTCTCATCTAGATTGTTCTAATGACTTGGAAATGTTCTTGTCTCATTCCCAGATTTGTGTTTTTCAGTGTCCTTTTCAAAGGTTTGCTCGGAGTGTTCTTTTGTCTTCATTGTGTAGGTTAGCCCACCATAGTGACTCGCCACAAGCTGGATCTTCCAGATAAGATGCATGTAGACCTCAGTCAATGGAAACCCCAGACAAGTGATCTCCACTGAGCTAATTCTGGGACTTCTAAAAGCAGTTGGCTACACCAGTGATGACTTAGGGGTGTCAGATTACAGGGGGTGAATGCTTATGTGATCAGTTATTTTGTGTTTTATACTTGTAATTAATTTAGACCACTTGTCATAGATCGGTTTTCACTGTGACATTAAAGAGTCTTTTTCTGTTGATCGGTCAAAAAAAGCCAAATAACTCCTCTGCGGTTCAATGTCGTAGAACAAAATAATGTGAAAACATTCAAAGTGTTGAGTACTTTTTATAGGGTCTCCTCCAGCGGTGCTTTAATGTCTCACCACTATCACTTTTGTCATTATTATTGTCTATTGTCATCTTCACCAGGATGCCATTTTGACTGGGCACATTTATTTCTAGATGTTCTTATTATAGGCCGGTCTGATTGGGCTCACTTAAGGCGACAATTTAGATGTCCCTTTAATTAAGTGGAAGTGTAATGTGGGCACAAGATGTCAAATAGAATGGCACAACTAGGCAGGCAGGTTTGATAATGCAGAGGTTTAATCAGAGCGCCACAGTTAAAGCCACTGGATAAACGAGAACCAGCTTCAAAATGATGCCAAGCATGTGTCACAGAAGGATGCCACTTTGACTGGGCAGCTGAAGAAATTCTTTTCTGTTTGTTCTCATTTCCTTTTTTATACACTGTGTATGTTTTGGGGGTTTCTTCTTGCTGTAGCAGTTCTTCACTGTGAACCTTTCCTGTTCCCAGTAGGCAGCAGGTGTGCTTAACCCTGATGTTGTAGCTGAAAAGCAGCCTGATTTGAGAATCTGCAACTTTACCCTGCCCTGGTACCCTCTATTTGCCCATCTTTGTCAGAAGCACCAACAAATACTGGAAAAGGTTAAGAAAGTACCGACTTCTTTCAGTGGTTTTCAACAAAATGCGCAGACTCTGTAGTGGTTAAAAATAAGTGAAAGGCTGTACCCTGCTGGACACAGGCATTGGCACCAAACATCGGCACAAATCCAACACCAGTTTGAAGGCATTCCCAGTTCCCCCCTCCCGCCCCCAGCTGGCCCTGGAGCCAGGCACACACATCCTTGGCATGTGTGCCAAGCCAATGAGTCTTTCCCCTTATTCTCCGGCCTATGAGTCAGATGGTAAGCTTCATAAAATATAGGCCAGAAATGCCAGAAGCTTCCAAATCTCCTTGTGAGATAAAATAAACTCCTCTGTTTTTCTTTCTTATTGTGCAAAATAAACCTAAAATCAAATTATAGCCTGGCCAGATGGAGTGAAATATTTTAGATGTGTGGTAAAAAAACAACAACAACAAAAATGTGAGGGGAGGGCAGAAAGAGTAAAAAAGACAAAAGTAGAAATTCAGGAAAAAATGTTTGGAGACAGGCAGACAGATGGGGAAACAAAGGGATGGATGGGAGTAAGACTGGCTGGAAAGGTGGGGTAATGGATGAGGGTAAATTACAAATGGATGGAGAGGCGATGACAGCACCAACTGCACAGAAGGAGATAAATAGCTGGAGCCTCCTCATTCAGTTGCGACCCCCAGTTACATGAAAGCAGTGTCCCAGGGTCCGGTGCTAAGTCCTGCTCCTTGAGGAGTATGCTTGTACTCCCTCCATCTTCGAGGTCTTCCTTAGAGTGTTGGTCCCATCCCAATGTCATGCATGGACATTAAAGGCATTATTACTTTTTCAATAATTTGTACTAAATTTTTTAACATCCTTCCTTGTAATGCTGCCAGGAAAGATTCCTATGGCACAGAGCGCACAATGCCTGATAAATAAGTGTGAATGATCAGCATAACCTAAGAAGGCAACAGACCAATCCAGCTCAGCATATGCAGAAGTAGTTCAGGAGGAAGTCAACATGGGCCTGGACACAGACCCTACAGGACCACCAAAGACAGGGGCGGTACACACTACAGGGAGCTTTAACTGAGCTGCCAACAGGGTTCATCTTTTAGTCTACATCCTCAAAATCAGTTGGATACATGGTTAGTGCAATGGCTGTCCAGAAACACCACAGCCTAAAGGTTTCATTTGTGTGTCTGAAAGCAGAAATAACCAAAGAAAGAGCCAACTTGGTGAACTAAAATGCAGGAATCTTTAAAAATAAAGCTAAGAACACAAGACAGAAGAGATGATTTAAGGAATACACTGAGCGAGAGTGCCAGAAGCCAGGAAAGCGCATGTAACCAAAGCTGAAGCAAAAGATGTCATCCTAAACTCTGAACACATTTCAGAAATCAGAGGAGACCATTCACTCCATCAGACTCTATTCTACTATACTATACTATGCTATGCTATACTATATTACACTATGCTCTATTCTGCTATACTATATTCTATTCTTTTATTTTACATTTATTTTACTTTAGAACTTTATTTGTTCCCAAGGGGGAATTTGGCTTTTACAGAAGCTCAATAAATAAATCAATAAATACACACAGACAGACTTAGATCTGAATACACCAGAGGGACTATTCTGTTCTATACTATACTAGACTAGACTATGCTCTAATCTGCAATACTATATTCTATTCTACTATACTATACTATACT